>SNQN01000045.1:231287-249344 GCA_008642245.1 Bassia scoparia | reverse complement strand
GAAAAAAAGAAAAAATCAAAAGAGTCGTGAGGCACGAGCTTCAGCCAAGCTCCCCTTTCAAGCTCTTTAGCTCGATCGAGCTCAAAATTCTAGGCTCGACGAGCTTCCCCTCACTAACGAGCTCGAGGTGAGCCCGGCCTAGCAAAGTTCGATCTCAGTTTGTTAAACTCTTTAACAGCCTTACTTGCAACATTAGAGATTACAAGAGCCTTAATAAAGCATTCAACCATTTTAACATGTAACTTGCCAAGAAAAATATCTAAGCGAATCCAGCATTCATAAAAATTAACCATCTTCAATGGTAACTTGATAGGTTTTTGAAGTTTGAAATGACAAGCAGCAATAGCAATTGAGCCCGAAATTCCACCCAATTCGCACCCAATAATAATGATCTACAATTATAGAGAAAGAAAGTCTCTAAATCCAACTTTACATACATGACATTTTCTACCCAATCCAATAGCTCTTTTGCACACCAAAATATTCTCTACAACCTATCAAGACAAAACAATATAATACATGTGCTATAATCCAAATTTCTTCAGGTATTAATTAGACAAAGGTATGTGTATTGTGCCCTCTTTGTCATCAAATAACTGTCATAAGATATAAGAGTGGACAAACAATGTCTTCAAAACATTTCAAAAATTAAGGAACCGGGAGGAAGCAATATTAACAGGACATGCCTTCTAAACTAGTCACTAGATAAGGAGAATTTTCTAAAGACCGATGTGATGTGAGAAATTAGACTTATAATCTATAATAAAATCAACATCGTGATTATCATCAAAGAGTAAACCCAAAAGACAAACATCAAAGAGCAGTCAGGAATAGCAGTATAGCACCTTGTGGAATGCCCTTGACGTAGGTGGCAAGGGCAATATTGGTGGTTGTGCTTCTTTGACAACTTCTGATTTGGTATCTGATGACAACACCGATGGAACAACTTCCACGTCTTTGTGAGCAACTTTTGGCGATGGAGATGACGATATTGGTTTTTGTCCAGACTGCACAAGTTGATCAGGGGTGACCAAAGAAGGTTTTGTGGTTTCTGTCTGGATAGAAGAGGAAGAGCTGATGATAGTTGATGTTGGTTGAGAATGGCTTAGGTTAGGCAAGCTTGAGCTCATTACAGTATTGACCTTGTTAGGAGCAGCAGATGTAATTGCACTCACATCAGGAGCGCTGATTGCCAATGGAGATATCATCGGAAAGCTAGGTGTCGAAAGAAGACCAGAACTGGGAGCCTTAGATACAGCTGAACTGGATGGTGTTTCATATGCTAGGCTGGTGGATGGCATAGGGGGCAAGTTGAATTGTGGTAAAGATGCTGGTGTTAAATTCGTTGAACTGCTGCTTGAGCTAACTAAACTAGGGGGGATTTCAGGCAATTTCGAGCCAACCAAATTTGAAGCTCCTGTTGGTAAAGTAGGATGGAACCCAGGATATTGAATTGGTTGCTGCAGGGAAGGTGGCACAGACAGACCATGGGGAGGTCGAAGCAATGTTTGTTGGGGCATATGAGGAAGCCCGTTCGGAGGGCCATAAAACCCAGGCCAATACATAGGCATTGCCAATCCACTGCCATTTGCACCTGGAGGAGGCGACGGCCCCCATGAACCTAAATTTCCACCAGGTTGGTACAAGGGCAGAGGACCGGGAAAATTAGAACCAGGGTGTCCAAGCTGTGAACCATGAGAATTAGCATCGGCTGATGGTGCACTTGCGGCTGGTGGAAGATTTGCAGATGTTGAAGCTGGACATGGATAATGTGACTGTAGAATGAACCCAAAATCAGATGCTCAACTAATTCACAGATCATGCAAGTGAACCGTTCATTTCTTTACCTGGATTATAGCAGGATCATTGTCAATTGATGATGTTGATGCAACGGGCTGAACAGGAGGAGATGATTTCACCTGCAAATCCTGCAAGTAGAGAATGATAAAGATTAGGAAATGGACTAGTTTTCACTTATATGCCTAGTGTGAAAAAATACAAGCCATGGCTCTATCCAGATTCCACATATATCTTCACTCTCAACAGACCAACATACATGCAACATTTGCTGCTTACAAATATATCACAGAGTCAAATTCAACAAAAACACATTTACAAGTCACAGCTGCCATTTATCCCTTAAATGAAGAATGCATAACTTTTTATGCTTCATTAAAAAGTTGCAACATCTGTGCAATGCTAGCTTTGTAATTCAATACCTTGATGTCACTGCCACGGAAAAGAATATATTCATAAACCTTATCGCTTGGAGCTACTTGTGGACCATCTTTCTTTCGCCCTTCAGTTCCAAATGATCTGACTGAAATGTAAGCAGATATCAATTGTTTTTCAATTACTTACAATTTTTACATATTCAAAAGGTCTCATGATTAGGTCCAAATTCCGAACATCATAAAAAGGACAAAGAAGAGTGACTTGTTAATTAAGTATTAAAAATATAGCAACAATACAATTCCATTCAGAAAACGATACGATCGCATCAACAAACATAGCTTCAGAAATTAAAATTGAAAAAAGTTAACAAAAACAAATTCACTTAAATCAAGGCCATTCATGAGTGCGGCAGAAAGGCTCAACTACGTATGCAACCGCTTCAATATAGACAATAAGCACATCTCAATTACAGATTTACAGTATCATAATCATTTGACAGTTCTCCTGCAATAAAACGCGAAAATGCAACGCGAAAATGAATTGCGAAACATACAAAAAAAAAATGATGCAATTTCAATCCGAATCATGCATATACGAATCACAAAAAAACCCTCTTACAACTAGAAGCGCGCAAAAATGACATGAAAAATGAATCGCGAAAACAATCAACAAACAGAAGGAAAAAAAATCGATACCGTTACGAAGGCCAATACTGGTTCTTCGGTGTTGATCTGCTAGAGAATCCTTCGTATCTGATCTCATCTTGGAAGTCAAACTGATAAACTCCGATGTAGGAATCGGCCGATGAAGTCGCCTTGAAGCTTCAGCCGCCATGATGAATTCTGCTACTTTATCAGTTACGAACTCATAACCATGTGAGAGAGAAAGAAGGAGAGAGAGAGTTGGAGATTTGGTTAATGTTGACTCTTTTAGAAATGGTTTGATTTGATGATAAATGGTTTTTAGGGTTTTTTGATTATGATGACTGATGAGTACTCAGTAGAATTTTTTGGATGCTTTCTGCGCACCGTCTCTAATCTATCACACGAGCACGGTCTCTCATTCACTTTGTAGCCTTGTAACTTGTACTGTACTTCGTAACTTGTAACTTGTAGATGGTTGCCTAATGACTTGATGAGTCTCTCATCGTTAATTTTTTTAGAATTTTCTAGAAAATCCCTAATTGTTTTACTTTTTTATAATATAATTCTGCAAAAAAATCACTCCACAATATATCCCTCAGTTTTGATAACCCTCTACTCCTTTTTTTCTTTCTACTTGCACCATTCCTTTTGCACAATTCTTCAAAACCACAACTTTAACTACTAATAACTTAAATTGTATTGTTTAGAAAAATTATAAACATTTGATATAATTAAACTATACAATAAGACGAATCTAACAACATCTCACTTTAACATATTATACAGTATAAATATGCCAAAAAAATTGGTCAAATTTTATTAACTTTGACTCCCAAAAGAAATGGTACAAGTAAAAGAAACAGAAGATTTGTTAAACGACGTCCGTACAATACTTCGTATCGCCCGCGATACATATTGAAAATTACCTATTCATCCTTACTTCCTATTTCCACTTCTCCCTTCCAAACAACTTATTTCCAATCCTCAAACATTTGTCATCCCCTGAACTATGCACCACCTAGCACACCACCACCTGGCACACCGCCACCACCTAGCACAACCACCACTAGCTAGCACAACCACAACAACTTCAAATTTGTCATCACACCATGAACATGCCACCACTAGTTCCACGCCGCCACCGGAGCACCACGCACCACTAGCAACACCGTCACCACCTTGCCCAGCGTCCCTAGAAGACGAACGACGTTCCTTAATGGATGACGAAGAGCCTAGTCGCGAACTCCAACTTCGGTAAGCTTGCGAATTTATTTATTTTTTTACTTGGTCCGGCCTAAGAAGTTCGACCCACGGTGGTAGGTACAGCCTAGAAGGTAGGACCCACGACGGGGTCTACTTCGAAGCCGAACCTACTATTTGAGGTTGCGCGTTGCGTTGATGGAGGGCTATTATGTTGCGTGTGAGCGGTTGATAGAGGGCTTTTTGAGAGTTTGCGTGTGGTGTTGAGGGAGGCTTGTTGACGGAGGGCTGTTGAGTTTGTGCGGTGAGGAATGGCTATTACAGTGGGTTATGATTTGGTTTGGGATGAATGAAAAAGAAGAATGGGAATTAAAGAGGAGGGCTAAAATAGGTATTTTACAAAAATACGCGGGCGAAATACGGATATTTGCGAGCGTGATTTAGCTCTTCACGTACAATATAACCTTATGATTAAATTTAACAAAAACATTATGGTTAAATATAGTTAAAAAAAAACATTAAAAAAACTTAATAAAAGAGACTTACCACTCCTACACCACCCACCCCACTTCCACCAGTCTCCCGATGCCAATTAAGGTCAAGTTCAATAAAGATTTATAAATATTTGGTATCACGTAGAAGGGTACTAAATTCAAGGATATTGTAAAAGAGTTTTTTGCTGGGTATATTGCAGAAAAACGCGAAACTTCGGGATTTCATAGAAAATTCTTTTTTTTTTTGCTAAGAGAGTTACAAAGGCGGGCTGAGAATCGATCTCAAAATCAAGTGACATTGTGATAATGTATCCATCCCACATCAAGTCTATGGTTTGACATCTTCTTTTTGGTTTTAATTACATTTTTTTACTTTTATTAATTCGTTTTCAAATTATATGGAGTGTTTAACATTGATTGCAGTTAAGATAAAATAGTTGAGTAATGTTGGATGAAAATAGTTGAGTAAATTAGATGAAATAATTGACTAATTTAGGTAAAGAGTAAATGTGTGAGTAAAATTTTTTGAAAAAGGTAATTTAAGGTGAATAGATTGGGTAAAGTAATGAAAGTTTACTCAGAAAGAAGTAATTCATTAACGTTAGAGTAAATAAAGTAGGCAAAAAATAAAAAATAAAAGTTATTTTTAGATTGGTTTGAATAACTAATTGAAAACATCCCAAAATGAAAAGTGAAACAACTAAAACGAGAAGAAACGGAAAAAATATTTTTGACCCCCTTCCCCGTTACGTTCACCCGCAACATTAATTAAAAAGGGTTTTTCAAGATATGCCCCGATTTTGCGATTTCTAAGTTGTCTACACCTTTTTAAAACCTTCCCACTTGCGCACCCGAATTTTCACTTCTTACCCGCTGTGACCTTTATTTAACTCCTTAACCCTGGTTAACTTGGTTATATTAATTTCCTATTTTAAAAAACGTTTAATGTTATTAAAATTTAAAACCCATTGACTCTTCACATTCTTATAATTTGATCAATAACCCTCATCACCTATTTCTCACTCGCATTAACTCCAATTACACCTTCAACTTCTGGATTTGACGTTCTTGTGGAACACTAAAGATTCAATCTTTGAAGCTCTCGTCGAAAAGGTAAATCCCCAAATTCTTCTTGATTCTTTGAAGATGTATATTGTGTTTATTTCACGTAATTGTTGTATTTGTTCTGTAGCATTTTCGAATTTTTTCGGTGAATTTTGGTTGTCATTGTTATGTGTGTTTGAATTTTGTTTTGTCTATTTTTTCTGCGTTTTGTTGGATGTTATGTGCATTTTTTTTCTAATTTGTATGATTAGGGTTCAATTAGGTTTTAATTTCGAGTTGTATTGGGCATGTAGTTGCAGAATGTCTTCTAGGTTTTAAGCTTCATTTTAGGGAACATTGCTTGTTCTTTTGAGAGATGTCGATAAGTGTTTGTTGTTGGAGGTTTGAATGATATGGTGGAGGTTATAATGAGAATGGTTGGGAGTTGCCTAGCACCTTTACTGGAATACACTTATAGAGGGAAGAATCACCACTTACAATGATGATGGCACACTCATGCGCATGTTTAATGAGATAAAGTCCAAAGCTATAGATATTTGGGTTACTTGTCTAGATGAACCAAAACTTTATTTGGAGTTTAGCAAGGCAGGTCAGAGGAGATGAATGCTCAAGCTCAGAAATCCCCTGTTGTAAACAAGAAGCCAGAGAAACTCCCAACTAGAAGGAGTGCTAGGATTGTGTGTGCTCAACTGTGAATTGGGATCCCCAAATTGAGATTGTTATTGAGCTGATGAGAATGATGTGCCACCATCTCCCTCCCACAATGATATAGTCCACTCAACTCCATTCATAACCACACGCCTGTCCAACAATTCTAATGTTGAGATAATTTTTCCAAGTCCTAGAAGAGATCCAAGGCTTTGAGAGGATCAAGCTCAACAATCCTACCCAAAATGAGAATGAAACTCAATCAAAGCTTACACCTGAAACAGTCACCACAGAAACGGATACCACTCCTCAACCACTACACTAACAATGAAACAAAATCAGTTTCCACATGGGAAGAAAATGCCAGGGCAACTGCATTTAAGAAAGGGCTTTGGATTCCACCTTCATTGAGACACACCAAGAGATTCTCCAGGTTGACAATTCTGCTGCAAGAAGCCTTCAAGGAACAGGGTATTGTGATTGCTGAGAATGAGAGGAAGTGATTGACTCTAGTGGATCTGATGAAGATAGTGAGTTGATTGAGCCTGATGCTTATGAGCAGTGATGATTCTGATGATGCAACAAGTTTAGATTTAGAGATGGTGATGTGCAAGAATTACTCAGCCAAAAATATGTTGATGAAATTGGGATCCCAATGTAAGGGAACAATCAGTTCCAGATGAAAAATGGTAGCTGACAAAGTTATTGAAAAATGGTGAGGTGTACGAGGAGCAGAAATAGGGCAGATAAGGTTGAAGGTTTGGCAATTATTTGTTGATAGAGAGCACTCAAGGATGTCTTAAGGGATTACTGTATTCAAGAAGGCTTTTCTTAGTCATTATCAAGTCTGATACCAATAGACACACAGCTGATGTGTGCAGATCAAAGGTGTCAGTGGAGAATACATGCTGCCAAGCTTGATGACAACCATAACTTGGGCAATTAAAAGCTTACAAAGAAGCATAACTGTGACTTAAACTTGTTAACAATCCCATGTGCAACTGTGAATGGGCAACAAAGAAGCTACTAGATGACATTAGAGCAAACCCTGACATTAAGGGGAAAACCATGAATGCTTTGCTTTGGGAGAGATGGGGACTCATCATGTGTACATCAACATTGTACAGGATGAAGGGGATTGCAATGCACTGTCCAAGGTGGACACGATGACTCATATAAGAACTTGCCTTAGTATGCTGAACTACTAATGGAATGCAATCCGGGAACAGTTGCATTCTGCACATGGGCTAGTGTGAACCATCCTCAGAAGTCTTGTTACAAGGTTCAAAAAGCTTTTTTGTGAGTTTTGCTGCTCAATTTAGAGGTGTTATTGCTGGGTGTAGGGGACTCATTGGAGTGGACGGATGCCACTTGAAGGGTAATTATGGAGGAATATTGATGTCTGCTGTTGCACTTGATGGGAATAATGAAATCTTTCCCTTGGCTGTAGTTGTAGTTGATTGTGAGAACAAGGCAAATTGGATGTGGTTTTTCAATCACTTGAAAAGTTTATTGACCCAAACAGGAAGGGATGACTGGACAATAATGTCTGATAGACAAAAGCTATGGAAATTATCTACYTTTTCTTATCTGATTGTGTTTTTTCAATTTTAGATGTGATGTTAACATTTCAATTGCAATTGACAGGGAATTGACCCAGCTTTGGACAATGTATGGCCAAAGGTACAAAGGAGGTACTGTGCTAGACACTTGTGCAAAAACTTCAAGACTGATTACCCTGGTCTTCTGATGCACAAACAATTCTGGAATGTGGTGAACTCATACTCTCCTTACACATTTAGGAAGKCCATGACACAGCTTCAAGCATTTGCTGGTTTAGGGGCTATCGAGTGGTTCAAGGACCTAGGTCAGTTAGACAGATGGGCTAGATGGCAATTTGATCCCACTTTGGCTTGTGATGAAAACACAAACAACTTCGTTGAAAGCTTCAACAACACCATTGGTGTAGATAGGGCAAACCCAATTCTCACTTTGCTAAAAGGTACTTGAATTATAATTGTGAATTATAATTGTGAATTTTAATTGTGAAATATAATTGTGAAATATAATTGTGAAATATAATTGTGAATTTTAATTGTGAATTTCATTTGTTATTTGAATTTGACTTGAAATTGATTTGTTTTATGAATTAAAATTGTGAATTTAATTTGTTATTTGAATTTGACAGGTGTGAGGAGAATTGCCATGGTGAGGCATGCAACAGGGCAACAAACAACAGAGCAATGACCTGATGATGGAATATGTCCCAACATTGTCTTCCAACTGAGAAAATTGACAAAGGATGTTAGGTTTTGCCAAGATTATCCCTCGGGAARAGGCACTTATGAAATACATGACGGAAGGGCAAGGCTTCCTATGTCAATCAATGCTAGAACATGCCTCTGTGGCAGGTGGCAATTATCGGGAATACCATGCAAGCATGGTATCAAGGCAATATTACATGCTGGTAGGGACCCTGTGCACTATGTAAGTGACTGGTATTCTGTTGCCAGGTACAAGGAAGCATATGCTGGTAATATAGTCCCTGTACCAGATCCAGAACACTGGCCTGATGTCCAAGATGTCCATGTACKAATTCSTCCACCAATGAAAARGAGTGTTGGAAGACCTTCTAGGAATAGAAGGAGGGAAGAAGGTGAAGTTAAAAAAGGCAAAAGGAGTTCCACAATCACTTGTAGTAAATGCAAATCCACAGGCCACAATGCAATTACTTGCAAAGGAGGACTAACAGCTAAAGAAGTTGCTGAACAAAAAGGGAAAGCTCCAAAAACCTCAAAGAAAAAAGATYTRTCCCAACAGTCATTGAACAAGGACCCARCTGCCATTTCCTTGATTGAGATGYTGATATTTGGCACATCTGAAAACTGGGCTGAAGAAGCTAATGGAGACAACAATCAAGTCCATGAAAATGAAGCTAGCACATCACGCAAGAAAAGAAAGACTAGGAAGAAGAAAGCAGCCTAAACTGAAGATGGAAACATGATTGAGATGATGGTGACAGGATCTCAACCATCTGCCACTCAACAATCAAATATCTGAAAAATCTAGATTATTTAGTGTTTTGGCAAACAATTRTGTGTTTTGTTTAGCAAACTGATCTGAGGATGTTTTTGATGCAAACTGATTGTATTTGACACAGTTGCAAACTGATTGTATTTGACACAGTTGCAAACTGATTGTATTTGACATAGTTGCAAACTGATTGTATTTGACACTGTTGCAAACTGATCTGAGGATGTTTTTGATGCAAAGTGTTTCTTTTTGTTTMTGTTGGTTGCAAACTGTGTGAATTGGCTATACTTACAATTCAAATGAAAAGGAAACTATTTTGGATGATTCAATTCCAACCAAAATACAATTTCATAATGCTTTGTTCTGATGTGATAATGTAAAATTCAGCAACATCATTCAAACACAACTAAAATCAATTTTTGCAAAATGGTAAATCATTCTATTACTCAATTAAGAAAATACAACCTAAAATGTGATATTACAAACTATTCAATTCCAACCAAAATATGGATCGTACGAGACATGACATTCCAACCAAAATACAACCATTCATTCAAATACTCAATAACAGAAACACTACAATTTCATAATCACTGCAAAACAAAAGAGGAAAAAGGCCACAACTTTAACAAAATCCTTAATTGAAGATTCGATGGAAGACACCTTCTCCCTCAATACAACCATCTCCTCTGACACATTCGCAATAGAGGAAATTTCTGAACCTCCATTAAGAACATCAACTCGACCATGGCCACCTCCAATCCAAATCATGCTATTCGGACCAACCCAATCAAAACACTCGCAAACATCACATCTCCAGTAAGCTTTTCTAGGGTTTCTGGAAGACTYGGAGACATGGAGTTTCTCTTCTGTTCTGTTCTGATCTTCTTTCTTTAATTCTCAATTCTTCTCTTCTATTTTCTGCTATTTTTCATGGTGTAAGTCACACCATAACATTGATATGTTATAGTATAATTGAAGCTTGACAGTTGCTTGAAGATTRAGATTTGGGCGCCAAAATTAGTTAATTGCTTTTTCTGTGGATTAACTGTTAAAGTTAGTTATGACAGTTAATTACAGTTGTCTGTTATTGTTAGTTGTAATCTAGCTGTAATCTAGCTGTAATCTTAGGATCATGCTCTATATAATGGCTTGATCATTAGCTTGTAATTTGATCTGAAGTATGAATAAAATCCCAATCTCTTCTCTTCTCTCGTTTCTCTTATGTTCTGTTCTGATCTTCTTTCTTTAAATCTCAATTCTTCTCTTCTATTTTCTGCTATTTTTCATGGTGTAAGTCACACCATAACATTGATATGTTATAGTCTCCAGTAAGAATTAAAGAAATGAGCTCTCCGAAAAATTTTGTGAAAAATTGCCACTAAGTCATGGAATTGAGCCATAGAATCCGCATGTGAATGCGTTGGGGTGTGTTGTCGAATTGAGGGGATCGCCACCGTGCCTATACAGGTTAATCACGGACGCCCGAAACTTCTCTAGCCACGATATTTCCTCAGTTTCTGAGTTCAAAGCGAGAGGGCTGGAGGCTTCCTGACAATGTTACTCTGGAGAGGTGACCTCTATTGGACAAAGGATGGAAGATCCGATTCTTCCTCCCAACAAGCAAATGTGAGGCCTAGAACTAGTCAAAGACCTTAGCACTTCTTGATCCCGAGCACTTTCAACGTGCTACACCTCCTTAGCACTCGCACAAAGGAGAATAGTCCTTTTCGGATTATATCCTCTCTGATGCTTAAGTAGGTACAGGAAATAAGGAAAAAAGTGTTATTTAAAGAGAGAAATTAGAGATTGTTGCTCTCAAGTGTCGGTTGGTGGTTAAGAGTATTGAATGCCCTCATTAATAAGGTTTTCGGGGTATTTATAGTTAATCCCCATGAAACCTTTAAAAGTCTTGGATGTGTGACACTTGTCACCCTGGATTCCACCTTCATTGAGAGCACACCAAGAGATTCCAGGTTGACAATTCTGCTGCAAGAAGCCTTCAAGGAACAGGGTATTGTGATTGCTGAGAATGAGAGGAAGTGATTGACTCTAGTGGATCTGATGAAGATAGTGAGTTGATTATGAGCCTGATGCTATGAGCAGTGATGATTCTGATGATGCAACAAGTTTAGATTTAGAGATGGTGATGTGCAAGAATTACTCAGCCAAAAATATGTTGATGGAAATTGGGATCCCAATGTAAGGGAACAATCAGTTCCAGATGAAAAATGGTAGGCTGACAAAGTTATTGAAAAATGGTGAGGTGTACGAGGAGCAGAAATAGGGCAGATAAGGTTGAAGGTTTGGCAATTATTTGTTGATAGAGAGCACTCAAGGATGTCTTAAGGGATTACTGTATTCAAGAAGGCTTTCCTTAGTCATTATCAAGTCTGATACCAATAGACACACAGCTGAGTGTGCAGATCAAAGGTGTCAGTGGAGAATACATGCTGCCAAGCTTGATGACAACCATACTTGGGCAATTAAAAGCTTACAAAGAAGCATAACTGTGACTTAACTTGTTAACAATCCATGTGCAACTGTGAATGGGCAACAAAGAAGCTACTAGATGACATTAGAGCAAACCCTGACATTAAGGGGAAAACCATGAATGCTTTGCTTTGGGAGAGATGGGACTCATCATGTGTACATCAACATTGTACAGGATGAAGGGGATTGCAATGCAACTGTCCAAGGTGGACACGATGACTCATATAAGAACTTGCCTTAGTATGCTGAACTACTAATGGAATGCAATCCGGAACAGTTGCATTCTGCACATGGGCTAGTGTGAACCATCCTCAGAAGTCTTTACAGTTCAAAAGCTTTTTTGTGAGTTTTGCTGCTCAATTTAGAGGTGTTATTGCTGGGTGTAGGGGACTCATTGGAGTGGACGGATGCCACTTGAAGGGTAATTATGGAGGAATATTGATGTCTGCTGTTGCACTTGATGGAATAATGAAATCTTCCCTTGGCTGTAGTTGTAGTTGATTGTGAGAACAAGGCAAATTGGATTGGGTTTTCAATCACTTGAAAAGTTATTGACCCAAACAGGAAGGGATGACTGGACAATAATGTCTGATAGACAAAAGCTATGGAAATTATCTACTTTTTCTTATCTGATTGTGTTTTTTCAATTTAGATGTGATGTTAACATTTCAATTGCAATTGACAGGGAAATTGACCCAGCTTTGGACAATGTATGGCCAAAGGTACAAAGGAGTACTGTGCTAGACACTTGTGCAAAAACTTCAAGACTGATTACCTGGTCTTCTGATGCACAAACAATTCTGGAATGTGGTGAACTCATACTCTCCTTACACATTTAGGAAGCCATGACACAGCTTCAAGCATTTGCTGGTTTAGGGGCTATCGAGTGGTTCAAGGACCTAGGTCAGTTAGACAGATGGGCTAGATGGCAATTTGATCCCACTTTGGCTTGTGATGAAAACACAACAAACTTCGTTGAAAGCTTCAACAACACCATTGGTGAGATAGGGCAAACCCAATTCTCACTTTGCTAAAAGGTACTTGAATTATAATTGTGAATTATAATTGTGAATTTTAATTGTGAAATATAATTGTGAAATATAATTGTGAATTTTAATTGTGAATTTCATTTGTTATTTGAATTTGACTTGAAATTTATTTGTTTTATGAATTAAAATTGTGAATTTAATTTGTTATTTGAATTTGACAGGTGTGAGGAGAATTGCCATGGTGAGGCATGCAACAGGGCAACAAACAACAGAGCAATGACCTGATGATGGAATATGTCCCAACATGTCTTCCAACTGAGAAAATTGACAAGGATGTTAGGTTTTGCCAGATTATCCCTCGGGAAGAGCACTTATGAAATACATGACGGAAGGGCAAGGCTTCCTATGTCAATCAATGCTAGAACATGCCTCTGTGGCAGGTGCAATTACGGGAATACCAGCAAGCATGGTATCAAGGCAATATTACATGCTGCCCCCTTCCCCGTTACGTTTCACCCGCAACATTAATTAAAAAGGGTTTTTCTAAGATATGCCCCCGAGTTTTTGCGATTTCTAAGTTGTCTACACCTTTTTAAAACCTTCCCACTTGCGCACCCGAATTTTCACTTCATTACCCGCTGTGACCTTTATTTAATCCTCCCTTAACCCTGGTTAACTTGGTTAATTAATTTCCTATTTTAAAAAACGTTTAATGTTATTAAAATTTAAAACCCATTGACTCTTCACATTCTTATAATTGATCAATAACCCTCATCACTCTATTTCTCACTCGCATTAACTCCAATTACACTCTTCAACTTCTGGATTTGACGTTCTTGTGGAACACTAAAGATTCAATCTTTGAAGCTCTCGTCGAAAAGGTAAATCCCCTAAATACTTCTTGATTCTTTTGAAGATGTATAGTTGTGTTTATTTCACGTAATTGTTGTATTTGTTCCTGTAGCATTTCGAATTTTTTTGGTTGAATTTTGGTTGTCATTGTTATGTGTGTTTGAATTTTTGTTGTCTATTTTTTCTGCGTTTTGTTGGATGTTATGTGGCATTTTTTTTCTAATTTTGTATGATTAGGGTTCAATTTAGGTTTTAATTTCGAGTTGTATTTGGGCATGTAGTTGCAGAATGTCTTCTAGGGTTTTGAAGCTTCGTTTTAGGGAACATTGCTTTGTTCTTGTTATTGAGGATGTCGATAAGTGTTTGTTGTTGGAGGTTTTGAATGATATGGTGGATGGTTATAATGAGAATGGTTGGGAGTTGCCTAGCAACCCTTTACTGGAATACACTTATAGAGGGAAGAATCACCACTTAACTGATGATGGCACACTCATGCGCATGTTTAATGATATAAAGTCCAAAGCTATAGATATTTGGGTTACTTGTCTAGATGAACCAAACTTTATTTGGAGTTTAGCAAGGCAGGTCAGGGAGATGAATGCTCAAGCTCAGAATACCCCTGTTGTAAACAAGAAGCCAGAGAAAACTCCCAACTAGAAGGAGTGCTAGGATTGTGCAGTGGGTGCTCAAACTGTGAATTGGGATCCCCAAATTGAGATTGTTATTGAGCCTGATGAGAATGATGTGCCACCATCTCCCTCCCACAATGATATAGTCCACTCAACTCCATTCATAAACCACAGCCCTGTCCAAAACAATTCTAATGTTGAGATAATTTTTCCAAGTCCTAGAAGGAGTCCAAGGCTTTTGAGAGGATCAAGCTCAAACAATCCTACCCAAAATGAGAATGAAACTCAATCAAAGCTTACACCTGAAACAGTCACCACAGAAACKGATACCACTCCTCAAACCACTACACTAACAATGAAACAAAATCAGTTTCCACATGGGAAGAAAATGCCAAGGGCAACTGCATTTAAGAAAGGGCTTGGCCATAACTGTGCCGGAACAAGTAAAATACAACTATTTCAAAAGCTTAGTTATGACAACATGTAATTGAGAGAACATGAGTGATTGGTAGTCGTGTTGCCAGGTACAAGGAAGCATATGCTGAGTATAATAGTCCCTGTACCAGATCCAGAACACTGGCCTGATGTCCAAGATGTCCATGTACGAATTCCCTCCACCAATGAAAAGGAGTGTTGGAAGACCTTCTAGGAATAGAGGAGGGAAGAAGGTGAAGTGAAAAAAGGCAAAAGGAGTTCCACAATCCTTGTAGTAATGCAAATCCACAGGCCACAATGCAATTACTTGCAAGGAGGACTAACAGCTAAAGAAGTTGCTGAACAAAAAGGAAAGCTCCAAAAACCTCAAAGAAAAAAGATTTGTCCCAACAGTCATTGAACAAGGACCCAGCTGCCATTTCCTTGATTGAGATGTTGATATTTGGCACATCTGAAAACTGGGCTGAAGAAGCTAATGGAGACAACAATCAAGTCCATGAAAATGAAGCTAGCACATCACGCAAGAAAAGAAAGACTAGGAAGAAGAAAGCAGCCTAAACTGAAGATGGAAACATGATTGAGATGATGGTGACAGGATCTCAACCATCTGCCACTCAACAATCAAATATCTGAAAAATCTAGATTATTTAGTGTTTTGGCAAACAATTTGTGTTTTGTTTAGCAAACTGATCTGAGGATGTTTTTGATGCAAACTGATTGTATTTGACACACAGTTGCAAACTGATTGTATTTGACACAGTTGCAAACTGATTGTATTGACATGTTGCAAACTGATTGTATTTGACACTGTTGCAAACTGATCTGAGGATGTTTTTGTGATGCAAAGTGTTTCTTTTTGTTTTGTGGTTGCAAACTGTGTGAATTGGCTATACTTACAATTCAAATGAAAAGGAAACTATTTTGGATGATTCAATTCCAACCAAAATACAATTTCATAATGCTTTGTTCTGATGTGTAAATGTAAATTCGCAACATCATTCAAACACACTAAAATCAATTTTTGCAAAATGGTAAATCATTCTATTACTCTAATTAGAAAATACAACCTAAAATGTGATTTACAAACTATTCAATTCCACCAAAATATGGATCGTACGAGACCATGACATTCCAACCAAAATACAACCATTCATTCAAATACTCAATAACAGAAACACTACAATTTATAATCACTGCAAAACAAAAGAGGAAAAAGGCCACAACTTTAACAAAATCCTAATTGAAGATTCGATGGAAGACACCTTCTCCTCAATACAACCATCTCCTCTGACACATTCGCAATAGAGGAAATTTCTGAACCTCCATTAAGAACATCAACTCGACCATGGCCACCTCAATCCAAATCATGCTATTCGGACCAACCCAATCAAAACACTCGCAAACATCACATCTCCAGTAGCTTTTCTAGGGTTTCTGGAAGACTGGAGACATGGAGTTTCTCTTCTGTTCTGTTCTGATCTTCTTCTTTCTTAATTCTTCAATTCTTCTCTCTATTTTCTGCTATTTTTCATGGTGTATAAGTCACACTATAACATTGATATGTTTATTTTGAAGCTTGACAGTTGCTTGAAGATTAAGATTTGGCGCCAAATTAGTTAATTGCTTTTTCTGTGGATTAACTGTTAAAGTTAGTTATGACAGTTAATACAGTTGTCTGTTATTGTTAGTTGTAATCTAGCTGTAATCTAGCGTAATCTAGGATCATGCTCTATATAATGGCTTGATCATTAGCTTGTAATTTGATCTGAAGTATGAATAAAATCACAATCTCTTCTCTCTCTTTTTTATCTTTCTATCTTCTTTCTTTAAATCTCAATTCTTCTCTTCTATTTTCTGCATTTTTCATGGTGTAAGTCACACCATAACATTGATATGTTATAGTCTCCAGTAAGAATTAAAGAAATGAGCTCTCCGAAAAATTTTGTGAAAAATTGCCACTAAGTCATGGAATTGAGCCATAGAATCCGCATGTGAATGCGTTGGGGTGTGTTGTCGAATTGAGGGGATCGCCACGTGCCTATACAGGTTAATCACGGACGCCCGAAACTTCTCTAGCCACGATATTTCCTCAGTTTCTGAGTTCAAAGCGGAGAGGGCTGGAGGCTTCCTGACAATGTTACTCTGGAGAGGTGACCTCTATTGACAAAGGATGGAAGATCCGATTCTTCCTCCCAACAAGCAAATGTGAGGCTAGAACTAGTCAAACCTTAGCACTTCTTGATCCCGAGCACTTTCAACGTGCTACACCTCCTTAGCACTCGCACAAAGGAGATAGTCCTTTTCGGATTATATCCTCTCTGATGCTTAAGTAGGTACAGGAAATAAGGAAAAAAGTGTTATTTAAAGAGAGAAATTAGAGATTGTTGCTCTCAAGTGTCGGTTGGTGGTTAAGAGTATTGAATGCCCTCATTAATAAGGTTTTCGGGGTTATTTATAGTTAATCCCCATGAACCTTTAAAAGTCTTGGATGTGTGACACTTGTCACCCTTCCTTACCGTAGATCACTCATTCTCACCGCTTTAGTGTTCTGACGACTAATTCTCGATCTGTTTCTGATATGATTTGTTTTTGTCCGTAATGTTTGCCACATAGATCACTTGATCCGATAATGTGTGGACACGTGACTAGTGAATTTCATTTGGCACATCAAACTCGACCGACCAATTTGTCAAGTGTACTTCTATAGCTAGAGAATATGTTAGGTTTTACTCCAAAGCAAAATTCATATTGTTTTTATTATTAGTTATTACTCAATCCATTTCAGTTTAATTTTATGTTTCCTTTTATTCTTTCGTTTTCTTTTTTATTCTTTACTTTTTTACCTATTAAATATTCTTTTACTCGTTAAATTTCTCATATTGCCCCTTATTTATTTTCTCTTATTCTCGATTTCCCACCCAATTTATCTGCTCCACTCATTTTTAATTCACTTTAATTTACTATACATATCTCAAACAATTAAAAGAATAATACAACTTCAAAGTAATACACATATTCTATCCAAATATTAATTTCTCTTAGTTGACGTACAATTTTACAAACATAAAAGATAAATCGGAACGGAGGGAGTATTTATTAATGGATAAAATTCATATTGTTTTTATTTATTTTATAATTTTTAATGGATAAAATTCATAATAGGCGTGTTCGGTAATAGTAGCATGGTGAAAGTAGCTTTTAGTGATAGAAGTAACGGATAGCCGAAAAGGTAATAAATACACATACTAAATAGCTGTGGAAGTAGCAGGGAGCGTAGTTTTTTAATCCAGCTACTTTAGCAAACAACAAAAAATAAAATTAATTCAACGAGTAGCTATTTAAACTAGTCGGAACGCTAAAGGTATGTTAAAAAACTAGCGCTGAACACGCCCATGGTTTC
>SNQN01000045.1:177426-231262 GCA_008642245.1 Bassia scoparia | reverse complement strand
ATGATCCCTTCATTGAGACCACAACAATTCTCTGGTTGAATTAGTTCTGCTGCAAGAAGTTCAGGAACACGGGGTGTTGTGATCTGCTGAGAATTGTAGAGGAAGTGATTGACTCTAGGGATCTGATGAAGACAGTGATGGTGATTATGAGCTGAGTATGAGCAGTGATGATTCTGAGAATCGCAAAAGTTAGATTTAGGATCGGTGATGTGCAAGAATTAACGAACATGGACCCTAATGTCAGAAGTTGCCTGCTTTAATTCCTCACCATGAAAAGGAGTGTGGAAGACCTTCTAGGAATGAAGGAGGGAAGAAGGTGAAGTAAAAAAGGCAAAAGGAGTTCCACAATCATTGTAGAATGCAAATCACAGGCCACAATGCATTACTTGCAAAGGAGGACTAACAGCAAAAGAGTTGCTGAACAAAAGGAAAGCTCCAAAAAGAAAGAAAAAGATCTGTCCCAACATCATTGAAAAAGACCCAGCTGCCATTTCCTTGATTGAATGTGATTTGGCACATCTGAAACTGGGCTGAAGAACTAATGGAGACAACAATCAAGTCCATGAAAATGAAGCTGGCACATCAAGCAAGAAAGGAACTGGAAGAGAAAGCAACTAAACTGAAGATGGAAACATGATAGATGATGGTGACAGGATCTCAACATTCAGTCAACTAATCAAATCAGCATCTAAATCTAGATATTTGTGTTTTGGCAAACAATTGTGTGTTTTTTTGAAACTGAAGGATGTTTTTGATGCAAACTTGATTACTTGTGATTGTTTACACAGTTGCAAACTATTGGCATATAACAGTTGCAAATGATATGTATTTGATGCAAAGTTTGTTTTTTTTGTTTATGTGGTTGCAACTGTAATTTCAGAAACTCATTCAAAATGTAAATCTACTTCCATTACTCAATCTAAACCAATTTACACAACTACGAATTACAACCAAATTCACAACTAATGAATTACAACCTAAATGTTCAAACTATGAATTCAAAAAGCCAACAACTTTAACAAACACCTCAAATTTACCATATTCCCTGTCATATTAACAATTCAGGAATACAAACCAATACCAAAATTACAACTCGACATCGGCCACCTCAACACTCGATCAAAATCTCCATGACCATTAGCTTCTATAGGTTAATTAAAGAATTGAGACATGGATTTTGCAATTTTTCACATGCCTAGCATTCGATGGATCCTATTCATGGATCTGCCATTGGCAATTATTCAACCACTGATTCGTGTAATCTGCCATTAAAAGTGAACAATGAAAAAGAGGAAAGAAGAAAATGAAAGAAGAAACAACAGCAGAAAGCGGAACAAAGGAAGAAACATAAAAATTGTAACCCAAACGTTATAAATTATGATGTTTAATTTAACTTTTTTTAAAAGGCCTTAAAGTAATGTTAATTATGGAATTAATTTAACCAAGTAACCAGGGAAGGTAGGATTAAATAAAAGGTCACATTATAAGACAAAGTGAAACTCGGATGGGCACAATGGAAGGTTTAAAAGGTGTAGACAACTTAGCATCGCACCAAAACTCGGGGCTAACTTAGACAAAACCCTTATAAAATTTGCAAAACTTACTTCAAAACTCTAAAAGTTACCTAAAAGCTACATTAAGGACTCTATAAATATACATTAATCCTTCCTTCGCTCACTAATTCTACTTTCAGCTGAGGAAACATCCCAATATATATGGCGGCTTATAGAACTAGAAAAGAATTGGTTATGTTGATCAATCAAAGCAAGTGACGATCTGTGTAAACTGTATATATCAATAAATGTTGTTAGATTTTTTAAATCATTCTGTTTAATTAATACAAAATTTTATATTTTTTTTTTGAAATAACAATTGAGTGATTGCATTAAGTTGAACGTAAAATCAAACAGCTTGTAAATGAAATGATACAAGTAAAAAAAAAAAAATAAACCTACATTATTATTCGCATAATGTAAATATAATTTTTGTATTTATTATGCATGATACTAACCTACATATATAGTTGATTATATATTTTATCCGAATCTAATTAGGATTCCTTAATCTACTACCTTGAAATAATAATTCTAACTAACTAATATAATTCGTTTATTTTTAACTCTAACATGCCCTATAAATAAACCTTCCTATCTATTGTATCATTCTAAACAAGCAAGTTTAATTTGCATAGTGTGCTTCTTCATTATTCTCCTAATTTTCCCATTATCTAACTCGAATTCGCAACAATCATGGCTACTATGATGAATTCCAACCAAGAAAAGTGTATGTTTGACTGATGAAGATGTATTGTATCCTTACAACTGTAATCTGCGGAGTGTTATTGAGCATCTTAATCACGAGGACGACGACAAACAATCATCAAGACTACTGCAGTAGTTATGATGATGAGACGATGAAGAGGAAGAATTCCCTACACTTCTTGGACCTTTGTCACGAACGCTTTCAAGGTAGGGCTACAATATGCGAGGAGATGCATGTGATCGATACAACAACAAAATGAAGTAATCTATACAACAAACTGAACAAAGATGAAGTGATCACAAAGAACACAGAATCATATGACGCCACCTCGCACCAGTTGAGATCGGAGTACTCAACAGAGAGACCACGAACGACGACCACCAAATGAAGATGAAGATGATGAAAATGAAGATGATCGAAGATGACAAATGAGAAGAAGAATTTCTGCACTATCTTCACATATTGGAGTACTACAATCAGAGCACGCACCAAGACGCCACCAAGATGAAGATGAGATGAAGATGAAGATGATGAGACACGAGAATGGAATGAAAATTTATGACTTCTTGGACAACTTTAGTGATGAACACACAACAACATGACAGAGCGCACTGAAGAAGACACATAATCGAGCATACATTCAACGTCTTGCAGTTACACACACAATCGGCGCAATTATAAATCAACAAAATGATGAGATGATACGAATTGAAGAATTTACTTCACTTCTTGGACATCTTTGTCATGAAGAATTATACATAATGTGGGCTAGACAAAATTAAATAGATCCAAACACTATCTTGATAATTACTCTTATTATGCTAAATGTTTTATTATAATTCACAATGCCATTTATTAAAAGTTTGAAGACAGAAGGTTAATGGTTGAGTTAGCAGTTTAAAGAACAATTATTGCCTTATCAAGTGGCTAAATTCAGCTTTAACC
Source organism: Bassia scoparia (assembly GCA_008642245.1). Lineage (NCBI taxonomy): Eukaryota > Viridiplantae > Streptophyta > Magnoliopsida > Caryophyllales > Amaranthaceae > Bassia > Bassia scoparia. The sequence continues at coordinate 228,055 of SNQN01000045.1, read as the reverse complement.
TTGTACTACTTGTCATGCGTTTACAACGAACTCTTTTTCTCACATAACTCAACAATTTAATCATAACCTCGATTTTAGATTGTTATTTTATTATTCCCAAATTACACACTTGCTTGCTTCATTTCTTTCTACAATATAATAGATTCATACCGATTATTTTCATAGGAATAAGTTATTGGTAAAATCTATATTGACGCACATGAACAATAGGCATATTAACTTTAAGATGCATTAAATTAATTTGATTGATTTGTTCGTTGTACATATAAATATCATTCCTGAAAAGCATGAAAAGTCATTGTTGCCATGCCAGAATTTCATTACAGTGTAGCGATCATCCAATAAAGGTTCTTGTAACAATATACGCCAAAGAGTTAGCTTTACAAACAAAATAAAAAAACTTTTAATTTTTGTATAAAATATAATAATAAAAACAAAAGTAATTCTCATACAAAAAGGTAGCGATGTTGTTAGCTGTAGTGGTAAGGATACACAACACTTGATCGGGATGAGATCGAAGGTGTTTTGATCCCCTGCAAAATATTGAGAGGGATCAAACTAACTATGGATTGTATCCAAGAACTGATCATAGAATCAATTAGCCGAAAAAGGGTGAACGGGGTGATACATCATTAAAAAAAGGGTTAAATTTAGGGTTTCTACCAAAATTTTCAAACATTCCTCACTTCCTGATGAATCTATTCTAGTTAGTAGGATCAAGTTAATGAATTATTATATTATTGTAATCTTATCATGCCTATATTTTAACAAAGTTGTGTAAAACCAAATTAGTTTTAAACATAATCCTACTGCATAAGATTGAGCTTTAAATTAAACTTATCTATATATCTTTATTCCAAATCTAAGTAGGACTTTGATCTTAACCTTGAAGATAATGCCTAATTATTAGATAAGTTTTTTTTAACCTTGGCCTATAAATATACTTAATTCTTCTTCTACAACAATTAAAAAAAAATATCATAATTGTTGTATTGTGTGTTCTTCAATCAATTTCATCCTAACCAATCGCAAATTATCGGTACTATGATTGATGAGCTACTTATTTTGTCAACAATTAGGATGAAACTTAGGTGTGACGTAATTGATCTAATTGTTGCAAACCTAACATTACGGATATCGTTCGCGATAAAATCAGATAAATTACCTACACATACTGATGATACTTGAATGAATCAAACATCAATGAAGAAACGAAGTTTACGCTGATCACGAACGAAACACCGTACAACCTTACCCTAGCTGATGTCCTAGTAAGTTATACGACGAGGTTAACGAAAGCATGACGCGAGATGACGACAACATAACAAACAACAAAAAAACAACGCCTAAGCTGGTCAACAAGAGCAATGAGCAATGGTGTATATCATGAAGAACTGCAGTTAATCAATGCGACGAGAATAATAAGGGTGAGAAACAAAGTGGCCTAAAAGTTGAACAAAAAAAAGGTCTCTAGTCATAAATAAAGAGGGAAACGACGAAAGGAAGATTTCAGCACGGATATATATTTTTGATCATAAGTGGCAAGAAGGAAAGAGAAGAAAAAGAAGTGTGTCCGAGAAATTAAAGAAAAGGGTCAATGATAGCTAAAGTTTATTCCATTATCGAATTTTTTTGTCATCGATCGATTATAGTTTGGATCGGTAAGATTTTTGGTAGGGTTTAGAGTTTATAGTTAAAATGTTAGTGATAGAAACTCTACTGATTTAAAATATATGAGGTAGCTATCACATCACGCAATTATATAATGTATGGTACAATAATTCGATCAGGTTACTTAGGACTTCGCGCATGGCCGAAGCTTAAAACTAACCACAGTAATATCTGCTGATTCATAATGCACATCCGTAATAATTAACCAGAAGTAATGATGTAAAATCTGCATAATTCTAATAACAAGAAAGAAAAGAACAAATATAGTGATTGTGTAATTTTACTCAATTTTCATCCAATAACAAGTATTACGCATTATAAGTCGATCTAATTGACGAAGTTTGAAAATTTAACCATAAATGACTTGGTAAAGGTAGGTTTTTTTTCATATCTCAAATTCAAATTCAAGTTAACCAGTGAATTATATCAATGGATGTGGGAAGGATGAGAACTGGTGTTGGGAGTGTTGCGGCTAGGGTGGTTCATGGGGTTAGGGGTGAGCGCGATGTCCAAGGGGTTTTGTAGTGTTAGGAAGCTATTAAATCGGATTTGTTAAGGTGGTAGATTTTAAAATATTAGGTGTCCATGATTAATTGATTACCTTATCTAAATTCAGCACTAATTATCATTCTAGCTACTTGTTAATGCAAATGAGGCCTATCGAATAAGTATAATAAGTGAAAGGATATCATGATCAACTATCCTATTACTTTTTGCAACATTGCTTTATTTAACATTATTCTCTCTCTCTGATAAGAAATTTGGCAATATTACAAAAAATGTCTTGTATTAATTAAGGTGTACACTTGTACCATGTTTAACGAAAAGTAACGAGTAACCTGCACACTGTCCAAGGTTCGATTAGCCCAGGTCACGAAGCGGAGCCAGGAAAGTAAGGTTTTGCTCAAAATTGAGCTAACCTCTTGGTATCACAAGGTGTTAACATGCAGGAAAAATGCTCTGCAGATCAGTACTATGACTTAATCACTCACGAAATAAGCTATGAATGCGACATATAAGACCATAAATTACAAGTATGTGAGTAGAATCATCTACTAAATTCGCTAAAGTATCATGCCTATTATTAATTAATAGCGAATGAGTACAATCAGCTAATAATTAGTATGCGTGAAAAGGAACAATCACATATATTCGCATATACACATTGTCTAATATTTAACCGGCCTAATCAAGTTAAGCACCAACCCGAACGCTCAATCGATAAGTAGATCAGAATATTATTAATATAGGGAAAGAGTAAACGGGCTTTTCATTAATGGATAGTTCGTATGTGAAAAGGAATGGTTGGTAACAGTTGTTCCGTCGCGCCGCCGTAGGTTGAAAGACGACTTTGTTAATTTCATACTCTTTTAATTAACGTGCAACCTCTCTCCTTCATCTAACATCTTCCACATAAAAACTTCATCTAAATATTATTCTCATCATGTATTACATCATGCACTATTTTATTATGCTTTAAATTTAATTGTGTGCAACTTTATACAGTATTTACCATGTTTTTTTAGTCCATTCAAATATTAGCCTGTTCTAACTTCCTTCTTCGTTAATCTCTCCTCTCTTCTTTATTACTGGTTTGAAAATAATATTTCAGTTTGCCTTTTTTTCTTCTTTTTCCAAAAAAAAAAAAAGAAAAAAAGAGATCTTAGAAAATAATGGGTTTAAACCCTTTTTTTGTTTGCAAATAATATACTATTTAGTTATTGCTCATTCTTCAGCTCAACAAGATGATTCTAAGCAAATGTTGACTTAATGGTAATGTGTCTTGTGATATCTTTTATTACTGGGAGTGTATACATGCATTTAGCCAGCGTCTTTTATCTATAAAACGAATATATCAGCTATTACTATAGATTATTGCTAGTTTGAAATTAGGAATAAGTATAAAATTACATTTTAAACCTTTGATCGACTATTATACACATGTCTCGGTTTATCTCCTCTTGTGTTTGCTACTTGATTTACTTATTTGTTCCTAATCGTAATTGCTTTCAAAAAGTAGAAGACGGATAATCGAAAGTATGAACAGTATGCATAGCTTTGATCAAATGCATTTGGTGTACATTATTTAAAAAAAAAACAATACATTTATGTGTTTTTTAGCTAAAGAACAACTATATATCTAGTATAACACAAGTTGCATGATTTAAATTTTGGTCACGTACAGTATAAATTGGAATTCTGCAGCCACCAAAGATGTGAAAGCTATAGGGCTCGAGTACATTTTTGGGAAAAAAACAAAAGTGCACATTGTACGTCTTTGTTATCTTCTTTCAATTAGTCCACAATGTTGCATTTTCACACTACTACTCTACTACTAGTATAAATAACCCCGTGCGAGAGCAACTTTTACCTTCGGAAACCGAGTTCAATTTTCTCTGTAGGCTCCAAATTCTGCYAAGCCGTCTTCCTTCGCAACCACCGCAATTGCCACCGTCATYGGTGGCTCTCCGCCTTAAACAGCGAGAATTAGGTATACAACTTCTCACCGCAACTCACTTTTTCTTTCACAACTTCAAACCGCATTCTTTATTTTCAGTCACTTTTTTTTCCAGTACCAATTGAATTCAAGATCAGTACCCTTTACACCATCATTGCTGTTTTCGTGCAATATATGTTTGTTAAACTGACTTGTTTAGTTATTTTCTGTATAATTTGTGAGCAGTTCGTAGTATTCAATATGGACCTCATTTCAAATGCTTTCTCAGTGTTGGCGCTTGAAGATGGTGATGATCCTTCCAAGTTGTCTTCTACTAGCGCCACCTCTGACTCTGGTACTTCTTTATGTCTTGTTTTTATGTTTTTGTTCATGATTGTTTTGCTATTGAAATGCAGTTTTTATCTATTTCAATTGGGTTTTTTTTGTATGCTGAATGGTTTTATTTGAGTGCCAAAAAGAAATGAAAAAGGTGCAACCGTGATGAATTCCAAGCGTCTTTTGGTTGGTTTATCAATTSACAAATGGGATTTTTTGTTACTTTGTAAGTAGTTATATGAGGTGCATGCATGAGATTGTGAACCAAGAAATGCAAAAAATTGAGTGTTTTTGAAGGATTTTGCTATGTGAACTTACTGGTTTTGGGGTTTTGCTATATTGATTTGAAGATTTAGGCCATCAACCTTCAACTCTATATGATCGTTGAGATTATTACAATTGGCAAAAGAGCTCAAAGGGTTTTTTAATTCTTTGGCCAGTTTCCTTTTCTTGCTTTTCTAATTAAGGAAAACTGATTATTTTGCATCTTTTAGCCAGCAGAAAGGCAAGGCCATCGATTATTATGTTGCCTATTGGTGTTCAATGACAAAAAGATGGTTTAAGGGAAGGGGTCATTAAAATGTCTTGAGACTGCTTGGTGGTGATAATGGTATTTCATTGATGTGAAATTTCCCTATTAAAAAGTTGTAAATTTTGGAATACTAAGCTGGTCTTTCATGGATTCCGATATACCATCTTATGTACTTATCTTGCATTTGACTGGTTGTACCACTCTTGAAACTCGAGAGAGAGAGCTAATGCGAGATTCCTACTCATGAAAAGTGCTTTCCTCAATCACCTTTCTATGGCCTTGCCTTTCTGTTGGCTTAGCTGTAGATTGTTTCTCTCTATATGTATGTGCGTGCTCATTTTGCTGCCTTCATCTTTCTCATTTTCTGTTCTTGTTTTAGTTACTTCCTCCTTGCCCTGTATGTTGATTGACTAGTCTTCTACACTTACGTCTTCTATTAGAGGCAGAACATACATTAGGTGGATTGTTAGTCAGATATGATTAACGATTTTTTTTTGTCAATATCTGTTGGAATATTTCTAGTACATCATTATCATTAATTTGAAAAGATTTGCAAGGGATTTTACTGTCAATGATGTTAAGATGTAAGAAGCACTATGAGTAATATACTCTATTCGGGGAAAAACTCTCAATTTTGTTTCTGATGACTATGTAGGGGGAAAAGGTAGAAAAGGTAAAAGCTCAAGTCAGAAGCTGGCRGTGGAGAATGGTAATGACAAAGAAGCGCAATCAGGTGCTGTTGTGTCAGAGTACAAATTACCACTTGTCTGGATTGACCTAGAAATGACTGGTAAGCAGCTATATGCATCCCCTAGTGACGACTGCAATATGTGTATTTTCTGGATCCTCATTAGAGTCATTACCGACTTTGATGGGATTGGATAACGTTATTGTTTGGTGCTAATAAACAATGAAATTCGCACATATCTATTTGATTGCTTATAAATTTTCATTACCTGAAATTCATCACGAAAACCCCATTGTGTCTTTCATTTCATCTAGTTAACTTGGTTACCAAAGTACCTTACACCAGGATGTGGCGGATGGAGTCTTACTCTTTCTTCTTCAATGAAAATTCCCCTAGATGGTATTTATCACTTCATAGATAAAATCTGTATAAATTACATTTCCGGAGAGATTATGCGTTGATGCTTAAACACTTGGCTGACACAATTGCAGAAAAGGCAGAGTTTAAGTAATATACACCTTAAACTCTTCCTGCACTCCTTTTGTTTTGGTCAATGTGTAAGTCTTTGTCTGTCTCTTGTAGGCGTGTAAGTCTTACATTCTAATAATTGTTGGTACATAGCTCCAAATCTTCTGTCCATGCTGGATTTTGTCTAGGTGGACCTCGCATACTTACTTGTCATTGCTAAGGAGATAATTACAGCTCTAAAGTCTAAACAATTAAAAATTTCATCTTTATGGTTTGAAGACTGAATAAATGACCCATCTTTGGCTTCATTGTAGTGTACATTTGTTAAGGTCACAATTCTAATATTTTTGCTTCAATGCAGGCTTAAACATCGAAGATGATCGCATATTGGAGATAGCTTGTATCATAACAGATGGCACTTTGACTAAAACTGTTGAGGTGAGACCTGTGTTCATCTAAATTAATTTGCCCAATCTCTCATTCCATGTGCTCGTACTGCGTCTCTTGGCTTGCTTTGGTTTTGGTGGCTTGGGGGTTTATTTTTTTAAACAAAAATATTTTTATGTTAGAAGAGAGGGGGAGAGAGAGAGAGAGAGAGAGAGAGAGAGAGAGAGAGGGAGGGGGGGGGGGAAGTGTGTGTGTGCCGTGTTGATTAGTTAAGGTCATATTTCACTCAGTTTTTGGTGACAAATAGGGTGCTGGGAACTTTCAAATAGGTATGTAGTCCCCTGTCCAATAAGACAAGGTATCCAACCATCTATACAGTGGTTGTCTTTTTTATACCATAACAAAGTCTGCAATATGACAAAGTTGTAAAATGTTTCAGTTTCCACAACATCTCTCTCTTAAAAGTATTGGTTCATGGTGTTGGCTGCAATGAACAGAGCTACACAAGACAAAAGATAGRTTTTGACTCCTTTATCAACTTAAATTGGTGTTGGATCATGGCTGTGCACTCTTCTTGAATGAAGTTGTTCATTTGGCCTCTGTTTGTAATTGTTTTAGACTGTGAGCTCTCTTGGGTTTATGTGTTGTATCTAATTTGCCTTTTCATTTAATAGAAGTATTTCTTTATTGAAGGGGCTGGAGTAGAGTTGAGTTATCCTCTTTTTATTTATATATATCGTAACAAAGTATGCCTCAAAGTTGRAGTAATATGAAAAGAGAGACACTGAAATTCTTACCTTGTTTACCTGAAGGTTGGTTGGATGGATTATAGAACAATTTATGTGCAACCAGAAAGACAATCTGTCTGACCTTATTTCCTTCATGACATTATCTCTTATCACACTCTGAAAATAGTATGGCATGCTGATAAGGTCGGGTATATTTGTAGACTTATAGTAAAGTAGCATATAGTCATCTAAATGAGCAAGCTTTGAAAAAGCTTTATGTTGGCTTTCAGCCGTCAGCTAGATGAAAACTTGTTTAAAAAAAAGCTCAAAAGTGAAATGTGGTTTATTTACTCCTTTTGTATTCTACATTTAGGGCCCAGATTTCGTTATACATCAATCAAAGGAATGCTTGGACAAGATGGGCGAATGGTGTCAAAATCATCATGGGGCTAGTGGTAAGAAAGCTATACCATGGCTTATGCTCTATTCTATGTGCCATCATGTGATGCATTACATGCTATTAAAATCTGTGTTAATTTTTCAATTTCATGTCATTTTCAGTCCATTTTTGGTATTTTCTTGTGTATGTTTAGCAGTTTAGGTTCCATGACAAGCTGTTGACTCGTTTTACCTTCTCAYTTGTATTGCTTATCAACTGACACAAAATTGAATCCAGGGTTGACAGAGAAGGTTCTTCAGAGTAATGTCYGTGAACATGAAGCTGAGAAGCAGGTCTGCTTAATGTTATATAGCGTGTAAAGCCTTTTTATTTCTGTCATGTTGCTTGCTTCCATTTTAAATAACACGGAGTACAAACTATCGTGAATTTAAAATTATGATAATCCTTGATCTGTTCAAAGTATGCATATGTATAATGCATTTTCTTATAAGATGATGGCTTATCATCATGCAGGTTATTGAATTTATCAAAAAACATATCGGTACATATACGCCCCTGCTTGCTGGAAACTCAGTTTATACAGATTTTATGTTCCTCAAGGTATTTTTCTTATGGATCTACTTTAGAGTTTAGACAATACACCCTTATTCTGTTGTTTTAAGTAATTGGTATGTTTCATGCTATTGTTGTTATCATCACTGCCTCTTTCAAAATCAGTGTCCATTCTAATTTATAAAATGGTGATGTATACTTGTGCATGCTTGGTTTATTTCTCTACTGTCATTCTCAAATCTTACTCATTTCTCTTGATGAGAAGAAAAGGAATATTTATAACTCCACTAGCAGCCAATTTGAAGAGTTTTTATTTATTTTATTTTATTTTATTTTATTTTTTTTGTGAAATTGGAGATTATCTCCCTGTGTATAAACTAACTATAGTTCATTATCACCCTGTGTATGCACAATTATAGTTTATTTAGAAAGTGAGCCCAAAATGCGAGACTTTCAAATCAAATCCAATTAATGCAAATCTATTGGAAAGAGCTTTGTAAGGTTTTTGCTGAAGAATTGTTAGTAGAATTATGTAGGTATAACAGCCAYGTAATGACATTCACTTTCAAGCCAATCATTTCTTCCCAKTTAAACAATCAAGGGCGCGCTAGAATATGCTATAGCAACTATGTTGTATATCCATATTTTCAGTAATCAAAGTTATTATCTCTTAGAGGGAAAATGAAGTGAAAATAACTTCAAAAGTGCAATTGGGAGAACTATGTCTTTGATTTGTCTTATAGTATAGAAAATTAGATATAGTCATGGAAAACTGTGCAGGCAGAGAAGTTAGCTATCCTCAGATCAAGCTTTGTCTCCATCGTTCCAGATCCACCTTGTACTTTGACTAAAAGAAAGCAGCGACGAGCATGAAGATAAACTCCTTAACATCTTAGGCCCACATTTGCTAAATGCAAACTTGACTTTATCGTGGCATTTTTCTTGCAATCGTGCTCACTTGCTGAGAGGATATCTCATACTGTACATAATGAGCATCATACTATCCAAAGCTTATATCTTTCAAGGGAAAATATACTCTGCAAAGTAAAAGAACATATCCCATCGTTATAGTAAAAGAAGATACAATTTATATAATAAGCAAAAGGGCAACATAGTTAAAAAAAGAAAATGGAACTCTGGAACAATTTATTTTTAAATGACTTGGCTTTGAAAGTTTTTATCCTTTTTTTTWAAAAAAAATCTGTGCTAATCTTGCTCTTTTTGTTATGCAGAAATATATGCCYGACTTGGCAAAAATCTTCTCCCATGTCCTTGTAGACGTGAGCAGTGTCAAGGCTTTGTGCATTCGGTGGCATCCTAAAGGTAAACTTTCTGCTTTTCCAATTTAGTTGCTATCTTACTCATCTTTTATACACCAACTGTTTTATATAGTGGTGTGGGACCTGTTCAAAATGAAATCACATTCTTAGAATTTTCTGGCTGCTTTATTTGGTTGGCCCATGCCCTTTCAAATGCTAGTAGGAAATAGGTGCTACAACGCAACCCTTACTTGGCTCAATCTTGAGTGGGGCATTTCAGGATTACTTCAATACTGATTGCCCTAGGTTTAGGGAACSTCTTATTGCATTTGAGATTTGATAGGATTTTTCTCATTAGTGTAGCCYCTGTATTACTTGCTGAAGTTTTTTGGGTGATGAAACCTTGACCAATGCTGCTCTATTGTTGTTAGTTACCATTAACATACTTCTATGTTTTTGTCATGGATAACCCAAAATGTGAGGGTTTAAGGAAGTTGTTAGTTAAATGATCATGATAGATTCCCCAATAAAGTATGTTGAGTAACTGCTAGCAAATAATCTGCATAGATAGATATTTTAYTTACTGAGCTCTATGGGCTCGTTATTGTTACAGTATATATAAGGTTGGTCAGGCCTAATTTCAAATCTTTTAAGATCCACCAAGCTCTATGGGCTCTTAATCTCAATCTTTTATTACCTAGTTGAACGGTGAAATTACTTGGAGCGGAGTGTCTAATATATCCTTGCAAATGCTCATGGAGCGATGGATGATTAACAGGTCTCCTTCATATCTAGTTCTAGAATTACCGTTATATTACTGAGATAGTTATAGTCTTATAGAGTTTGGTCTTTAATGCTCTGCTATCATGTGGGTTCTTTAGTTCAGATTAGAATTTAACCTGACCCCATCATCGAGTTTGCCTCTAAATAATAATAGAGAAGTTTGGATTTTTTGTGTAGTTTATGGATCGTCTTGTAAAGCAAAAGTAGGACTTGTCAATATAATATTAGTGCTGGCTGAAGTGAAATCCAGAAAATAATGTTCAAATGTATTTTCATTTGGTTAGATATTTGCCTTTAACCCGACCTTTTTGATCAACTTCCTGGTTGTATTTATTCTTACATTTGTTTTGTGCAGTTAGCTAACATTGTACTTYGTATTTGCTTATCCAGCTCACAAAAAGGCACCCCACAAGAAACAGAATCACAGGGCTTTGGATGATATTAGAGAGAGCATAGACGAACTCAGATACTACAAAGAGAGCATATTCAAACCCTCTAACTCCAGGAAATGACACAGCAGTATCCCGAACCATATCTATGTGCATAAAATGGCTGATCGAATGCCCTTCCTGTTCAGAACCTGCTTAGTGATAAACCTTACAAATCAGTACACACAGTAACATATGTGAAGAAATAGAGACGTGGACTCGAATCCAGAGTGCTAAGTGAATCATGAAAACACGAGTCCTGAATCTTCAAATTCTTTTTACTTTTTCTCTCTTCAGGAGGACCGGAAAATATTGAATTGTTGTAGTCAATATAACTGTATTTTTTTTTTTTTTGTAATTTAAGCTATTTTGCAAAATTGTGTGCTTCTTTATCAATGAACTTGTTTAAATTCTGATATCTTAGAACAAGCTTTGCAAACAACGCCTACGTGTTAAGGGGTGCCTTTCTAGTTGTCTTAGTTTTGGCAAAAAAGATTCTTGGGGCATCAATTGGAGTTTTCTTTTGGATGATTTAACAAATGAAACTATGCATTACCCAACACTTCTGTGTCTAGAAGCGGTAAAGTTATCGCCAAGGAAACAAGCTGATACGGTTAATCAGATTTTGTTTCTAATCTGTATGTTTACAAGCTACATTCTTGGAGTCTACTCTGTATACATGGGAAATCGCGAAGATTTCTGGGTCATGAACTCATGATGCTATTTTAGCTGAATTTTACATCCAATTTGAAGATATTGAGGAACTTTTTACATAAGTTGTACTTTGAATTGTTTTTCTGATGTGGTTGATTAGCTTTTGTAAAGTTTCAAAAATTAAAAGAGAGGTTTTATTTAGAAACTATAAACAGTGCTTCCATCTCTTTGTTTTAGAAAACCACATTTCCCTTGCCATGCTAATTGGATTTAGACTTAACAACAAACAAATGAACAATATGTCAATTATATGAGTACAAGACTCAAAAGGCCAACAAGGTATAGTTGTCATATCATGCATGAAGATTGTGTCAAATGTTACGATCTATAATTAAGAATATGCCATGTGTGATGGAAGGAGTTAATAAAATCATCCTTTTTGAGAAATTTGTAATAGAGAGATTAATACATAGTACTTCATTAGTTTGATACACTTGAGATATTAAACTAATAGCAACTATTTGTGAATAATTAGATGATTTTATCTTTTGCAATAATTTTTKTAGAGGTGCGTACAAACARTGCAAKGATKACTATTTGCAAATTCCGCGAGCCTCATGCTTTGRCAAGTTATGCACTTATRCCTATACARRTCAAGATAACATCGTGCCGTGACSAATTGTGCGGGATTTCTAAAATGAGGCCCATGCAAATTTTCCTTACTAACTTGGAATGGAATTATGGAATGACTTTCGACGACTACTAAGCTAAGTACACAATAGTAGTTGAGAGATTAGGGCTTATTTTAACCATTTCGCCAAAAATTAAAACTCYCAATTTCTCAAATTCAAATCTCTCATTCTTCCTTCAACACAGTCACTGACAACTCACTACACCAACTGYGCAATACTCCGGTTAGCCGTTATCATTCAATCGGCGGATAATTCACACCAATCAAACTTCTTTCTTCAATCCATTTCAGAACTCATCTTTTTTTTTTWAAAAAACCCCCTGAAAAAACCCCCAAATGTTCACTCCTCAAAGAAAGGCGCCATGGATGCCGACAACGGCAGCTCCAAGAACCGAACCCAGACCCGTTTCAAGAACCCATTTGATTGCTTCGTCCCATGACACTGCCACAACGTCGAAGACGACTGCGGTTGCTACTTTCTTCGACACGCCGCCGACGCCGCCGCCCACTAGCTCACTTGGTGGTTTGGGGAGTGGTGGGTTTGATGGCGCGGATTCTGACGATTGGARAAAGTTTAAGGAAGTGGGTTTGTTGGATGAGTCTGCTTTGGAGAAGAAAGATCGTCAAGCTACACTTGATAGGATTTCTAGGCTTGAAAAAGAGGTTTGTTTTCAATCGGGTTTATGACTAGTTATTACTCTTAATTGATATTGGATGTTATTCTTGATTTTCTAGGCTTTGATGTATAATTTGATGAACTCATGTATGTTTAATTAAGCAAGAACAGGATGATGGAATATACACTGTTACAGATTAGTGTTAGAGCTTGATTTTAATGCGTTATGCATAGTGCAATGAAATTCTTGTACCCATAAAGATTTTCAAGTGTAATAATTTGATCACATCGAATTTGAACAATTTTGACTTGGATTTGTCTTACATTTTCTATTGAATTTTAACACAGTATGCTTTTTTTTTTTTTGGCAATTTGTTGGGATGATTACATGTCTAGTAATATGAAAAGTTGTACTTTTTTTTTATGGGAACCTCTTCTTGAATTGAAATTTCACTCCTTTTCTCTTAATTGCAATGGCAAGTTGCCTTTTTGTTGCTAGAAGAGTAAACATATGGATGCATTTCCTTCTAAAATGTAACCAATATGTGACTATTATATTTGTAACTAAATTGTAACTATCAATTCTTTATAATTTGTGTTGGTATTCTATTACTTGTTAGCGAATGTTATATTACTCTTGTTTGGGTGTCTCTTTTAATCAGTTTAATTGTTTGTGAATAGCTTTTTGACTATCAATACAACATGGGGCTGTTGCTTATTGAGAAAAATAAATTAGTGTCCAAAACTGAAGAATTAGGGCAAGAGGTTTCAGAAGCTATGGAGATTCTCAAGCGTGAACGAGCTGCTCATCTGATAGCTATTTCTGAAGCGGAGAAGCGAGAGGAAAACTTAAAGAAGGCTTTAAATCTTGAAAGAAAGTCTTTAGCTGATGTATGTTCTATTTTATGTCTCTCTACCTTTATAGCATCAAATATATATAATGAGTATTTGAGACGAGTTTAGCAATGATGCAAATACAGAGTCATGATGGAACTTCACGTTGTTTCATTTTCGTTTCTTTTTCTTTTTTTTTTTGTCGGGTTAGCTCTAGTAATATTCATTTGTTACTTCAATTTTATGACTGTGGATGATATGTTAACTTTGGTGGCATATATTTATTTACTTCCAGCTTGAGAGAGCTTTGCGTGATATGCATGAAGAACATGCGAAAACTAAAGCTACAGCTGACACTACAATGACCGATTTAAGTGCTCGCATGGAAGAGCTTCATAAACAAACATTGGATGTTAAGAAAAAATCTTATTCAGCCGATGCCAAGCTTGCTGAGTTGGATAGAAAAAACTCTGAGTTAGACAGGAAACTGCAAGATTTAGAAGATCGTGAAGACATACTTCAGAGGGAGCAGTTATCACTAACTCAAGAGTATGCAGTTCTATGTCCATGACAATTAGTCTGAGTAATATAACAATCAATTTGCAACTGATAATTTTATGCTTCAATTTATCAAATGATCATTATGCTAATATGTTATTATATCATGTTGACATTTTCAAATTTTCAGGCGAGAATCCCATGACTCRTATTTTCGGAAGCAGAAAGAGGACTTACTTTTGTGGGAGAAGAAATTGGAAGAAGGGGAACAGAGGCTCTGTRAGAGTCGGAGAATTCTGAATGAAAGGGAAGAAAAATTGCATGAAACTGATGTATCTAGCAAAGCAATSGAGTCTAATGTTGAGGAGTTGCAGAAGAAGATTGATTTGGCTAATGCAACTTTGAAGAAAGTTGAAAATGATGTGAAAAATCAATTAGAAGACTTGGATATCAAGGAAAAGGTGAATTTGATTATAATTGTTTTATCTTTATGTACCTATCATTTTCTCCCTGCTAATTTTTTTTCTGCATTATTCTATATTGCAGAATAGTGAAGCTATGAGATACAAGCTGGAAGTAAGAGAAAAACATCTGCAAGAAGAGGAAGAAAGGCTCAATTTTAGAGAAGAAGTAAGTTTTAATTCCTTATGTGGAATTTTATATATTCGTCTTGGTAGCTCTATATTGTTTATTTTTCATGATTCTTTGTTCTTTCACTTTTGAATTATAATGGACTAAAAGGCTTATGATTTATTGCCCATTTGCACTACTTTGTTCCGATGATATGCTGCCTGTTTTGCATATTGGATTATGGGTCAATATTTAATTACCTATTTATACAGCAGGGGTAAAAATAATATACTGATTATAATCAACCTCCCTTCACCCTGCTGAATTCTCGAGCTTTCTTAGAAGCCCACTGGACTGTTGGAGTATAAATAATATTTTTATATGGCTGTAGGCCTTGTAGGTGTTGTGTTTTTTTGGGTTATTATTTCTAGTGTTGATAATGACTCTCTTGTTTGGTCCATTATTTCATCTCCTCTCCCCACTACCTTATTTGAATGATTGACTTTAATGGTCCATTGTTCTAAATATTTAATAATTTTTGTTTTTTCATTAATATTTTTTGAAGAGAAGGCAGCAGAAAAGCCAGAAAGGTCCACAAGACCACAATTGGCTGTGTTGGTGGTCATTGCCTGATTTGTGATTTTTTGGTTGGCTTTACTAAGATTGATAGATTTGGACAGTAAAAGAGTTTTTCTAGGGCTGATGGATCCTTATTCAAGCTTGAGAAGAACTTTTGTCAAGTTGGGTACGCAAATGGAAATCATTTAGGAATTTTGTTTTTTTAGAGATTGTACTAAAAAAAATTATTTTGGATATGCAATGGATCTTTGGGGTTGGTTTTAAGGTGGCTCTTAAGCTGAATATTCCAAGGAAGGATCAGCCAATCTGGTACAATAAGGTGGTTATTTGGGGCTGGATCTTTGAGGTTAGGAAATAAATAGGAATTATGGCATCAGTGGGGGTGACTAACAGATCAAAGATATTTAGAGACTTTGAATGTTATATAAATTGAGAGAATCTTGTAATTTATTATCAATATATAAGGCRTAATATAGTCATGTGGGGTCTTATTGGATTCGACTTTACAAGTTTATTTTTAATGTTATCATTATAATTTTTACTAATGTAGTACTCCGTAATATGTAATGAAAGATATTTGTGGTCAAACATGTGCATTGACAAACGTGCAAAGTCAAAGTGGGTAGAACAAAAGAGAATGTGGGGAGTATGTTACTAGTGGGGAGTGTGGGATTGTAGCCCATAGCCCATGTCTTGAGTGTTGATGTTAACTAGCCGACACTGTTGTTTATCATGTTGTGGCATTTAGGACTTACACAAGATGATTCTGTGTAGTTGGTTGGTGGTTATGATGTCCTTTTGGCTTTTGATTTGGAATGGTTTTGGTTAATATGCTGCTTTAGATCTTAAGTGTCCCTTGGCAGCCCAATCAGCTTGTTGGTGCTGGCCTGTCCTGAATGTTGTAGTGCAGTTCAGCTGAAGGATTTTGGATGTTGATAGTTTGCCGAACTCTCTCGAAACTTTCTGGCTTTTTTTACGCTTTTCAGTTTTTACTGATGTCAATTCCTTAGGCCAAAAGACAATTGCTTGGGAGTGATATTGGTGACAGAGTGTGGATTTTCAAATATTTATATTATCAGGGCATTGAACTTATAACGTACTCCAGTATCAGGTCTGCATGTCCAGCCCTCTGGTGGCATCTCTTTTGATAGTTAGGAGAATAATGACTGGGGTGGCAAAGTTTCTTAGTGGCTTGGAGCTTAAGCCGAATCAGGACTTATCAATTAAACCCTTTCAAGGAAGAAATTTTGGAACTTCTGATGCAAGGGATTATCAATGAGTTGAAAGTCTCAAACTTATAAACTGTAGGCTCTCTTTGGTTCTTATTGTTTTCTTCTGCTTTGGAGGACAAGATAACATTTTCTTAAATTTATTTAGTGCATCGCTTTCCGCTGAAATTTTCCTCAATGTTTATATGTGTTGACACCAATTTTTAGTCTCCTGTCCCGTGGAAAGACTCGGTGATGATATTGATAAGCTCACTTTTCTAGAGGATTGAGTAATTGTATGTTATTGGACGTTGATAAGTCTTATTAAAATATTGGTTTACTTTTATCCAAAATTATTACACAATTATATTACATGTCTAATTTGGACTTGTAGATCAAAAGATATGATGTTTGTAAAATAAACTTTTTAGCGAATATAAGATATAATCACCGGTTATTGGTCTAAATACATGGTTTATGAGTTTAACTCCTAATACTCATTGGCAACTTCTACTATCATTGTCCCTTTTAATACTTCGTTTTTTTCCTCAAACAAAAAGTGGGGAGCCCGCCATGGCTCTTACAATATGGATAAATACCTTATTGCACATTAGATGCTTTAAACCACTGAAATCAAAAATTGCCCCTTGTCTTGGTCTCACCTTTATCTTAAGAGGCTATGCTCCTTTTGAAATCATCACTTTTGGCCCCTTGCTACTGTGCCTGTTTCGTGTAGTGTTTTTGTCCCTGTAAAAACTTTCATTCATTCCTCAGGTCACTCCTCCTTAGGGGCCACTGTGGTAGTTTTCGAAGTTGCTATTGTTGGTTAGTTTTGTACCATGCAATTGACACATGTGCTTTATGTTCTGAAAAGAGATGTATATAAATTTTTGGCAGAAGTGTCATGTTTTTGATGCATGCTTGTCATGCAGACATAATGGAAAACTAGTTCATATAAGATTTTGATTTTGTTCCAAGTTAAATTGTGTGAACATTGGTATGTAAAATGTTTAGTCCCATTATATTACAGGGTTTTTAAGTTTTAACTGTTGACAGGATGGGTGCATCTCATTCTGCTGGCATCTATGGATTAAATTGTGGCTATGTTTTCACTAGCTGTGCAATTCATCTGCTAGATTGTTGGAAAATGTCACTATTGATTTTCTGTGTCATAGGTGGAGTTAGAGAAGCTTCTTAATGAGCATAAAGCTATGCTTGATTCCAAAATGCAAGAATTTGAGCTAGAAATGAAAGAGAAAAGATCAGCCCTTGAAGAGGAACTGAATAGCAGAAAGGAAGCAGTAGATCACAAGGAAACTGAAATTAATCATCTTGATATGAAGCTGAGTAAACGGGAACAAGCCCTGGAGAAGAAGTCGGAGAGGATGAAGGAGAAAGAAAAGGACATTGAAGTGAAAAATAAAACTTTGAAGGAGCAAGAAAAATGTCTAAAAGCTGAAGACAAGAGACTGGAGAAGGAGAAGAAAGAAATTATYGCAGAGTTAGAGAATCTGGAGATTTTAAAAAAAGAAATTGATAAGCTGAAAGATGATGCAAAGAAACAGGAATTGCATATTGAGGAGGAACGAAAAAATCTGGAAGTTGCAGAAAATGAAAGGTTAGAGTATCTTCGTTTGCAGTCAAGTTTAAAGCAGGAGATGAACAAYGTGAGGCGTCAGTGGGAGATAGTAGAGAAAGAAGCTGCAGAATTAAAGCTTGAAAGGGAAAAGTTTGAGAACGAATGGGAAGCATTAGATGAGAAACGAGCTTTTGTTGATAAAGAGCTTAAGACACTGGCGGAGACAAAAGCATACTTTGAAAATTTACGGAAGTCTGAAGAGGAGAGATTGGAGAGGGAGAAAGCTGAAAATGAAGAGCGTTTCCGTCTGGAAGCTGAGAACATCAGATTACAGAAAGAATCATTTGAAGCTACAATGGAACATGAGAAATTGATGTTAGCTGAGAAGTCTAATAAAGAGCATGCTCTCATGTGTCAAGATTTTGAGCAGCAGAAACAAGATCTTTATGTTGATATGCAGAAGAGACGGGAAGAGTGGGRGAAGCAAGTGGAAGAAAAGGAGAAAGCTCTTGAAGAAACTAGGTTGATAAATATGAGAAATGTCAAAAATATGAAGGAAGATGCAGAAAGAAAGAGGGAAGAAATGGAAATAGAACGGCATCGCATGGATAAAGAAAGGGAGGAATTGGAATTGAATAAAAAGCAGCTCGAGGAAAATGGACTTGATATAGCTAAAGATATTGAGGCCCTTGACAAACTTAGCAAAAAGCTGAAGAAACAAAGGGTGCAGTTGGTCTGTGAGAGGGAGCACTTTGGTGCTCTAATTGAGAAGATCAAGTGCTGCAAAAGCTGTGGAGATTCAGTGCAAGCATTTCTTCGTGGTGATCTCCAGTTACCAACTGCGGAGGGGTCCTCACAATTGTTAAAGCTTTCCCATGATGATCAGGCTAAGGATGATTTTGCTTCTTTCGCAGATTTAAATAAAGCAAAGTCCAGTCTTCCTGGGGGGAATGATAGGGAGCTTCCCCAACTAGGCGGGCAGATGAGTGTGCTTCGGAAGTGTGCTTCAATAATTTTTCATTTGTCTCCTAAAAAGGGAATTCAAAATGCTGACAACCATGTTATGGAACAATCCCCACACTCTGCTACAAATATTCAAGCAAATGATCATGTCGGGGGACAAACTTCTGTCATTGATGAAGTAAATGTGAAGTCAYGTATTTCTATTACTGATAAGCCAGGACCTGCTCTTGAAACACTAAATGATGCTGATAATTCCCAATTACATGTTAGAGAAGATAATTTTGAGAACTCCCTGACTGTTGATGAGTTTGATATTGACAGTGAAGTGCAAAGCATTAAGGAGACGGAGATATCTGATCTAAAGAATGGTCAGAAAAAACCTGGAAGGAGGCGTGGGGCAGTTCGAAGGACTCATTCTGTTAAAGCAGTGGTTGAGGATGCAAAGGCTATCTTACGGGATGGCTCTGCAGGAAATATGGAGCAGTCAAAGGATTCCCTGGGTGCAAATGTCAACAACCAAGAAAAGACCCWCCATGCTTATACGACCACCACCAGTGCCCGCAAGCGCAGTCGTTCTCAGGCCTCCAAAGTAACTGAAAGTGAGCAGGATGTTGATCACAGTGAGGGAAATGCTGATAGTGTGTCAACAGTTAGCCGACGGAAAAGACGACAGACAGTTGCCTCTGCCCAACCAACTCCTGGGCAAAAGCGATATAATCTCAGACGTCATGCAGCGTAAGCCTATATCTCTTCTTGTTAATATAAATGTGTTTGCTTTTCTTCCTCCACTGAAATAGAAGGTCTGACAGTGATTAGARTCAGTTTGAACAATTAGAACTTGATAAAAATTTTGTGTTTGGGCCATTGCTTTGTTTTGGGACATAGTACCATTGTCTTTTCTGGGATGTCTKTGTCAGTGGATCATGTTATGAGATAATTGCTAGGGGAGTAGAAGTTGTTCTTCTAATTGTAACTTGGTGCGACGAAAAGATCAAAAGAATACGCTTGCACTGATGCACCCATGTATTTTTATTTTGTATTTCTTGATGCTCTTTTTTATTGCACTTTGAAATTAGATAGAACATTAAAGTTTGAGCTGTGCCTTGAAAAATAGTTAACAAAAGTACAACTCTTGTTAGTTGTTACTATGATTTCCCTTTTATACTCACGCTTGTCCCCTTTTCGTATTTGCACTTTGTTGAGAAAGGATTAATTCTTTTCTTGTCTAACTCCTTTTAGCCTTGAAATGCTCACCACCAATACTATTTTACAATACAATGATTTTCTCATCACTTGAGTGAATGACCATCACAGGTTCAGTAGCCTCGTATAGATAGCAGTCGTAGTCACATGTCACTCTTATTTCTCTTTCCTCTTGATTAGTTGGTGCCACATCTGTCAAGTAGTCACCAAATTGCCCTTTTTCTCTTAATTGTTGCAACGTGATTAGGTGATGCCGTGATGTTAATAGGTCTAATATCATGCATAAAACAAGATTGTAATGTGGTAGTACCTTGAAAAACTGAAATTTACAGTAGCTTGAGTGAATCATATATCTTGTGGATTGGAGAAAATTGCATGTACTTGAAAAAAAGTAGAATTAAGAGGATGCTCATAACCCAGAACTTTAGTCTTACTTTGGGCTGTTCTGTAGATAATACAAATAGGGGAATATCCAACCACACTCACACTCAACTTGGTCTGCTTGTTTGCCACCTCAACTCACCATAAATATTATCCTCTTCAGTGTAGTTGTGTAGCCTACAATCCAAATTGACAATAATTGTTAGTAGTTAGTACAGCATCTTCTTAGCAAACAGGATCTAATTGCAAATTCCTTGTGGATGGTAGTTCTAATAATACAAGTTTCTTTCAGCCTTATCTCTAGGATATGTAGCACTAAGTTTTGCATGAGTATAGCTCTTTGCAGCTGTTAATGTTTCTTGAAACTCCTGAGGCCTGACATTGTCTCTTAATATTGGATGTGCTCTGTTTAGCTAAAGCCTTTCTAGAATTTGAACTCTTGCCTTGTCTGCAGGTTAGCAAGTTCTTGTAGGTTGCATGATTAATTTGATTGCCACTATTCTGATAGGATAAATGGATTTGAATGTTGGATAACTTTCACTTTTTAGATTGCATTTGGTACTGACCCAATCTTAACTGTAACAGTGCAGCCTCAAGTGGTAAACCAGAGAATGAGGATGAAGTTACCCATAAAGCCACTAATCAAGCAGTGGAAAACCCCGATGAAACACCTTCTAAATCTTTGGATGTCACTGTTGATAGTGATAAAAGATTGCATTTGGTGCAAGTTTCAACCACCATGAGTGTTGAGTTGTCATCTGATAGGGTGAGGAGAAAATTCTTTGAAAAAAAATATCCATAGTTAATATTGGCTCCTTTTTTTTTGTCTGTCTCACAAAACTTTTCAACTTTTATTCCCAAGCAGTGCCATGCAACGACCAGTTTGGCTGAGAATCATGTCGTTCCTGCTAAATTAGTTGAGAATGCATCATGTGTTGAAGAAGTAAAGGCCGCTGATGATACATTGTCGAGCCAAGAGGTCAATGAAACATCAGAACAGGTTGAAGAGGATAGTAGAAGTATGGTAAGTGAGAATGAAGAAGATGAGGATGAAGATGACATGGATGAAGAAGAAGAAGATGATGATGATGATCATCCGGGTCCAGGATCAATAAGAAATAAGCTGTGGAAATTCCTAACGTCATGATTCACTAGCCCCTCCATAGCTAGAAGTTGCAATCACCAAAGCTCACGCTGCATATTTGTATTGTATTGTAATTAAAAAGGTAGTTGCTGTTCGAAGCTCTTTGTGACCATGAATAATGTGGTAAACGTAGTTGACACAATGAATGTTACATTCGGCTCTTGTTTACTGCGTACTCTGTTTTTCAAGTATTTGCTCAATTGTTATTTGGTTTCTTAGAAAATATTTAAGTACACACTGTACCCTATTTCACTATATGGTAGCCATATGATATATGACAAGGGAATAAGGGATTACGAAAAATTATATGACAAGGGAATAAGGGATTACGAAAAATTATCTGAGAGAATTATTCCAATGTACTCCGTATCTCAGTAATTACTTGATTACCTTCTCTGCAGATATTGGATATGTATATATCGACAGATAATKGAACATGTTCGGTCTTGTCGTACAAAACGGTGYTGGTGCTCGTTCCTGCYGTACATAACGAGTAGCGATTACTGTAGACCTAATGTCAAGGAGAGGCTGTCATATACGAGCATATTGGAAGATGAAGATTACACCTAAAAAGAGCATTCTTTGWAACCTAGGACAACGCACATAATATGATAAACACATGGGACAAGTATTAAAAAGGGTACTTGAATGAAATGTGGAGTAATTCWGTAATTGCAATACTAGTAATAATGTAAAATGAGTAATTAGGAAAGTAAGCGAGTAATGGCTGAAAATGACATGTCAACGGTCTTAGACCTGTGGTCTGCCAAAACAATGCTGTATACACACTAGTGTGGGCTACAAATACAACTGACCCATCTGCCTATCTTCCTCAAACCTGAAACCTTTTTGGATGTTCAGCTCATGCAAATCTGTCTTCTGTGGTCCCACACTCGGTACACAGCCACTGCTCTCTTTGTTGGTTTTCCCCCGTTTATTATTGCTCGTTACACTTCTTGATTTACGAGTCCTGAAATTTTTGAACAGTAAAAAGATAGCGAATTGGAAGGTGAAAACAAAGGGGACAAATGCTTAATTGTCCAGAAAAATTTGTATGGATTAATGTGTGTAGTCCTCCGTAAGTAACATTGATTTCACTCATTTACTAGAGTGGCTTTACTTACTCTCTTATATTAGTCTTCTTTAGCTTTAATTAGAGATCAACTTTGATAGACTGGCTAATTAGTACTACCCTTAGGTCCCCTACAATTGGCTTAATTTTTTGGGTACAAAGTATGGTTCTCTTGTAAGATACGGTAAGGTTCTTAAGTTTGGCTATTGGGACTTTTTTTTTTTTTTTTTTACTTTAATTGGTTAAATTTTTTAATTGCTATTAATATCAATAAATATATATATTTATTAGGGTTTGTTAGCTTGTTTGAATTAATTGTTTTTTTTTTTACTTTTTAAACCGAGTAAAGAGTATTTCGAAATCAGCTCGTTTTGTGTGTAACTAGCCACTCCATAAAATTTGGTGTGGCTGGCAATCCATACATTTTTAAAAAAACTAAGTAGTACAAAAGCCACAAAAGAGGCCACAACAAAACCTAACAATTTTTCCTAAAAGTAATCTCCGCAATCTGCCTCCCTTCTCCAATCTCGACTTCCTCTCTCCTCTTTCAATATTGCAGCAATCTGTACAGAAAAAATTTCAAAAAATGAAAAACAAGAAAACAATCAAACGAAAAAGAAAACTACTTTTACGAATATAAGAACTACTTTTACGAAACATCACAATTACTTTTTAAATTATAAAGAACTACTACGTTTTACGAAAATATAAGAAGTATTTTACGAAATATCACACATTTTTTTCTGAATTCTAAGAACTACTTTCTGAATTATATGAACTACTCGAATAAATATCACAATTACTTACTGAATTATAAGAACTACTTTTATGAATTGTAAGAATTACTTTTATGAATTATATGAACTACTTTAATAAAATATCACAATCAACTTTAACTTTACGATAATTATAAAAACTACTTTTCTGAAATATATGAACTACTTTTATAAAATATATGAACTACTTTATAATATAAATTATTTTTCTTGAATTATAAGAATTAATTTTATGATTATATGAACTACTTTATGAAATATCAAATTAACTTTTCTGATTAATAAGATCTACTTTTACGAATTATATAAACTACTTTTATGAAAATATGAACTACTTTTATGAATATATGAACTATTTTATGAATTATATGAACTATTTTATGAATTATATGAACTACTTTACTCTATTATAAGATCTAACTTTTCGAATAATAAAACTACTTTTATGAAAATATGAATACTTTTACGAAATATATGAACATACTTTTATGAAAATATGAACTACTTTTTATGAATATATGATAACTTTTATTGAAATATATGAACTACTTTTATGAAATATACTATTTAGAAATATATGCTACTTTCTCAATTATAGATCTACTTTACGAATTATATAAACTACTTTTATGAAAATAGAACTACTTTTATGAAATATATAACTACTTTTATAATATATGAACTATTTTATGAATATATGAACTACTTTTTTTATGAAATATATGAACTACTTTTATCGAATTATATGAACTACTTTAATGAAATATCATAATTATTTTCTCAATTATAAGATCTACTTTTACGAATTTATATAAAACTACTTTTATGAAAATATGAAACTAATTTTATGAAATATGAACTATTTTTATGAAAAGTAAGTGTGTATCAATTAAAAAGTATAACATCCTTTTTAAAAAGTTAAAAGAAAAGAAAAACAAATAATAAAGAAGTAAACACATCAAACTCACCATTTTCGCATCATTCATCACCAGTCAAGTCACTTCATGCTCAGCTCACTCTGCTCGACGCCGTAGACATCATTCATCCACCATCATTCATCATCGTCGGTAGACATCATACTCTTGCTCGTCACTTCATGCTCACGCTCATCTGCTCGCACGTCCGTAAAGGAAGTGCAACAATGGCGAAATTAATTTTATTTTGAAATTTTTAAAATAATAATTACGGGAGGTTGGAGAGGGGATAGAGGAGAGAGAAAGTGGAGGAAGGTGAGAGAGAGTGAGAGAAGCGGCTGCAATGAGGGAAGGTGGTTAGGGTTTGATCCTTTTATATAATTTTGAAAGGGTATTTTTACAATTTTATCCTTGGCCACACCATAAAATTTGGTGTGGCAGGTTGCATAAAATTTGGTGTGGCAGGTTGCATATATTTATTAGGGTTGTTAGCTTGTTTGAATTAATTGTTTTTTTTTTTTTTTTTACTTTTTAAACCGAGTAAAGAGTATTTCGAAATAGTTCCATGGAGGTGAAAAAAGGTTACTTACACTTGCAAAAAACAAATTGGAAACTACCACAAATGGATCCAATGCAATGAGGTGAGATCAATAGAAGTATAGAGCATATGTAATGATGGTCTTTGTACTAAGGGTTTTTTGTCCATAACTATCAAAGTTTCACCAATTTTGCGAGATCATGCCTTATAAAAACATTGTCCAAAATTGTCAAAATTCATACTTTTGTTTGTTGACCCTTTTTCATCTTCCTTTTCTCTTCAATTCTAGATCGACACAAATCAATCAACAAGAACCCACAATAGAGGAAGAATAAAGTTGACAAAATATAGTGAAGTGAATGCAAAACAAAGTGAATCGAGAGAGGGCGTGTGTGAATGGAAGAAAATGGGGGAAAATACAAAAATCATTTGCAAGGAACGTGCAATTTAATAGCCGTAGAATCAAAGTCAACGTCGGAATAACAATAATCAACAAACAAAAGTATAATTTGTGGTAGTTTTAGACAAAACCTTTTTTTATTAAGTAATTTATCGCAAAAAGTGGTGAAACATTGACGATTATGGACAAAAAATCCTTGTATTAATGAAAACTCTAAGATTTTGGGAAAATAGGGTCTAGTGCAAGTTAGAAGTCTCAACCCTTTCGGAATACTAGTAACTCGGTTTAAAAAGTATGATCTATTTGTCTTTTAGATCATAGTTTCTTTTTTTGTGTGTGTTTAGAGRGTCACATGGGCGATAATRARAATAGCAGAATATTCAAAAATCGGRAKAGAAGCTCTAAYCAAGTGAGCTATCCCTTACTCTCAATCAAAAGTTCACTAGAGAAGCTCTATTAGATATATAGATCATAATTTAGAAGTAGAGTTCGACCTTTTACAAAAGTTGATTGAAATTCATAAAGTGGCTCATCCTCACGGAATAGTTCAAACCTTTAAAAGTTGAAGACGCTTGCCCACATCAACATCAAGAGTTAACAAAACGGCCTCTCGCAACAAATAGCAACTAGTTAGATACAGATCACGCGGTAAAAGATACTTAAAAAGCCTGCCCTATATTGAGGAAAGCTTGGAGCTTTTTAATGGTTAAAAGCTCGCAGTTATGTGAATACACCTGGAAGCTGTTTAATAGTGTATCATCAGCTCAGGCTTTTCAATAACTGGAGCTTTTAACTATATAAAAAGCTCCAGGCTTTCAATAACTGGAGCTTTTTAATTGAAAATATGGGCTTATATCTCTATAGCTTCACATCTACGCTAGTCGTGACTTATACTTATCTCAATACTCTCAAACCCTCACTCTACAAACCCTCACGCCTCACACTCCTCGCACGCCTTCATTTCTTCTCTCTCTTACTCACTCAGTTTCCTCAAATCCCTACCTTCTTTCTCTCTCTTAGTCACACTCACAACCATTGCTCTTCTTCCTCACAACCACCTTCACCTCCTTCTTCTCTCCTGCTAGATGCTGCTCTGTCTACGATGACAGCGGCCACGTCCGACGACACACCGCCGTCCCTCTTTGAAGTGAGCTTCTCTTCTTCTGTCTTCTTGTTGTTTTTGAATCTGCGGTTTAATGTTTTTTTTGATTTTTTGAGTTTTTGTTATTTTTTTGTTTTTTGTTAAAACCTAAGATCCTTTCGTCATGGCAGCCCTTCATTGGTCGTTTTTGTTTTTTTTTTATGGGTTTTCTTTCGTTTGTTTTTTTATTGTGTTGTCTTATATCTTGATTATAATTCGTTTTTGTTTTTGATTTTCGTTTGTCCAATTTCGTTTTTTGTTCTTGGATTTTGGGGTTTTCTTTCTTTGGTAGATCTCGGTTTGAGGATTTCGTTTTGAGTTTCGTTGAGGATTTACGTTTTTGGTGTTTTTTGTTGGGTATTTCCTTTGTATGCCATTCGATAATTCTGTTATTCTTGATTTCGTTTGAGATTTCGTTTTTGTGTTTTTTTTTTTGGGTTTTTTTTGATAGGAGCCTTTTTATACAATGATAATTTTTGATCATGGAAAGAAATAGTTATCGAGCGGATTGTTTGTTTTAGTTTTTTTGTTTTTTTTCTTTTTTTTTTTTATTTCGTTTGTCTTATTCTGATTAGAATCGTTTTGATTTTCTGTTATTTTTTTCCCCTCTTTTGATTCTGTTTGTCTGATTTTTTTTGGCTTGGCGGCGGTGGGGCATGCGCGGTGGTTCACCGGAGCAAGAGACGGTGGTGCACTGGAGTAGAAGCCGGTGTGGGTGCAGTGGGGCGGTGCGCGTGCAGTGGCGGTGGGCAGACGTGGTAGTCGGTGGAGCGTGTGATGTGTTAGGCTTGGCGTGACAGTTAGAGACTCATGGCATTGCATTCAGATTATTTTCTAATTAATTAATTAATGAATTTTAGGTTTAGGTTTTTTTACTGCAGTTGTGAAAACTAGTGTATTTAGCAACACCTTAATTTTTGTTGAAATCCTCTATAATACATGTGGTTACTTAATTTTTTTACTGTAAGAATGTAGCTTACTAATTAACATATATATGAGTGAATTGGTATTATTTTCACTTGTATTTTGTAATTATCATCTTTTTTTAACTTATAATATAATATATTTTCTTTTGGCAAATGTTGTAGTTTGATTTATAAGTATTCAATGTATTTACCAAAAAAAAAATGTGTATTCAATGTATGTCTAGTATGAAAATGTAGTAGGTTAAAGCTCGAGGTTTTTTAAAAGTTGGAGCTTTTAAGGCATAAAAGCTGAGCTTTTAATGCACTAAAAGCTCCAGTTTTTTAAAAAAGCCTGGTGCTTTTAATACATTAAAAGCACCAGGCAAAAATTGAGCTTTTGTTATATTTTTTAAAGCACAGCTCCAAAGCCACAGGCAAAAATTGGAGCTTTAAGTGGGAAAAGCTTGAGCTTTTGACTTTTTTCACTATTGATAGTTCAAACTCTTGAAGTTTGTTGGTACGACCTAATATTTTATTTTCCTTTTTATTTCCTAACTTCTACCTAACTTTATTTTATTTCCTTTTATTATTATTACACTCCATACCCCACCTAAAATTCCACCTCACCTATACAAACCCCTCTTAACATTTCAAACCCTAAAATATTCCAACAATAAGAGTGTTTTTTTCAACTTCCACAATCATACAACTCCTCTACAAACCTTATGTGTGGATGCAGTGGGTTTTATAATTTATTCACTCAATTTCATTCATTTAACCATATCAGAGGATTAAAATTTGATTTAATGGCACAAATTATATGAATCCCTTAGAAACTTCGTATTAGTTCAGTTCGATTCAGCTCCATTCAGTCAGTTTAGTTCAGTTGATTTCAATTAATGTAAACAGGCCCTAGATCGATTTTGCCCTATGAAGTATGAAACCACAACCTTAAGAGTGAAGGGAGTAAATGAATGCTTAATTGCTTATTATTACAGACTACAGTACGTAATTAGAATTGCATATTGTCAACGGGGAGCAGGTCACCACTGTTAGACATGTATACTTTGTAGGGTAATTCATAATTGATCAGATATTCAAGAATCAATATTCTCACCTATGAATAAAATTAATAAATAATTATATTGTACAACAAATTAAAGAGTGTGCCTCTTTTTTCTTCTTCTTTCTTCTCTTCCTTGTTTGAATGGGAAGTTGAAGTTTTAACGTCTTTTGTCCAATGAATGCCATTAATAGAGTATCATGCAATGCAATAACACACTTTAAGCTTATCTAAGCTTAATCTTGTGAATAGTTGGTAAAATCAGTAATGTATTAGTAACTGAATTTTCGACGTAAATATTATTTTAATAATAGAAACATTTAGAAATAAATGTCTTAGCTTCTTACATAAACAAAAATGTCGAATAAAAAATGGAATCAAAAATAAATTTTAAAAAAACTCCATAAAAAAATTCTCCACATATATAATATCATGCTGAGAATCTCAATTTTAGTTTATTTAGCTTTTGCATTTAAATACTAATTGAGTACTTGTTGCTTTACTTTTTAAAAAAATTTGATCACTTAGTTGCAATGTATAAGTTATTGTGTTCACAAAATTGACAAATTTGTCTTATTAAATTCATTTTATGTATATTTTTATTTTTTAAATTAATACTAGATACAATAAGTTATATACTGAACGTATAATGCATGCCATAGACCTAATCTAGTTTAATTTTGAACTTTAAGAAAAAAATGTTCAAGCTAATTTAAATACAATTTAAGCAAAACTTTTATACTGTCGTAATAAATTACTCCTTATGTCCTTTAACTCGCACTCATTTTTTAATTAATTGAAGTGTACCGTGCAAGGAAAAAGATAGTCCTGATAAGCTATAAACACTTAATTTGGCAAAATTATAAGATCAAAATTGAAAAATTGATGATGATAATTTATTAAAGAGAGTAAAGTGTTGTACTTCTTGGTTGATTGCACAAGGCCATGTTAGATTGAATATGAGTTGATATTGTAAGGACTTGAAGTCGAATGCTTGGACATAAACAGATAAATATGCTCAAACTCTTAACTCTAGCTTCCAAAACCCAAGTAGTTTTAGTTGGGCTATACCTTAGGGTTGAAACGCGCTCTCCGTTGGCTTTTCATTGGTCTATAAATACATTGAAACTTTCAATATTATAACTAATTTTTTTCTAATTTATTACACATAAATTATTATTTTATTTTATTGTATTTAAAGGGGTTACCAAACCTTAGAGTCAATCAAACATTTCCGTTTTAGTTAACTCTAAATCCTGCTTGAAAAAACCCTCCTTGTTTTGTCCTTCAATAATTCAATTCATTCAATTAATTACACTAAATTTCAACATTTCATCACTCTTCTTGTTTTTGCATGGCAAACAAAAAACTACTAGGTGGTCCAACGCACCCCTACACCACTATGGCCCTATCCATCCCCCATCTAATTAAACCCMAAGATTATAAATAAATATATATCC
Organism: Bassia scoparia; assembly: GCA_008642245.1. Taxonomy (NCBI): domain Eukaryota; kingdom Viridiplantae; phylum Streptophyta; class Magnoliopsida; order Caryophyllales; family Amaranthaceae; genus Bassia; species Bassia scoparia. Next base: position 198,197 of record SNQN01000045.1, on the reverse strand, counting down.
GGTACTATAATTTTCATAACAAGAAAAAAATTTGGAAGTAAAAAATTTAGAGGCCCAATTTGATAATCAGCTACACCACTATGAAATAAATGAATTTGCAAGAGAGTGTGGTTCTCGACTGTAAGAGATTGATGACGAAAATCATTGTGGATGATTATAGTGAATGATCATTGTTGTCATGTAGTCAACTCAATCTATGTGATTAAGTCTTTAATTGATTTGATAACGTGAAACTATTAAGGGAAATTTCTAGTGGTACTCAYGARTTTTTGCGAAATCCCAGTGGTAGAAATGAGAGTTTAAAAATCTCATATATAGACATGAGTTTAATATATATATGTGAAACTCAACCAAAACCACCTTGACCGTACCACCCTCAAATGGCCCTTCCCAACCACAACCACCCCCTCTATGCCTCCCCAGCCACAACCACCTCCCTCTACGCCTCCCTAGCGACAACAACCTAACCACTGTCTCAAATCGCCATACCCACCAAAACCACTACCACAATTCGCCACACCCACCACAACCACTCAATCGTACCTCTTCAGCCACCACAACCACTCAACCGTCCATCCCCAGCCACCCCACCAACTTGGGAGGAAGTTTGAGCRTGGTCGTGGTGGATTTTGGTTGAGTTTCATACATATACCTTAAACTCATGTCTATATGTGGGAATTTAAAACTCTCATGTCTATCATTGGGATTTTGCAAAAATTCGTGTGTACCATTAGGAATTTCCCAACTATTTATTTAGGTAAATTTGTGAAATTTAGGCTTATTTGCACCTTTTTTTTTCCCAAAGAAAGTTGAATTTAAAAACTTTTCGTATTAGAATATTATAATTGTTGAAGTTATTACTCCGTAGTTATTTTGCAACAAAAGAACTTTCACTTATTTTGATTCCAGTCTAAGCTTTGAGGATTCGAGCGGCTTTCGAATCAATGTTTTGCTTGCCCTTTTTGCCAACATATCTGAATCAACTAACAACGGTAACGGAGTTGGACATATTTCAAAGTTGGTTCATGTTGTAACATGGAATCATAAAATGCGAAAAATTCAACAAACTTCCAATAAACTTCAATTCATAAAATTATTATTTAACCTAATTACTCGAATTAAAAAAACCCAATTTATGAATGGCAAGGGAGACAATCGTACCCCATGCTCTTAAGGTGGCTCCATCGTCTTCCCATGACTAACATTTAAAACAATCGGGTATAAATTGATATATAACTARTTATTAGAGCATCCACAATGATTGCTTGAAAGGATTAGTTTGAAAATATGCAAACTTCCAAGTTACAAGTTTAGTTTTGATGAAAGAAAGAAAATTGTAGCTTTGCACAAACCTTGTACCTTTTTCGAGCTACAAGGTTTTGGGCCAACCCGTATGATGTAGAAGATACCCACAGAAAAAACACAAGGAGGCTAGTGGATCGAGGTCTTGAGCTTATGATTTGGTAGAGGGAAAGAGGATAAACACAAGCGAACCAAAATACGAAGATGAGTAATCAGGAGTACGATAGATACAGAATTTGAGTTGGGAGAGTGATAGGGTCGAGCAACTTATGTGGGCAAAAGATTATGAAGATTAGTTGCCATAGCCAGAAGCATGATGCCAAAAAAGTAGGGTGGCATAGAGGCATGACACAATAAGAGTCCGAACAATCATTGTTAATTGTTTTTATTTTCGTTCTGCTTTGCCCATTTGTGGTTGACAGTATGAGGACAAGAAAAACGATAAAATTTATTGCCATGTTGTGTGACAAAAAGTAGTGAAGGAATCTTATTATCAAATTCTACGGACCACCTTATCACAATTGGAAAAGCTTCACCTTCACGTATCCAAAGTTGAGTCGTTGACTATATGTTCGATCTTCGAAAGAACAAATTAATACTACAGCACGAAACCACACCCACATCATAATAATTGAGACTGGTAGAGATAGGAAAAGTCAGAGAGAATTTGTAGTAATCATTCAAGAAAAAGATAACCAGCATAATATTTGACTGTCCTGAGAGCTCACAGCAGGAGATGTCCACAAATTACATATGTAAAATATCAAAAGGCATAGCCAGTATGAGATGTGGAATCATAAAAAAAGGCAGGTTTTTATTAATTTACCCAAAGGGCAAAGATAACACATTAGGAGAAGTTTTTCATTAATTCAATAAGTTGATTACGACGTATAAAGAAGTTAAAATATGTACTTTCCCCAGGATGTCCTACACGAGACATGCCACCAAGATAGGAGAGATAGCTTGCAAAACAAAAGGAGAGACGATGAAATAGAAGAGTTGGCTAGGAAAGGATAAGATCCCTAGTGCTATTACCACCTCCACTAGATGTTTCCCATCTGCAAATCCTTCACAAATTCAATAGAAAGATATTATCAGTCGTGAATTTGCGAACGAAAACTGAGAATTTTGACATTTAGGGAATCATTAAAAGACATTTTTGAACACACCATAAAATAAATAATTCTTATCCGAATTATTTACTTCCCATACCATAATAAAGGAATATACAAACGCGGTTAGCGGACATGAATATGTTTGAATAGGAATTTCTTTTTCACAATAATGAAGAACTAGTGAAACTAAAACCTCCTTTCCCCTGCCATCTACCGCTTTCATTCCTTCTTCTGCCAACACACTCACCTTCATTAATTACTCCAATTTTCACCCCCTAAAACATTTCTGCATCTTTATTCATTTCTTGGAATATTTTCTTTTATTTTTTTTTTAATTTACGAAATTAAATATTCATAAGTTTATGAACGTTGCACGGTACCAAGGTTCTCCATCCGGGCCTCCTCATCCCTGATTGAAACCCATCAGAAGGTATATTTTTCCCTTTTTTTCAGATATCAATTTATTATTTTTTTTTCACTTTTATTAGTGTTTAAATTTATCGATTTTTAGGGTTTTTTGAAACACCCACAATTTAGGTATGTACCCCAATATGTCATTTTCACTTTTTTCGTTTTGTTTGTTTTAATGTTTATGGAAGTAATTATTAAAAGGAATTAGTAGACATAGAATTAGAGACTACTAGCGAATCGTGTGAAATTAATTTTTCAGTTATTAATTTATTAGAGATCTTGAGAAAAAAGAACATTAATTTCAATGTTAATGTACAAATTTAGCTCATAAGTAGGTTAAATTGATGGCAAGGTATTGCTAATTGAGTTACATTGAGAATTGTCATATCTTTGTTGATGGTAAAATTTAGGAGATGGGGTTTGAGGATGGAAAAATACAAGACTCAAGCTCGGAAGAGTAGCTGAGATCACATTACAGTGCAAGAACTAATGCAAACACTCTCAGAAGAAGAAGACAGCGAAGCCCGATTATTCCACTTGGAACTGAAATTTAAACAATGGGTATTTTCTTTTCTTTTGTAAACTTTGTATTTTGATGTATCTTAAACAATTTGATGAATGAATAGTGCTCACACTGTTTCCTATTTTTGCAGATTAAAGTGTGCCTAATTCAGCTTTAATGCGCGTCGTGCGTGATGTTTGTTTCTTGATTCTTGCTTGTGGAAAGGTGAAATTGGTTTACTTGGGCAGTGATTGATTGTTTTGAATGTGAAAGTCATACAATAATCGTTCTAACTTCTTTTTTTAAAAAAACCTCATACTATGTTAGGGTGGGATCTTATAAAGTGGGACAAGGCGAGGAATTGATATTATGTTGGGAAATTGACTGCTGAAGGCTCGGTTATGGCCACTAAAAAATCAATTACTTTGTTGAATATTTATTTGTTCAACTTGCGTTTCTCTTCCTATCACTTTGACCAAAGTAGCTTGGATATCCAAGTCTGAAAGGTATGCTCAATTCAATGCTCTTACCGTCTCGTGGTATTACAACGTGTACGCTTACTATTCGGTGACTCTGTGAGATAGAAGGATTGGTCGTACAGCGGTACAATGTGCCAATGCGGATATCACATGCATTCAGCGTCGTATAGTTTTCTATTTCCCTGCCCGACTTTTATGCGGAGATGCTTTGAAGGTAATTTTGGGCACCAATGGCCTCTTGTTTTTCTTCATGTTATTTGTATTTAATATATTGATGAAAGATACAATGCTTTACAATCGATGGGTATATGATTATGCATTAAAATTTTGATGTACTATTAAGCTTTAATGTTATTACCCAATCTACTTTATAGCCTAAATATAAAGAAACTAACCATGCCTTTTTGGTGATGAATGCTGAATAATTTCAAGTTCGCCATGGACAGAGAATTGGAAGAGATGCCCTTTTGACAATATGCAGTTGCCAGGTGAGTGGATTAGCCTCTGTCCATAAGTGGATTTTATTGTCAAATTGACGTACGCCTAAGTTATTTCCACTGTATGCACATTGGGTGAGATTTGGTACGGTGTTGTTTGACTTTTCGTACGTGCGAATGTGATATTAGGATCTTCTTGGGAGGAATTTGGACCCTATACCATCTTTCCATCTCGGGTGGTATACATTCTGATAGTAAATTGCAGTTGTTGGAAAATTGGTGTTTCGCATTTTATTTACATGCCACTCCATCAATACACTGGAAAAGTTTTTGTTTTTGGTATATTGACAGGTGGAACCTCTTTGACATCTGCAGTTTGCCGCTCATTATTTCCATGCGTCTACTAGAGGCAACGTGATGCACGAGCTATTGGCAGAATATTTCTAGCATTACTTCGACAAGCATACACCGGGCAAAAAGGGGGGGGGCGGAGGGGTGAGGACAATAATGCAAGAACAGCCCGCAGCGAGGCATCTTCAATCTGGAACAATGCCCTCTGATGCGAATGTGATTGTGAAAAAACGTGTACAGAAGGTTTGTTCTCTTTCAAGTATAGCTTGTAATTTTATAAACTAATTACGTGTATTATCATTACTCTCTGTAATATAAGGAACATAGAGACTTTCCAAAAAAATTATGAGCTTCATTTTGCTGCGTGTTGTGAATGTATTTTGCTTCAAGTGACTTATCTTTATTTATATTGATTTTTCCCATATACCCCTGTGTTTAAGCCTAATAACCCATATACCCCCGTGTTTTTAGAAACATCTCATTATACCCTACACATTAGAAAAATAACCAAGTATACCTCTTAATGAGGCCAAAAACCGTTAATAGTTAACACCGTAAGTTATTTTCCTTAATTAACCTAACTTTAATTTAAAAATAATAATTAAGTTCACAATATTTCTCTCATGAGTCTCATTCCATTCCAATTCTTCATCTTTCTACCTCATCCTTTCTCTCCCATTCCTTCTTCATTTGTACCTCCATTATCACCACCGAAATCATACTGTAATGTTCAATCAAACACCAAATTTTCATGTGAATCTCCAACTCTATAACATTAGAAAAACACCAACAGCCACCGGTACCTACGAACAACCTAATTAGCAACCCACCTACGAACAACCTACGTTAAACGCTATGATAATCAGACAAAATATCGAACCATTATTATTCGCCAACCGAATACCAGACACGCACTCACGATTCGAGCCCATTCGCACGATTCGAACAACATTTTCCCAATCACCACACCAAATACAAAACAGATTTAATTTCCCAATTTTGCTCCGATACTGATGAATCAGTTCTTCTAAAGGGTGTGAATTGTAGCTTAGTTTGCACATCATAACAGTCCAAATTCACAAAGATAACAAAATTTTTTGCCAAAATATGATACCCAAATTGATAAAATCCAACACCTAGAAAAGTATGACTTCTAAATTCCAGTCTTGAAAATTTCCCTCTTTATGCCCTTTTTACATTAGCTTCCTTCTTTCAAAGTATGCTTCTCATTTATTGTTTAATTTGTTGTCATGATTCCAACCACAATTTTTTGATTGATCGTTTGCATGATTTAGAAATTGCTTGATTTTTGATTTTTGGGATTTTAATTTAGGGTAACATTTGGGCTTTTTTAATTTGAGGAAGTGGTTGTGACTTGTGAGGAATTGCTTCTATGGGTGTGTTAGTACAGCCTGAAGGTGTTCTGGGTTTGGAGTGCGTGGTGTAGGTAATGGAGGTAGGAAGGAGGAGTAGAAAGAAGGCTGAGTGAAGAGTGGAGGAGGAGAGATGGAGATTATTGGGTTAATTGAGGTTGAATTAGATGTTAATTGGCAAAAAGACTAACAGGTGTTAACTATTTAACGGTTTTTGGCCTCATTAAAGGGTATTTTGGGCCTCATTTTCTTAATGTGAGGGATATATGGAGTGTTTTGCTAAAAAAAAAATCATCGGGCTATATGAGTTATTGAGGCTTAAACCTCAAAGGTGCTATATGCGTGAAAATCCCTTTTATGTTTTTATAATTGAAAGGATTAAAATTTCAATTCTCTTAAGTAGTACTCTTTAAATTCACAACGTCTTGTGACGTGCCTGACCACTATATACAATTATAGTGGGAAAGTAGATAGATAACTCAAGTAGTTAAAGCTTTTCCCCAATTTCCAGGAACATTTTGATCGTTCTTATCCCCCCCTCGTGCTTCTTAACACCAAAAAAAAAAATGGTATCCCTCTACCTGATATTTAATTATAGTTTTTCTGTAAATTTGATGTTTTTAGAGTCCTCCTACAACATCTAATGTGGTTAGTAAGACTGTAGAGGGTTAGTCGAGTTAGGATTCTGGTTATTTTGAGGCGTTATTTGGATTTTTTGTGGGCGGTATTAAAGGTGCTTAGTTCTTACCTTCTAGCCTTCTTCAGTCTAATGTTATTTTACTTTTGAAAGTATGTGAGATAAAACTCCACTTGTAGTTTGTATGGTCTCCCTAGATTATTAATTGTTTTGGAAATATTTTAGGAACTAGTCTATAGGGTAATACCCAATATAGCTCGGTATTCATATTCCCTAACCATATGGCTTATCATACACCAGAAAAAAACATGTCATTCATTTTTTGATGGACATTACTTAGGAGAGTTTGAGCAAACCTTTTTACATCTTAGAAACTCGGGTGGGTTGCATTGTTACCAACGTAGTAAAGTAGAGATATGGAACCTTTTACCGTTTTACGGTCGATACAATTGAGCAAATCAAACATGGCCAATTTTTGGACAATGCCAAAAAAAAAAGGTCCTAAGTTCCCTTTGCATTAGAATTCTCACAAGCTAAGCCATCCTCACTTCCCAAATATACAGGAGGCCACCACTAGCCATTAACAATATTCATTTCAATGAACTAAATGACATCAATTGGAAGGAGAGTAAGGAGTTGTTTCTTTTGTACAAATTTGACTCTAAAATTTCTAATGTTGTCTTTTCAAATCTGTGGTCACCTAGGAAGAACATGCTTACTCTCCAAAGCTCCATGTCATTACTCCTCTACATTGTACAAGTTAACTATGGCAATTTTTGGGTTTTCCATCAATAATCTTAACTTTCGATGATGTTTAGACGGAAAATGGAACGGATAATTCACTAGTTGATTGAAGTTCTGCTAGTCCTTATGGATGGGGACTAATCTATGTGGTCGAATATTTGCTGCAATTTTTTTAAAGTAGCAACAAGTTTTGCGTTTATTCTTGGGAGGGATCTGAATTTTGCTGGTGAAATATTTCATGCGCATGCGGAGTACAATTTGGTAACGTGGTCTATTTTGGATACGTTTTGATCGGGGATCAATGCGACAAGGTGATTTTTCCATGTTTATTTTCCCTTATATTTTCTAACTATATTTTAAGTAGTAAGGCTGGGCACCGGAATAGTGACCTTTCAAGCTTGAGTAATACTAACTGTTGTTTTGTTTCAGAATTTAAAGGCTTCTCCAGTCCTTTTGGTATCGCTACAAGTTTCATTAGAGGTATTGCAATGTTGAGTTTCCATTGACTTTTTCTGCCTCTATGGTTTTGTAACTCTGCTCAAATGTCTTCATTCATTATTAATACCCACTTTCAGCAGTCTCATGCGTCTATATAGTTATAATAACTTGTCTAGGGTGATTGGTTTCAGTAAATTCGCTACTGACACCATACAGTATATTTCAGCAAACATTACAGTCTATCATGACCAAGTTTGAGTTATAAGTAGACTTCTTAACTGTAAATATTCATCTATTAATTATTGAGGATTTTATCTTTTGTTTTTTGAATTATCAAAGGGTAGGAGCCATAAGTTTTGAGCCATCCATCCTAGTCATGCATTTTTTTCCAATTATAAATCTTGCCCTGCTAATATCATGCAGTATTTTAAAGCATTTACTTTCATATTTGTAGGAATGCTGTTGATTGCCCTGAATGTAGTCCCTTTATCATGTCTTCAAGTCATCTTGCAGAAGAGGTACGAACTTTATTATGCATTCTGGAAACCAGATGCTTAAATGTGTCTAATTTCCTCTCTAGTCCACATTCGATTGGCCTTGAGTTCGTAGTTCTAAAGATTTTTTTTGATTTTATTATTTTTTTCGTTGTCTGTGGTGCTCTTGTGACTTCAAGTGGATCATGCTTGATAGCACTGTATGAGATGGATTATATCCTGTTACAAAAAAAATTGATATTAATATCCACGTTTGCAAATTTCAGGGTCTAATTTTCTTTTCTTCATCTCGACATTTGAACTATTTGTATGCTTGCAACTAAACCTTCTTTCTCCTCTTTTTCAGCTCCTGCTATTTGGTTGACATATATTGAATTGTGTATTTATCACTTATATCGGATCATTTAGAGTGTTGCAGACCTTGACAATTGAGCATGATAAAACCTTGTGGTTCACTCAATTGGAGTGACATGGAGAACAGTTGCTTAATTGTCTTAATTAAACGAAAGGAGATGTCAAACGAGAGACACTTACAATTACATATGGGTTGGTTGTGTATATTTATATGGGTTAAACAAAAACATAACAGATCCAGTAACAATCACCGTCCGAGTACCATCTATGCCTAATCATTAGATGGGTGACATTGTAAGAAATATAGGTGGTATGAGCAGCCATGAAGCATTTAGGATCTGTTTTGCAATATTACAGGCTCGTCACCTGCTTATAATAAATAAGTTTGTCTGACAATAGATTTTAACGACAGTCACGCTTAGTGTGCCAAGTTCTTTGGCTTAATTCTCCGTGGAACCCAGGAGGCAAGCTTTACCACCTTGAGCTATCCCTCACTCTCTTTGGCTTAATTGTATATGGCTACAATGACGTATTATCTTTTTTGGTGAGTAAGGGGTTTTTTCATGGAACTCAAATTTAACCATTGGATCCTCCAGAAGCTCATTCGAGACAGCATTAACCTGACCTGCTACTTTCACTATGATAAAGGCATAAATGCTGGACATTGATTACTTTCTTTTAGTCCTGTGCAAGACGATTGTGGCAACAGTGAAAAAGTTCATCCTTTCCATATCCCTTCAATTATTGGCAATAGCTTCAAATATCCTTCGTTATTTAGCCTTATTATATTTGCAGTACCGCTACAATTTCTAACGGTATTGCCTTGAGGAAGAACAAGTTCATGATTACGTGTCAAACCTCTCTAGCGTTATTGATTTGACATTAGTGTTTGCCATAAAACAATCATCAATTGTCGACATGGAATATTTGAAGAAGCCAGAATGTTTGTATGAGTTATGAGTAGGCTGCGGTGCCTATGGGTGATAATAAGATAAAAGTTGAGTTTGCCCCTCTATTCTCAATCTCTTATCGTCGACTTAGGTACAATAGGACTTTTTATTTTTTTTCAACTTTGTTGATCCCCATTCAGTATGCCTCCCAAATTATTGCCACCAAAATTTTTAATTTGCATTCTTTGCTTTATTGTTCTCAGGCACATTGTCACCAGATGAGTGGGGAAGATAGTGCCTAAATTTATATTCTGGCTCTTTTGTGCTAAAAACAGGTGAGCCATGCGTTTTAATTCATGCTTGCAATGTAACAACTCTTCGATAAGCTCGCCGATTATAGTTTGTTCATGCTTTCAAATCTGAACTTAGGGCAGCCTGGGCTTGGATGTGAGTCTTTTTTTGATACATTTACAAAACACACTGTAAATGCAAAACTAGGTGTGTAAAGATATATGCAATACCTGATCCTGGATTTTTGTAGTTGACATCTGAACCATACAACACAAGTTTAGTTATTAAAACCTCTTACTTTGTTACTTTACAAAAAGGTTTAACGAAAATCATTTTTACCATTGATGAACTACCAGAGTTTTAATTTTCGATAAGCTAGCATTATAGTTTGTCACGTCTTTCAAATCTTGAATTCAGGAAACTCGGCGTGAGGTGGTTAGGATTAACATTTAAAAACACATGAAATGCAGAACTAGGTTGTGTAGAGTATCGCAATAACCTGCATTCCTGGGTTTTGAGTGAACAATTGGACCATAACACAAGTTTAGTTAGTAAAACTCTTATTTGTTACTTGTAAAAATAGTTAAACGAAACATCATTTTACATGAAGATACTCACCAGAGTTTAAATTTACCAACTAATATCAGTACTCTGATATGTTATCCAATATTAAATTAACCAAATTTCATTTCTTCACATAGGGATTGAAACCTTTTCTTCTTGCCTTTGTTTCCTCTGGCTTTTTGTCTCCGATGTAAAGAAATGTGGTCTATAATTTTGCCACGGTTGCTTCATTAGTCCAAATGAATTCAGTGTACTTGGTATGTAGAATTGTAGAATTATAATGGAATGCTGGTTACTATTCTGTATTTCTGTTATGATCCGATACATCATTATTACTTCTGCGAGTCTTCATCTTCTGTTTGTATGTAGCGCGGCCAACCGACTTCAAACACAGAAAAGAGTAGAGAGAAGGGAAAAGGCAAAACAAACATCCAAAAGGATGACATGATGTACAGTATCTACCGTACCCAGAACATTCACTGACTCAAACTTTTCAACAGCACAGCAATTGCCGAGCTGAGTTAGTGTAATCTAAGATATGCCATATCCTGGGCAAAACCCAAGACAAGAAACCCAGGATATTTTGTTGTTGTAGTTGCTTTGCAGTGTTATTACACATCGGCTCGTCCAGGTTTTATTTTTTTAATTTTTTTAATATAAAAAAAATCAAGTTTCCCTTATATTTAAGCAGCCAACCGTGGCAAATAATGAGTTTAGTTAAACTCCCCCATTATTTTGGCACCCAGTTATTTGGGGGCCAATAATGGGGATTTCTATGTAATCTACAAGATGAGAATAAACTTGATCATATATACAATTATCATTCATATTGTATCACTTCTTCCGGAAGTTGGTAGTGTTAGCAAGAATGTAAACTTATTTACTCTTGGTGGCTAGCGAAGCTCGATGTCTTCAAGCTTGGGTCGCTTAGCGCATGTGATGCGATAATCAACCTCTTGGTGGTGACCATGGCTTATTGTCTTTACTGCACCAAGCCTATACAATCAGTAGCATCATCCATCAAATTGAAAAAAAAATCAATCATCCCTCTCTCATCTAACACTTTTATTCACTCTTCTTGTTTCACAATTCGTCGATGAGTTATATGTTCAATCACCTCATTCACTCTATACAACCTGACAAATAGAAACAATACGATCATTCCCTCTGCTCTGCTTATACTGTGTCTACACATTTTACCCCTACGCAATCTTTTCTTCTGTCACGTTCCAACGTACATACAATTGTAGTATGTTAAGTGTTTGAACCAATGTTCAACAACTTATGTCTTGCTCCTGTAGCAATAGTTATAATACCAGAGCAATGAGTGCTATAAGTTGAATGTTAATATTTAAAATTGATATATGCGAGGTGTATTGTACTATTTAAGAGTAGTTGCGGTCTTATTCTCCATTTACGAGCTGAATTCAAGTTAATAACCTCTCTATACTGTATATTTTCTGGTGTATTACGTTGTGTGATTAATATTCAGATATCAGAACGTGGGGTTTCAGGAATGAATCTGGGATGGAAAAATTGCGCCTGCTAGCGTGGAAAGCGCAATACAAGTCGAAGCTAGGGACGCAACCTTATCCTAGAGAGCGTCTTGCCACTCAAATCTTTAGATTGGCGATCTCTTCTTCGGTATACCCGGCGTCATGCAATGTTCTGGAACGTTTTTTGTTATGCGAAGCCCGGGATTATTTTAATTCGGATTAATACAGTTTATTAATTTCGGATTATTATTAGTAAAAGAACTTAATTAAGTATATTTCGTATTGTAAATCTGTATCTTCTGCGACGGCTGATGCAGGCCAGCGTCATCAGTGCATTCAATTTCGGCTAAAGTTTTTCTACGAATTAAGCGTATGTATTATGACAATCTTAGAGTATTCCCGGAGGCATGATATATTCGTATCTTTATAAACTTCGCGAAAGAATGATTACATTGAGAAATGATTTAATTTCCGTTGGACATTAAAATGAAGATACACGTGAAATCAATGAAACTGGAATAATAAAGGTTACTCCAAGTATTGAATTTGCTCGAGGGTACACTTAAATTCATTAAGAAGCCTTTGAATAGAGAACAAGAATCCTCATTCAATTGACAAGTAAAAATTGAATAGGCAAAATCGTGAAGATATAACTGTCAATAATTTAGACATGCAGCATTGCTATCAAGAATCATCTATATATGGCGTTCTTCTACTCGATTCTTCCAATGTCTGGTTCAATACAAATCATCTCTTCCAAATTTCATAATGAATTTGTTCCTGTCAAGCGCGGCGAATCGATAGTTCTATTTTTCGGCACACAAGCTCAAGAACTATGTTCATGTATTGATGATACGGGAGCCGTCATCCACCGTGCATAATACTCCAAACTTTTCATGGCGATCCTCGTCCCACTCCGGTGCGCTTATGACTCTTTCGATGTGTTCTCGCGCGCGTTTACGCCTGTAAAGAGACAGATGATCATGGGGGTTGGTCTATCTCAACAATATTCCGTGCAGACTCTGACAATATTACTGTGTTACGTGTACGTCTTTCAGATGCTCCCACCATATCATATTATGCATGATCATGATCGCACGCCGACCAGAGCTACAATAGGTATTCGCGGAAACAAAGAACCTACGCACCTCAAAAAAAGCCAAAGATCTCCAAAAAGGAATCCTAACATCCACGCAGAGTATGGTCTTCGAATTATTGCAAACTAGCTTTGTAAGACTCCAAAGCACGTTCAACATCACTTTCCTAACTGCTTAGCCTGACGTTCAGCGAACATCCGATGCTTATCAGCGTTGTGAGAATGCTTGATTCCTTGTATTGAATACTGCCCAATTCTGGGTAGACTCCGGTCGGTTGAGTACGTAGCACATCTTGTACCGGCTGTCCGTGACCCCGAAACTCAGCAGGGGCAGACCGTTCAACACGTCATCAAATACGGGTGCTCATACAAAACGTTCAGATCATTGCATGGCAGCGACACGTTGTACAGGTATACGTTGATAGCCCTGCTGTCGTTAACGAAAAGAATGCGACATATCCAACAGATCTTGAGTGGGCCAACCGCTTCTAGGATTAAGGGTATGCGGTCGCACTCGACCTGGATTCGCTTTCCACGCGCAGGGCAATTTCCATCTCCAGTGCAATTGCAGTCAATTGCTACCATCATTCCTGGAAAACCACGTTCTTCGTTTAACACGTAAAATACGTTGTAGTCTTGTAAGTTGGCCTCCTCAAATACTCAGCTCCAAATTATTTATAACACACTTCTGTTGAATTTCTTCAAGCACAAGATGTGCAGTTATTCACCTTCCGCAATACTCATTTGTGCAATCAGCTGCATGGGTTAATGGTGATGGCTTACTCCAGCAACGTTTGCCAAAGCTATGTTCATCCTTTCTTTCTCCGCATCTCCTTTGCCTTTTTTAATTCTAGTTCTCCCTCCTAGGGCTTAAGTATTCCCTTCAAATCAGTATATTATTTGAAGCTTCTCGTCTAGGCTCAAGAGCCATCACCGATGAGGGATGACACACCTTTACCCTTGCGGTGTTGCACACGCCTTCGCGCTTCGCCTTTTTCACCCCATTAGGTTCTGACACTTTTTTGACCACACCCTATCCATCATTCTTCTCCTCATCATTTTTTTCCTTCAACCGGACCTTTCCCACTGCTATTCACTCTGTTACTACTATCCGTGGCGACCCTTTTATCTTTGCCATAACCCAATTAGTCCAACGTTCAACCTTAGTTTTCCATTCTCATTATCACATTAAAGTTTCCAGCGTACTCGTAAGAAAACTTCTTACCCTCTTGATGGTGAGAGATCGTCTTGGCATGCTCGAGTATGTCCTTCCTTCTCCCCGCTTGCCGGCTGACTCGTTATATTCCTCATACAACCAACCCAACTTTCATGATGTCCGTGCACATGCGTTTCCAGTGAAGCTGCATTCATTTGAGATTTCTTCAGGTAGTTCCCGTGGCCTCGAAGCACGAGCCGCCGTTGTTACGATTTATACACTTCTCCAAACCTCCGGCTTGGCCTTGGTTTGTGCTCATCGTTTGATCAGTGCACATGCTCATTTAACAAGAGCAAAGCTCTCCTCACGAGAACCAAGGACCGTTTGCTGCTCGACTACAGGTGGGTTTGTTCTAGAGGGATGGATCACCACCCGGGTGTGAGGATGGCTCCGCGAGTCCTCCTCTCGTCATCAATCCTCGTCATCATCCCGGTAACCCAATTTACTCGTTCTGCTTCCTTGGTGAGGGTGTCGCTGATATATGTTGCGTATTTCGTAATTGATGAGAAAAGCATTTAGGGGCTTCAAAATTGTTGGGTGTTTGGGGTTGATTAGAAAGCATTTAGTGGTGTATGGATGGTGGGTTGTTTGCAATCTATTGCATTTAAAGCTTGTATGTCTTCATATTGAGGTGAAAACTGGAAAAATTTTGTGAGTTTTGAATGGTTGAAAGGAAAATTATTCATTATTATGATTTGTAAAACTAACAAGAAAGAATTTTAAAGCTCAAAATAGTGAACTGATTTAAATAAGTGAAGGATATTATAGGAATTTTTTTGACAATTTTGTAGAAGTTATTTATTTCTTTACTATTTTTTTGGGATACAAAATCTAAATTTGACAATTTTTTAGAATTTAACAAAGGATGTTTGGAAGAGTGAATTGAAATGTGATAAATATATGGCAATATGCGTTTGTCTATTTATAGATCTTGAAAATTTAGGAATTTTAGTATTTTTTTTTTTTAATTTTCTTTATATAAGTGAAATTGTCCGAAAACTAAATACAAAAAATTGAAGCAAGTGGACAGCAGCAACGACAGGGCACGCACGACTAAGGCCGCTGTCGCTGCCCACTGTCAGGGCCTATTTTTTTTTTTGACTTGAAATCAGCCAAAATCTCGTTTGGCTGAATTTTTGGAAAAAATGAGATGTTCTGCCTGCCAGCTAGCGTGTGGGCTGGTTGGTAGATGATCACTTGGTCGCTTCTTGAGAGACGAGTTCAGTGATATAATCTTGCTGGATTTTTTTTGTCACTCATATTATCATTTGTGTCAGACATTGATTTTTATTTTCATCATTTTGTGATTTTTTCATCATTGTGCAGGTGCTCCAGACGGATAAAACACACCACCCATCTAATTCAAAATGGACATAGTGACGCCTCACTTGAAATTGATTTTTCACAACCTAAGTGTAACTTCCATAAGAACTCGAAATGGACTGTACTGCATTACATCACTAAACGATTGCACCAAATCAATTAATTACATTACTAGATCCGAATACATGATCGAGTAGGGTGTATAGACATTTGGAACAATATGCAAGAATCTGAAATTTTGAAGGAATAAATCAAATGACGTAGCTATGAAATGAATAAAATCATTAAAATGTGACATAATTTCAGCATGCACCAGAGATTCCACCACACTCATACTTATAAGGACTTAATATAATGTGCATATGCTCTTCTCTTCTGCTAAGATTCTTCTCTCGCTGTCTTCACAGCTCTCCGTCTCACTCTGCCTGGCAATTCCCAATCAAGATCAACACTACGATTGCGCTTAGTCGTTCCAACGGTGTACACTAGCACAGGCGCGGGCGGCCATTTTTCTTTCTTCCAAACTGTACGACTCAGCCCCGCCACCGCCCCGCACCAAATACACTACTTCATGAATCATACTTTTAATTGTAATGTTGTAGCACACTTGAAAATAGAGCGCGATCACCGTGCAGGTTCTGACCACTTTGCTACACAACATTCAGATACTACATTAACTTAGTCTAAGAAACAATAGCTTCAAAATAATATACTTATGAAAATGACAAAAGAACAGTATATTAGTTCGCAGGCCCAACCGTAACTGTTAAATCTTTGTTTTGAGGGCGATTCATTTAATATGGTTATCAAATAATCGTAGACCCAACATAACCAAACGGTCAGGTAAAGATAAAGTCAGTGAATTACTCCCAAATCCAGATTCATGAATTAAATGGTCATAAATGCATAGTTCTTCAGTTGTTCTACTTGCCTAAAGTAAATAGGGATACGACATACAGTGAGCCTTTCCCCAATTAACACAACTCACAGACAAGTTTAAAAACTCTACGCGAGAATGGTAGTTGCAGGATGTACAAGGCGAGCTACTACTTACAACAGTATACGGATTATACAATCTTTTTTATTGCGAATTTCAATTTCCTGGTATTCCACAAGAGAATTTTTGCTAGTTTCATCATTAAAAAAGTGACAGATATCAGGAACAGCATATCATAAATCATATACTACTAATTCCCTTACAGTTTCCAGCTTAGGAGATGTGTTTTGCCATAATAAGCATTACTTATACTTCTGAACTAACATAGTCTACATTCATGATTATTAATTCCATTACAAAACCATAATGCATGACTCTACAAAAATTGCCCCCAGAACCCATTGTATGCACAGCTTGATTAATTCCCAGAGACGGTATTAGACCCCGATTGGCTCTAGGCACGTACTGATGAGCCTTCTTCTTCTTTGTTGCTGTAACCGTTTCCATTTTCGTCACTCAAATCAGATTTAAAGAAGTTTTGCCAAGTATTTTTTGTACTTGCACAGGTTCCAACACCATTTTGGGCAGGTCGCTGATATTAGCCCGCCAACGAAACAAAGATCGGGGTGTTCCAGGCCCCAAAAAACCTCCTCCTCTAATCTTTGTAGAGAACTCTTACTGGAAATTTCGCTCTCCTGTCAGATTATTCCCATAACATAACAATGCTCTTACATCAGGCATGTTGTCGATTTCTGATGGAACATACCCTGTAAACTGTTGTTTACCAGGCCAACTAATTCAGCTTCTTCAATTTAACATGGACTTTGGAATTTCACCTGACAAAACCCATGTGTTTAAACTCCAAATTCATCAAATTATTCAACCTTGTTCCATTCACTATTTTCGATATGACCCCTATTGGATTGCCAATGAAACATCAGTTCTTGCAATGACCCATTTCCTCATGATCTGTCAACCACCAGAAATGTTGTTGCTTTCAACATCCAAGTAAATAAGTCTCTTCAAATTCCAATGTACTAGGTATGTTCCACCAACATATTGTTGCTTAAATCAAGCTTCAAGAACTTTAGGTACCCATTGAAAAGGATGTTCCCCATAATGAGTTTTCTGCTCAGTCAAGATCAATTAGAGCTCTTGAGATGCCAAAAGATCGGGATACGACCGAAAATTTTTCCCAAGAAAGGACTAATCTCTTGCAGATGTACCAAGCTACCAATGTGTGTTGGCAATTTCCAACAACTCCCATTCCATTAGCACTAAAGACTGAGCTTTGTAGACTTGCCCTAATACTTGAAGGAAGCGTGTCCAATAAGGCTAGGAATTCGAGTGAATTCTAAGGATTCATAGTTGTAAGGCTAAACTTCTCCCAGTTCATTAGTGTAAAGTAACTGAATATTGGATGAAATGAAGCAATTGTTAGCAATATAAAAGATTTTCAGATTTTTAGAGCTCAAGAGTTGTGGCCTAAATTCTGGGTTTACTACATGTAAGAGATGTTATCTTGAAGAGTCCAATTTGAGGTTAGTGATCATACCAAAAATTCATGATGAGATCACATGAACTCCCTGCAGAACAGAATCATCAGCGAAATTTACAAAATTATGCATTAAATTTGAATTTTTGACACCCATTACTATAAAATGTATGCAAATCAGAATAATGCAACCCCTCAAGAATAGACATGTTCACCAAGATAGAACAAAGTGAGAAAGAACCATAACTGTATTTGAACCAAACTTTGGATAATTGCATGAAGTAGTATATATCTTTTTATTCTATTATTAAAACATGAAAGAAAGTTGAACTTTGCAAAACAAACCATAATTGTTTTTTTTTTCAAAGTATATGAGATATAATCATTACACAACATCACACACCAGAAATAAAACATAATATGATGATTTGAAGTTTACGTGCACAATATTAGAAAAAGAACACAATGACATGAGACTGACAAAAAAAAATGAAAGTAGGCTCCAACAAATTGAGCAGAAATGGGAAATGAAAAAGCCATAATCAAGGAACAACAATTTTACATCTTAGAAAACTTTGCACATCGGCGCTCAATGTGTATATAATGTGGACATTTATTGCCCTTTATGCATTGTCATTTATTCTTTGTGTCTCTTCACACATCTTAACACTAATATTACCCCCTCTTTTTGTGAAATTGATGTCAATTTATTTAAGGTTGCCAAATTGGAATTAGACAATGTTGTAAGTGTCCTTCATCCTTGACCTTATTAGTACATATAACTGAACAAGTACGGATTAGAGCTCCCTCTCCGTTTCAGTTAATCCTTGGCGTCGATTAATATCCCGCATTACCCTCAATTGTGGCCTCTAAAAAGACAGAAGAAAACTAATGACAATTTCGCACACCGCCACACCAAAACTCGATTTATTAACATGCCATTCTCTAACCTATATTTCCCACAATACATAGGTGCGGTATTGATTGTCAAAAAAAAAAAAAAATATATAATAGAGTGGGTAGTTGATCGAATTATTTTAAAACATCTTCAATCAAAATTTTAAATACTAAAGATCATTTAGGCTCGTACATGTTTGAATTGGGATGCAATATATTGAATAGAAAACTTTAATTGTAAAAGACGCTTATTGCTATACCTAGATATTAAGTAAAGAGCAGTAATAAAGTGATCTTGACAACACTACGAATGATGAAATTAAAGAATCATCAAACTTTACTGATATTCCATAGAGATACTTATTTCATGCTAACGTAACCAGCTACAGACTTTACCACTATACAACGGCTGAACCAAGAAACGTGAAAATGGTCAAACATCAGTTATACTCTACATTAGTACAGACATAATAATACAGTAGGAATAACACACAGTTTCGTCAATCACACCAATGGCATATTTCATATCCCAAAAGCTATATCTCATGCTCATCATGACACACTCTCCACGACTCTGACAATACCACAACTTACACAGAAACACAGCAATGTGAAACTTCCGCACATGCTACTATATGATTACCAGACACGTATTAAAAGACCATTTACAACAATGCAGATTCACAAAAATAATAAATACACACAAAAGGAAAACAACCTCAATGAGTTACCAAAGTGGATCTAGGATGAGACTCTGAGCCTATTCCAGCATACAACAAACCCTTGACTCTGCTGAGTAATAGTGCATCTACTTTCTCTGTTTTCTCCCTTACTGCTGCAACTTCGACTCCCTCTGTTCTCCAGTTACTACCCATCAAAGTTAGTGAGGCTATTGTAACTAATCAACATAAATGCACATTTTCTTTACGTTTTACTAATCCATTCGATTCAAACACAAAAAACCCAGTTCAGCGTAATGACAAAAAAGAGAACAGAAATTTCTCCAATAATACTGAGATTTCATTGTGGGTGAAAATAACCCAAATGGGTGCATGAAATTGACATCTTATATGGTTAACTGTGAGAAACTAACCACTTCATAAAGGAGAAAAGAGTTAAAAAACGAGTGCTTTAGTTGAAGAAAGAAAAGGCAGAAGTGTAAAGAGAAAGGAAGCAGAAGAATGGAAGAATAAAAAGAAGAGGTTGTTATGAAAAGCAAAAGCAACACCTTATCAATGGAAGAAGAAGAGAAGAGATAAAGAATAAAGGAAAAAACGAAAGGAGTAAGATATAATTATTAAAAAGATGCAGAAGTATTAAGTGTAGGACAAAGGACGTTGGGTTATGAAAGTGAAAGAAAAAAGAGAATTTAGAGAGAAGAGAAAAAAACTTTAAAAGAAGCGATCAGTGTGATTCCTTCTCTCGAGGGCCAGACTTGATCCTATTTCAGAATTTAACTTTTCAGAATTTATGATTTCTATCTCTCTTACTCTTCTCTTTTTCTCTTCATTTATGGCTTGCCAAAGTAAAAGTCAACTTATTACTTATGTATTGGCAGGAACTATTTTGATTACTGCCAAGCTTAGTTTAATGGATTTTGTGGTTCAGATTCCAATTTCGAGTGGTTTGAAGAGTTGTTTGGGTTGGAGGATTGCATTGTTTTGTGTCGGTAAACTGGTATAACTTACATCCCTTTCTTATGACTTTTGGGTTCGTCGATCACGTGTTAGATATTACTCGTATCTAACATCATCCACAATGTCAAGTTAACATAATCTTTTAACTTGTTTGTCTAAATTATTTTTATGAGCGACTACTTATATCTTTTTGAGCCTACAAATTATCACACAATAGTAAAGTCTAAATCTTACTCTCAGTAATTAATGTCATAGTGAAAAAAATTAAGCAAAAGCAAAAAGACAAGGCCGT
>SNQN01000045.1:145823-177401 GCA_008642245.1 Bassia scoparia | reverse complement strand
GAAATCCCAATGGTAGACATGAGAGTTTAAAAATCTCATATATAGACATGAGTTTAATGTATATATGTGAAACTCAACCAAAACCACCTCGATCACCTTCAAATGTCCCTTCCCAACCACAACCACCCCCTCTACGTCTCAAATCGCCACACCCACCAAAACCACTTCCACAAWTCGCCACACCCACCACAACCACTCAATCGTACCTCTCCAGCCACCACAACCACTCAACCGTCCATCCCCAACCACCCCACCAACTTGGGAGGAAGTTTGAGCGTGGTCGTGGTGGATTTTGGTTGAGTTTCATACATATACCTTAAACTCATGTCTATATGTGGGATTTAAAAACTCTCATGTCTACCATTGGGATTTTGCAAAAATTCGTGTGTACCATTAGGAATTTCCCAACTATTTATTTAGGCAAATTTGTGAAATTTAGGCTTAATTGCACCTCTTTTTTTCCCAAAGAAAGTTGAATTTAAAAACTTTCCGTATTAGAATATTATAATTGTTGAAGTTATTACTCCGTAGTTATTTTACACAACAAAAGAACTTTCACTTATTTTGATTCTAGTCTAAGCTTTGAGGATTCGAGCGGCTTTCGAGTCAATTTTTTGCTTGCCCTTTTTACCAACATATCTGAATCAACTAACAACGGTGAAGGAGTTGGACATATTTCGAAGTTGGTTCATGTTGTAACATAGAATCATAAAATGCGAAAAATTCAACAAACTTCCAATAAACTTCAATTCATAAAATTATTATTTAACCTAATTACTCGAATTAAAAAAAAACCCAATTTATGAATGGCAAGGGAGACAATCGTACCCCATGCTCTTAAGGTGGCTCCATCGTCTTCCCATTACTAACATTTAAAACAATCGGGTATAAATTGATATATAACTAGTTATTAGAGCATCCACAATGATTGCTTGAAAGGATTAGTTTGAAAATATGTAAACTTCCAAGTTACAAGTTTAGTTTTGATGAAAGAAAGAAAATTGTAGCTTTGCACAAACCTTGTACCTTTTTCGAGCTACAAGGTTTTGGGCCTTGCCTTTTTCTTTTTTGCTTATTTTTTCACTATGACATTAATTACTGAGAGTAAAGTTTAGAATTTACTATTGTGATATTTGTAGCTCAAAAATGATATACGAGTCGCTCATAAAAATAATTTGACAAACAAAGTTATAAAGATTATGTAACTTGACATTGTGGATGATGTTAGATACGAGTAATATCTAACAATGATCGACGAAGCCCAAAAGTCAAAGAAAGGATTAAGTTATACCCAGTTTACCCACAAAAACAATGCAATCGCCTCCAACCCAAACCAACTCTTCAACCACCAATTGAATCTGAACCCAAAATCCTTAACTAGCTTGGCAGTACAAAATTAGTTCCCTGCCAATACACGTATAGAATAGTGACTTTTACTTTGGCAACCATAAATGAAGAGAAGAAGAGAAGAGTAAGAGAGATAAAATCATAAATTCATAAAAATGGTTAAATTCTGAAATAGGATCACAAGTCTGCCCTAAGAAAAGAACACACTGCAATCCTCTTTTAAAGTTTTTTTCTCTTCTCTCTAAATTCTCTTTCTTTCTTTCACTTTCATAACCCAACTCCTTCGTCCTACACTTAATACTCTTCTGCATCTTTTTAATATTATCATTTACTCCTTTTCTTTTTTTCCTTTTTCTTTAATCTCTTCTCTTCTTCTTCCATTGATAGTGTGCTCTTTGCTTTTCATAACAACTCTTTTTTTATCTTCCATTTTCTGCTTCCTTCTCTCTTACACTTCTGCCTTTTCTTTCTTCAACAAAACCTGTTTTTTTAAACTCTTTCTCCTTTATGAAGTGGTTTAGTTTCTCCAGTTAACCAATAAAGATGTCAATTTCATGCACCCATTTGGGTTATTTCACCCCACAACTGAAAATCCAGTATTTTGGAGTAAATTTCTGTTCTTTTTTTGTCATAGCTGAACTGGGTTTTGTTGTGTTTGAATCAATGGTTATAAAGCGAGAAAATGTGCAATTTTGTGATTAGTTACAATAGCCTCCTCTTTGATGGGTGTAAAATGGAGAACAGAGGATGTCGAAGTTGCAGCAGTAAGGAGAAAACAGAGAAAGAGACACTTTACTCAGCAATTCAAGGGTTTGTTGTAATTGCTGGAATGGCTCAGATCTCACTATCCCTTGGATCTCATTGAGTGTGTGATCTTTTGGTCGTATGTAATACGTGTGGATCATTGTTGGAATATCTTGTTTTTAAGCTATGTATCTGTAGATTTACTTAATAGTTGTAAATTCATTGTTGTTGAAGTTCTTTATTCCTACTGTTGATCGCTGTATCATGTAGTATTCTTGTACCGATTTTCACCTTTGCGTGTGTAATATGTGTAAGTTTGCTGGTTATTGTACATGAGAATGTTGCTCAAAATGGATGAGAATAGTGATAAATTATTGATGATTTTAGATTTTCCTCTTCCAATGTACTGTAGTAGTTGTAAGATATCACTCTTTTTAACATTTTGCTCTTTTCTGTGTTCAGCACTTGTATAAGGTACTGTAGTAAGACGTATAGCAAAGTAAACAGTATCTTTTACATTTAAGTTTTTTTTCTATCTAATCATATTGCATCACTACTATCTAATCATACTCATACAATCATACCCGTAAATGATCTTAGTATTTAAAATTTTTGATTGAATGTGTTCTTAAATAATCGATCAACTACCCACTCTATTATTTACTATTTTTTTTTTTTTGACATCAATACCCACCTATTATTGTAGGGAAATTATAGGTATAGAAATGGCATGTTAATAAATCGAAGTTTTGGTGTGGCTGGTGTTGCGAAATTGTCATTAGTTTTTCTGTCTTAGAGAGCCACATTGACGGGAATGCGGGATACATTAATCGACCCCAGGATTAACTGAAATCGGAGGGAGAGCTCTAATCGTACTTGTCATCATATATGTACTAATTAAGGCTCAAGGATGAAGGACTTACAACATTGTCTAATTCCAATTTGCAACCTTAAAAAAATTGATCAATTTCACAAAAAAGGGGGTAATTTAGTGGTTAAGATGTGGAAGAACACCAAAAGAATAATGACATGCATAAAGGCAATAAATGTTCCAATTATATACACATTGCTGCCGCATGTGCAAAGTTTTCTAAGATGTAAGAATTGCTTGATTCCTTGATTATCTCTTTTCATTTCCCATTTCTGCTCAATTTGTTGGAGTCCCTACTTTCCATTTTTTTTGTCAGTCTCATGTCATTGTGTTCCTTTTTTCTAATATTGTGCACTAAACTTCAAACTCATCATCATTATGAATTTTATTTCTGGGTGTTATGTTGTGTAATGATTATATCTCATATCTTTGAAAAAAAAAACATTATTGGTTTTTTGCAAAGTTCCAACTTTCTTTCATGTTTTAATAATAGAATAAGAAAGATATATACTAACTTCATGCAAATATCCAAAGTTTGGTTCATAATACAGTTATGGTTCTTTCTCACTTTGTTCTATTCTTGTGAAACATGTCTATTCTTGAGGTGGTTGCATTATTGAGTTTGCATACATTTATAGTAATGGTGCAAAAATTTCAAATTTATGCATAATTTGGTAACATTTCGCTGATATTCTGTTCTGCAGGGAGTTTCATGTGATCTCATCAATGAATTTTGGTATGTCACTRACCTCAACATTGGACCTCTTCAAGATAACTCTCTTACATGTAGTCAAAACCCAGAATTTAGGCCACAACTCTTTGAGCTCAAAAATCTGAAATCTTTATCATTCTACAATTGCTTCATTTCATCCAATAATTCAGTTACTTTACCTACTAATAACTGGGAGAAGTTAGCTTCAACCCTAGAATCCTTAGAATTTCACTCGAATCCTAGCCTTATCGGACCGCTTCCTTCAAGTATTGGCAATCTCCAAAAGCTTCAGTCTTTAGTGCTAACTGGAAATGGAGTTGTTGGAACATTGCCAACATACATTGGTAGCTTGGTACATCTGAAGAGATTAGTCCTTTCTGGGAACAAATTTTCGGGTCGAATCCCCGACTCTTTTGGCAGTCTCAAGGAGCTCTTGATCCTTGACCTGAGCAGAAACTCATTATCTGGGAACATCCCTTTCTCAATAGGGTACCTAAAGTCACTCTTGAAGCTTGATTTAAGCAACAATATGTTGGTGGGAAACATCCCTAGTAACATTGGCAATTTGAAGGACCTTACTTTACTGGATGTTAGAAGCAACAACATTTCTGGTGGTTTGACAAGATCCATTGAGGAAATGGAGTCATTGCAAGAACTGATGTTATCTGGCAATCCAATAGGGGGTCATATCGAAAATGTCGAATGGAAAAGGTTGCATAATTTGATGATTTTGGAGCTTTCAAACATGGGTTTGTCAGGTGAAATTCCAAAGTCCATGTTAAARTTGAAGAAGCTGAGATATGTTGGCCTTGGTAACAACAGTCTTACAGGGTATGTTCCATCAGAAATCGCAAACATGCCTGATGTAAGAGCATTTTATGTTAATGGGAATAATCTGACAGGAGAGCTGAAATTTCCAGAGGAGTTCTACAAGAGATTAGGGAGGAGGTTTGGGGCCTGGAACAACCCGAATCTTTGTTTCGTTGGCRGGCTAATATCCAGCGACCGTGCCCCAAATGGTGTGGAACCGTGCAAGTCCGAAAAAAACTTGGCAAAAACCTTCTTAAAATCTGATTTGAGTGACGAAAATGGAAACCGGTTACAGCAACAACAAGAAGAAGAAGGCTCATCAGTAGCCGTGCCTAAGAGCCAAAATCGGGGTCTAATACCGTCTCTGGGATTATCAAGCTGTGCATACAATGGGTTCTGGTGGGCAATTTTTGTAGAGTCATGCATTATGGTTTTGTTATGGAATTTAATAATCATGTAATGTAGACTATGTAGTGTAAGAAGAAGATTAGTAGATGCTTATTATGGGCAAAAACACATCTCCTAGCTAGGAAACTGTAGGGAAATTAAGTAGTATATGACTTTATGATATGCTGTTCTGATATCTGTCACTTCATTTAATGATGAAACTAGCAAAATATTCTCTTGTGAAATACCAGAGAAATTGAAATTCCAATAAAAACAAGATGTATAATCGTATACTGTTGATAAGTAGTAGCTCGCCTCTGCTACATCCTGCATACTACATTACTGCTGTAGAGTTTTWAAACTTGTCTGTGAGTGTGTTAAGTTGGAAAAGGCTACTGTATGTCTGTATCCCTTATTTACTTACAGGCAAGTAGAACAACTGAAGAACTATGCATTTATGACCATTTCAATTCATGAATCTTGGGATTTGGGAGTAATTCACTGACTTTAGTCTTTACTTGACCGTTTGGTTATGTTGGGTCTGATTATTTGATACCATATTAATGAATCGCCTCAACCAAAAGATTAASATTACGGTTGGACCCACGAACAATATACTGTTACATTTTGTCATTTTCATAAGTATATTATTTGAAAGCTATTTGTATTCTTTAGACTAAGTTATGTAAGTATATGAATGTTGTGTAGCAAAGTGTCAGAACACTGCACTGACTCGCGTTCATAATTTCAATGTGTGGCTACAACATTAACAATAACACAGATCATGATAGAGTAGTGTATAATTGGTGCGGGGCGGGGCGGGTGAGTCGTACAGTGGAATGCCCCGCCCTGTGCTAGTGTCACACCGTTGGAACGATAAGCGCATACGTAGTGTTGAATCTTGATTGGAAATTGCAAGACAGAGTGAGACGGAGACTGTGAACAGCGAGAGAAGAAACCTTAGCAGAAGAGAAGAGCATATGCACAATATTTAGTCCTATAGTATGAGTTGGATTGGAATCTCTGGTGCATGCATGAATTATGTCACATTTTAAATGATTTATCAATTTCATATACGTCTATTTTGATTTATATCCATTCAAAATTCAGATTCTGCATCATTGTTCATGTCCTACACTCCTACTCGATCATGTATTCGAGATCTAGTAATGTAAATTAATTGATTGGTGCCAATCGTTAGTGATGTAATGCAGTACAGTCATTTCGAGTTTATGGAAGTTCACACTTAGGTTGTGGAAACATCAATTTCAGTGAGGGCATCACTTATGTCCATTTGAATCCTAGATGGTGTGTGTTTTTTTATCCTCTGAGAGCACCTGCAGCAATGATGAAAAAATCACCAAAATGATGAAAATAAAATCATGGCTCTACAACAATGATAATTGGAGTGACAAAAAAATCATGCCAAGATTATCACTGAACTCGTCTCTCAAAGACGAGCCAAGTGATAAATCACCAACCAAGCCCACACGCTAGCTGGCAGGCGAAACATCTCATTTTTCGCCAAATTCAGCCAAAACGACGAGTTTTGGCTGATTTCAGTCAAAAAAAAAAATAAAGGCCCTGACAGTGGCAGCGACACGCGGCCCAGTCGTGCGTGCCACGTGTCGTTGCTGCTCTCACTTGCTTCAATTTTTGTATTTAGTTTTCGGCCAATTTCACTTATATAAAAAAATTAAAAAAAAAAATACTAAAATTCCTAACTTTTCAAGATCTATAAATAGACACCCATATTGCCATATATTTCTTCACATTTCAATTCACTCTTCCAAACATCCTTTGTTAAATTCTAAAAAATTGTCAAATTAGTTTTTATTCCAAAAAAATAGTAGAAAATCAAATAAATTCTACAAAATTGTCAAAAAAATTCTAAAATATCCTTCACTTATTTAAAATCAAGTTCATAATTTGAAGCTTTAAAATTCATTTTCTGTTAGTTTTACAAATCATAATAATGAATAATTTTCCTTTCAACCTTCAAACTCACAAAATTTTCCAAGTTTCACCATATGAAGAATACCAAGCATTTATGCAATATATGCAAAACAACACCTCTCATACACACTATCTTTCTAATCAAACCCCAAACCCAACAATTTGAAGCCCCTAATGCTTTTTTCTCTCAATACCAAATACCCAACTATGATGCAGCGACACCCAACCAAGGAAGCAGCAACAGAGATAATTGGGTTACGCGGGATGATGACGAGGATGATGACGAAGAGGAGGACGCTGCGGAGCCAATCCTCACACCCGCGGTGTTGTCCACCCCTCTAGAACAAAACCCCACCTGTAGTAGAGCCAGCAAACGGTCTTGGTCTCATCGTGAGGAAGAGGCTTTGATAGCTTGTTACATGATGCATTGCACTGATCAAACGATGAGCACAAACCAAACCAAGCCGGAGGTTTGGGAAAGTGTATAAATCGTACCAGGCGCTCGTGCTTCGAGGCCCACGGAACTACCTGAACGAAATCTCAACATGATGCAGCTCACTGGAAACGCATGTGCAGGACATCATGAAGTGGGTTGGTTGCTATGAGGATCTAAACGAGTCAGCCGCAGCGGGGGAGGAAAGGGCATATCGAGCATGCCAGACGATCTTCCACCATCAAGAGGGTAAGAATTTTCTTACGAGTACGCTTGGAAAACTTTATGTGACAATGAGAAATGGAAACTATAGGTTGAACGTTGGACTAATTGTTATGGCAAAGATAAAAGGGTCGCCACGGATAGTAGTAAACAGAGTGATAGCAGTGGGAAAAGGGTCCGCGTTGAAGATGATGACGATGAAGATGATGAGTATGGTGGTCCAAAAAAGTGTCAGACCTAATGGGGTGAAAAAGGCGAAGCGAAGGCTGTGCAACACCGCAAGGGTAAAGGTGTGTCATCCTCATCGGGTATGGCTCCTTGAGCCTAGACGAGAAGCTTCAAATATATACTGATTTGAAGGGAAATGACTTAAGCCTAAGGAGGAGAAGCTAGAATTAGAAAGGCAAAGGAGATGCGGAGGAAAGAAGAGATGAAGCATAGCATGTTGCAAACGTTGCTGAGTAACCATCACCATTAACCATGCAGCTGATTGCACAAATGAGTACTTGCGGATAGGTGAATCAACTGCACATCTTTGCTTGAAGAAATTCACAGAAGGTGTTATAATAATTTTGGAAGCTGAGTATTTGAGGAGGCCAACTTCAAGACTACAACGTATTTTACGTGTTAACGAAGAACGGTGTTTTCCAGGAATGATTGGTAGCATTGACTGCATGCACTGGAATGGAAAAATTGCCCTGCTGCGTGGAAAGCGCAATACCAAGGTCGAAGTGGCACCGCAACCCTTATCCTAGAAGCGGTTGCCACTCAAGATCTTGGATATGGCATTCTTTCTTCGGTATACCGGGGTCAGCAATGATTGAACGTTTTGTATCGAAGCCCCGTATTTGATGACGTGTTGAACGGTCATGCCCGCCTGCTGAGTTCGGGTCAACGGACGCCGTACAAGATGTGCTACTACCTCACGACGGGATCTACCCAGATTGGGCTGTATTCATACAAGGAATCAAGCATCACAAAACTGATAAGCATCGATTGTTCGCTGAACGTCAGGCAGCAGTTAGGAAGGATGTTGAACGTGCCTTTGGAGTCTTACAAGCTAGGTTTGCAATAATTCGAAGACCATCTCTAGCGTGGGATGAGGATTCACTCCGCAAATATAATGATGGCCTGCATCATCATACATAATATGATTGTGGAGGACGAAAGAGACACGTATCAGGGTACGCAGATCCGACTGAATTTGTAGAAGACCAACCTCATACACGTCCAAGGCAAAGCGGAGGGAAACAATGAAGGTCTAGCGCACGCGTGGACGAGGATGATGAAAGTTTGATTATCAGGTGGAACGTCCGTAACATAGACAATTATTTGGCTCGAAGAAATGACTTGCGTGACAGCAAATTCATTATCGATTGAAAGATGATTTGATTGAACACATTTGGAGAACGAATAGAAGAACTGAATCCAAATTAATGATCTACAAATGTGATGTTAAATTTTAAGTTAATTTAGATTTTGCCTATAGGTTTTTACCTTTCAATTGAAAGGGTTTTTCCTATTTAAGGCTTTAATTGATTTAAGTGTATTCAATTACATTATGTCAATTATATGTCATTATTAGTCTTATTTTAATCAACGAATTAAACAATTTTAATTAATTAATTTCTTCCAATTTAAATACGAATAATTGATCCGAGATACTCTAAAGTTGCATAAATATCGCTAATTCGGAAAAAAATTTAGCCGAAATTAATAATGATAGTGGTGCACCTCGAAATACAATTTAAACGAATTTATTAATTAATCCGTTTTAAATTAATATCCGAAATTAATAATTATTCCGAAATTACAAAATATCCGAAATTAAATATGACAACGTAATCCGAAATATAAATTAAAACAGGTTTATACTTAATTCGTGTTAAATAAATAAACCGAAATTAAAGTTAAACCGAAATTACAAATTAAACGTAATTAATTAAGCACTAATCTCGATTAACTATGTCCGGAATTCAACATAATTGTAATTAGACAACACTAATATTAACAAATTGATGAGTTGGAAGTGAGAGAAAGTGTTGTGGGGTAAAGTGAAAAAGTATGAGAGAGAGGGATGAATTTTTTTTTGTCATTGTATGAGTAAGGTGATTGAAAAAATCATGAAATGAAAAAGAAGAGTGAAAAAGTGTAGAGAGAGAGGGATTTGATTTTTTTTTTTCATTGATGGAGATGCTCTGATTGTAGGCTTGGTGCAGTAAAGACAATAAGCCATGGTCACCACCAAGAGGTTGATTATCGCATCACATGCGCTAAGCGAGCCAAGCTTGAAACATCAGCTATCGCTATGCCCAGCCAAGAGTAAATAAGTTACATTCTTGCTAACTACCAACTTCCGGAGAAGTGATACAAATGAATGAATATATTTATATATGATCAAGTTTATCTCATCTTGTAGATTACATAGAAAACTCCCCCATTATTTGGCCCCAAAAATGGGGCCAAATAATGGGGAGTTTAACTAACTCATTTTGCACGGTTGCTGCTGCTTAAATAAAGGGAAACTTGATTTTTTTTATTATTAAAAAAATTAAAAAATAAAACCTGGACCGAGCCGATGTGTAATAACACTGCAAAGCATACCAACACAAACATATCCTGGGTTTCTTGTCTTGGTGTTTTGCCCAGGATATGGGCATATCTTAGATTAACTAACTCAGCTCGGCAATTGCTTGTGCTGTTGAAATTGAGTCAGTGAATGTCTTGGGTACTAGGATATGTACACAATGTCCTCCTTTTGGATGTTTGTTTTGCCTTTTCCCTTTCTCTACTCTTTTCTGTGTTTGATCCGGTTGGCCGCGCTACATACAAACAGAAGATGAGCCTCAGAATAATAATATTATCGGATTCATTAACAGAAATACAGAATAGTAACGCATTCCATTATAATTTACAATTCTACATAACAAGTACACTATTCATTTGGACTAATAGCAACCGTGCAAGAATGAAACCACATTTCTTTACATTGGAGCAAAAAGGCAGAGGAAACAAAGGCAAGAAAAAGTTTCAATCCTATGTAAGAAAAAATTTGGTTAATTTAATTATTGGAACATATCAGAACTGATATTAGTTGTAAATTAAACTCTGGTAGTTCTCATGTAAAATGATTTTCGTTAAACCTATTTTAAAGTAACAAATAAGAGTTTTAATAACTAAACTTGTGTTATGGTCCAATGTCACTCAAAACCCAGGAATCAGGTATTGCATATCTCTACACACCTAGTTCTGCATTTCATGTGTTTTTAAATGTATCTAAAAACCACATCACGCCCGCGTTTCCTAATTTCAGATTTGAAAGACGTGAACAAACTATAATGCTAGCTTATCGAAAATTAAACTCTGGTAGTTCTCATGTAAAATGATTTCGTTAAACCTATTTTAAAGTAAACAATAAGAGGTTTTAATAAATAACTAAACTTGTGTTATGGTCCAATGTCACTCAAAATCCAGGAATCAGGTATTGCATATATCTACACACCTAGTTTTGCATTTCATGTGTTTTTAAATGTATCTAAAAAACCACATCACGCCCGTGCTTCCTAATTTCAGATTTGAAAGACATGAACAAACTATAATGCTAGCTTATCGAAGAGTTGTTACATTGCAAAGCAGAATTAAAACAGCATGGCTCACCTTTTTTAGCACAAAAGCCAAATATAAATAGGCTACTTCCCACTCATCTGGTGACAATGTGCCTGAGACAAATAAGCAAGACAAATTAAAATTTTGTGCATAATTTGGGAGGCATACTGAATAGGGATTCAACAAAGTTAAAAAAAATAAAAAGTCCTATTGTACCTAGTCACGATAAAAGAGATRGAGAAAGAGGGGGAAACTCACTTTTATCTTGATTATCACCCAAGGCACCCAGCCTCCTCATAAGCTCAACAAATTCTGGCTTCTTCAAATATTCATCGACAAATTGATGATTGTTTTTGGCAAACACTATGTCAAAGTCATACTGCATAAAGGTTTGACATAATCAATGAACTTGTTCTTCCTCAAGGCAATACCGTTAGAAATTGTAGCGGTAACTGCAGTATAATAAGCTAAAAACGAAGGTATTTGAAAGCTATTGCCAATAATTAAAGGGATAGTGAAGGATGAACTTTTTCACTGTTGCACAATGCTCTGCAACCAGGACTAAAAGAAAGTAATCAAATGTCTCAGCATTTATCCTTTATCATAGTGAAATAGCAGGTCAGTTAATGCTTCTCGAATGATGGTCTTCTGGAGGTCAAGGTTAAATTTGAGTTCCAGAAAAACCCCTTACTCACCAAAAGATAATACTCATTGTAGCATATACATTAAGCCAAAGAGAGTGAGGGATAGCTCAAGTGGTTAAAGCTTCCCTCCTGGTTCAGGAGAATTAAGCCAAAGCAATTGCACACTAACTGCTGTGTTAAAAATCTATTTCAGACAAACTTATTTTTATTAGAGTGACAGAGCCTGTATATTGCAAACAGATCCTAAATGCTTCATAGCTGCTCCACCACCATATTTCTTACAATGTCACCCATCTAATGATTAGGCACAGATGGTACTGACGGTGATTGTTCTGGAATCTGGTTATTCTTTTTACCCATATAAAATATCCAACCTACCCAAGTTAATGTAAGTTCCTCTTTTGACATCATTCCTTTCTTTAATTAAACAATTAAGCAACTGTTCTCCATGTCACTCCAATTGAGCAACCACAAGGTTTTATCAGCTTCCAATTATCAAGTCTCAACCCTCTAAATGATCCGATATAAGTGAAATAAATACACAATTCATTATGTCAACCAAATAGCAGAGAGCTGAAAAGAGGAGAAAGAGGTTAGTTGGCAAGCATAGCAAATATTCAATGTCTGAGATGAGAAAAGAAAATTAACCCTGAAATTTGCAAACGTGGATATTTWATCAATTTTTTTGTTTAAAGTGATATATCCCATCATCATACCAGTGGCTATCAAACATGATCCATTGAAGTCACAAGACAACACAGACAAACGAAAAAAATAAAAAATCAAAAAAAAATCTTTAACTACGAACTCAAGGCAATCGAATGTGGACTAGAGAGGAAAGAGACACATTTAACATGCTGGTTTCCAGAATGCCATAAATTAATTCGTACCTCTTCTGCAAGTGACTTGAAGACATGAAAAGGGACTACCCATTCAGGGCAATCAACAGCATCCTACAAAAATAGAAGTAAATGCTTTAAAATATTGCATGATATTAGCAGGGCAAGATTAATAATTGGAAAAAAAATGCATGACTAGGATGGATGGTCAAAACTTATGGGCTCCTACCCTTTGATAATTCAAAAAACAAAAGATGAAATCTCAATAATTAAAGATGAATATTTACAGTAAGAAGTCATATTATAACTCCAAACTTGGTCATATAGATGTAACTGTTGCTGAAAATACTGTATGGTGTCAGTAGCGAATTTATGAAACCATCACCCTAGACTAAGTTATATACTTATATAGACATGAGACTGCTGAAAATGGTATTAGTAATGAATGAAACCATTTGAGCAGATTACAAAACCATAGAGGCAGAAAATGTCATGGAAAAACTCCAACATTGCAATACCTCTAAATGAAACTTGTAGCGGATACCAAAAGGACTGGAAGCTTTAAATTTCTGAAACAAAAAACATTAGTCAGTTACTCAGTGAAAGGGCAATTTCGTGCCACCTTACTACTTACAATTATAGTTAGAAAATATAAGGAAAATAAACATGGGAAAAATCACCTTGTCGGCATGATCCTCATCAAAACGTATCCAATASACACTGTTTCCAAATTGTAAACCATCCKCTGCGAGAAATTTCACCAGAAATCAGTATCCCCCAAGAAAAAGCAAAACTTGTTGCTACTTTAAAAAAAATTGCAAGCAATATCSAAACATAGATTAGTCATCCTAAAGATACTAGAACTTCATCAACGTAATTTTCCATTTTCCTTCTTAAAACACATTAAAGTTAAATTATTGATGGAAAACCCCCAAAAATTCCATAGTTAACTTGTAAAGTAGAGGAGTAATGAATGGTTGCTTTGGAGATGTAAGCAATGTTCTTCTAGGTGACCAAGATTTGAAAGACAACATTAGAATCTTTTAGAGTTCATTTGTGACAAAAAAACAACTCCTTACTCTCCTTCAATTGATGTCATTAGTTCATTGAAATAGAATCTTGTTATGCTAGTGGTGGCCTCCTGTATATTTGGGAAGTGAGGATGGCTTTAGCTTGTGAGATTCTTAATGCAAAAGGGAACTTAGGACCTTTTTTTTTTGGCATTGTCCAAAAATTGGCCATGTTTATTTGCCTCAATGTATCACCGTAAAACGGTAAAAGTTCCATTTCTACTTTCTACGTTGGTAACAATGCAACCACCCGAGTTTCTAAGATGTAAAAGGTTTGCTCCAAACTCTCCTAAGTAATGTCATGCCAAAAATGAATGACATGTTTTTTCTGGTGTATTGATAAGCATAGGTTAGGGAATATGGAATACCGAGCCTATATTGGGTATTACCCTATTAGCTAGTTCCTAATATTTCAAAACAATTATAATCTAGGGAGACCATACAACTACAAGTGGAGTTTTATCTCACATACTTTCAAAGTAAAATAACATTAGACTGAAGAAGGCTAGAAGGTAAAGAACTAAGCACCTTTAATACCGCCCACAAAAATCCAAATAACGCCTGCAAAATAACCAGAATACCCTAACTCGACTAACCCTCTTACAGTCTTACTAACCCACATTTTAGATGGTTGTAGGAGGCTCTAAAAACATCAAATTTACAGAAAAACTATAATTAATATCAGGTAGAGGATACCTTTTTTTTTTGGTGTTAAGAGAGCACGAGGGGGGATAAGAATCGATCCTAAAATGTCCTGGAATTGGGGAAAGCTTTAACTACTTGAGTTATCTTCACTTTCCACTATAATTAATTGTCACGCACTCACACGTTGGAATTTAAAGATACTACTAAGAGATTAATTAATCTTTCATTATAAAAACATAAAAGGATTTTCACCATATACCCTTGAGTTTAAGCCTAATAACTCATATACCCCGTGTTTTTAGAAACAGCTCATATATCCCTCACATTAAGAAAATAGCCAAATACCCTTAATGAGGCCAAAAACCGTTAAATAGTTAACACCGTTAGTCTTTTTCCAATTAACTCTAATTCAACCTAATTAACCCAATAATCTCATCTCTCTCCTCCACTCTTCAACTTCAGCCTTCTTTCTACTCCTCCTTCCTACCTCCATTACCACACCACGCACTCCAACCCAGAACACCTTGCAGCTGTACTACACACCCATAGAGAATTCCTCACAAGTCACAACCACTTCCCAAATAAAAAAGCCCAAATGTTACCCTAAATTAAAATCCAAAAATCAAAAATCAAAATTTCTAATCATGCAAACATCAATCAAAATTGTGTTGAATCATGACACCAAATTAAACAATAAATGAGAAGCATACTTTGAAAGAAGGAAGCTAATGTAAAAAAAGGGCATAAAGAGTGAATTTTCAAGACTGGAATTTAGAAGTCATACTTTTCTAGGTGTTGGATTTATCATTTGGGTATTCATATTTTGGCAAAAAAGTTTGTATCTTTGTGAATTTGGACTGTTATGAATTGCAAACTAAGCTACATTCAGCACCCTTTAGAAAGAAATTGATTCATCAGTATTCGAGCAAAATTGGGAAAATTCGAATTTGTTATGTATTTGGGTGTGGTGATTGGGAAAATTGTGGTTCGAATGTGGATGGGGCTCGAATCGTGAGTGCGTGTCTGGTATTCGGTTGGGCAAATAATAATGGTTCGAATTTGTCTGATATCATAGCTTTTACTAGGTTGTTCGTAGGTGGGTGCTATTAGGTTGTTCGTAGGTACCGGTGGCTGTTGGTGTTTTTTTCATGATAGAGTTGGAGATTCAATGAAAATTTTGGTGTTTGATTGAAAATTACAGTATGATTTGGTGGTGATAATGGAGGTACAATGAAGAAGGAATGGGAGAGAAAGGATGGAGGTAGAAGATGAAGAATTGAATGGATGAGACTCATGAGAGAAGATATTGTGACTTAATTATTATTTTTTAAAATTAAATTAGGGGTTAATTGAGGAAAATCCTTACGGTGTTAACTATTTAACGGTTTTTGGCCTCATTAAGGGTATTTGGGTTATTTTTTCTAATGTGAGGGGTATATGAGATGTTTCTAAAAACACGGGGGTATATGGGTTATTAGGCTTAAACACAGGGGTATATGGGAAAAATCCCAAATATAAATAAAGATAATCACTTTGAAGCAAAATACATTCACAACACGCAGCACAATGAAGCTATAATTTTTTTGGAAAAGTCCTTATGTTCCTTATATATACAGAGATAATGATATACACCGTAATATTTATAATTAAAGCTATAACTTGAAAGAGAACAAACCTTCTCTCAACTTTTTCACGATCACATTCGCATCAGGCATTGTTCCAATTAAGATGCCTCCTGGTCGAAGTAATGCTGAAATATTTGCCAAAGCTCGTCGCGCACGTGCCTCAGTAGACCATGAATAATGCAAGGCAAACTGCAGATGTCAAAGAGTTCCACTTCAATATACCAAAACAAAAACTTTTCCATGTATTATAGGATGCATAAATAAAATGCGAAACACAATTTTCCCAACAACTGCAATTTACTATCAGAATGTCCACCCCGAATGAAGATGGTATAGGGTCCAAATTCTCCCAAGAGATCTAATAGTCACTCGACGTACGAAAGTCAAACAAACCGGTACCAATCCACCCCATGTGCAATCAGTGGAAATAACTTAGGCTTACCTCAATTATGAACAATAAAATCCATATGACAGACTATCCCACTCACCTGGCAACTGCATATGTCAAAAGGGGCATCCTCTTCCAATTCTCTGTCCAGGCGAACCTTGAAATTATCAGCATTCACCAAAAAGCATGGTTAGTTTCTTTATATTAGGTATAAAGTAGATGGTAAAATTAACAGCTAATAGGTACATCAAAAATTTTAATGCATATCATTACCATGATGTGTAACATTTTATCTTTCATCAATATATTAAATACAAATAAACATTGAAGAAAAACAAGAGGCATTGTGCCCAAAATTACCTCAAAGCAATCTCCGCATAAAAGTCGGGCAGGGAATGAAAACTTATTACGACGCTGATGCTGATCCGCATCACCATTGTACCGTGTACGACAATCTTCTATCTGCACAGAGTCACCAATATGTAAGGTACATTGTAATACCAAGAGGAAGAGCATTGATTGAGCATACCTTTCAGACTTGGTATCCAACTACTTGCATAAGTGAATAGGAGAGAAACCAATTGAACAAATAAATATCACAAAGTAATATGATTTTGTGCCATACCGAGCCTTCAGCAATGTCAATTCCAACATAATATCCAATCCTCGCCTTGTCCCACTTTATAAGATCCCCACCCTAACATAGTATGAGGTTTTTAAAAAAAGAAGTTAGAACGATATTGTATGACTTCACATTCAAAACAATCATCACTGCCAAGTAAACCAATTTCACCTTTCCACAAGCAAGATCAAGAACAACATCACCACGACGCGCATAAAGCTGAATTAGCACACTTTTAATCTGCAAAATAGAAACAAGTGTGAGCACTATTCATTCATCAAATTGTTACAAATACATCAAATACAAAGTTTACAAAAGAAAAAAAATACCCAATTGTTTAATTTCTTCAAATGAATAATCGGGCTCGCTTCTCGTTCTTCAAGTGTTTGATTAGTTCTTGCACTGTAATGATCAGCTACTTTCCGAGCTTGAAGTCTTGTATTTTCATCCTCAAACCCATCTCCTAAAATTTACCATCAACAAAGAATACAATTCAATAAACTCATTAGCAATACCTTCCATCAATTTAACTACTTATGAGCTAAAATTTGTACATTTAACATTGAAATTAATGTTCTTTTTTCTCAACTCTAATAAATTATAACTGAAAAATTAATTCACACGATTCCTAGTGTCTCTAATTCTTGTCTCTAATTCTTAATACATACTTCATAACATTAAAAAAAACAAAACAAAAAGTGAAAAGGACTATAACCTATTCAAAAACTCAAAATCATAAAACTTAAAACAATAAAATTTGAAAACAAATAATAAATGGATATCTGAAAAAAGGAAAAATACTCTGGATTGGGTTTCATCGGGATTGAGGAGGCCGGATGGAGAACCTTGTTACCACGTTTCATAACTATGAATTTAAATTTCAGTAATTCAAAAAAAAAATAAAGAAGAAAATATTCAAAATAATAAAATGCAAATTTTGGGTAAAAATGATAATTAATGATGAGTGTTGGAGAAGAAGAATGAAGCGAGATGGAGGGAAATTGAGGTTTTAGTTCACTAGTCTTTCATTATTGTGAGAAAAGAAATTCCTATCAACATATTCGCCGCTAGCTTTGTATATCTTTTATGTATGGAAAATAATTCGGGTAGAATAATTATTTATATGTGTTCAAAAATGTCTTTTATGTTCCTAAATTGCAAAAATCTCATTTCTGTGCAAATCACGACTGATAATAATCTTTCTATTGAATTTGTGAAGGATTTGCAGATGAAACAATCTAGTGAGTGTAATAGCACTGGGGATCTCTATCCTTTCCTACCACTCTTCATTTTCATCGTCTTCTCCTTTGTTTTCAGCATCTCTCCTACTTTGTGCATCTCGTTAGACATCCTGAAATAATATTACATTCTTACGTCTGAACAACTTATTGAATGTAATAAAACTCTCCTAATTGAGTTAAGT
Source organism: Bassia scoparia (assembly GCA_008642245.1). Lineage (NCBI taxonomy): Eukaryota > Viridiplantae > Streptophyta > Magnoliopsida > Caryophyllales > Amaranthaceae > Bassia > Bassia scoparia. The sequence continues at coordinate 159,057 of SNQN01000045.1, read as the reverse complement.
CTTGCCTTTGGGTACAATTAATAAAAACTCCTTTTTATATTCCACATCTCATACTGGTATGCCTTTTGATATTTACTGTGTATTTTGGACATCTCCTGCTGTGAGCTACAGGTCAATATATTATGTTCTTTCTTGATGATTATACAAATTTTCTTTGGACTTTCCTTCTTACCAGTCTAATTTAAATTTGTTCTTCGAATAATCGACAAATATCAAGACTCAATTTGAACGTGAAGTCGAAGCTTTTCAATTGATAATGGTCTGAATTTGATATATTCTTTCACTACTTTTGTCACCAACATGCATAATTCTGTTTTTCTTTTCCTCATACTTCACCCAAAATGGCAAAGCGAACGGAAAATAAACAATTAACAATATTGTCGACTCTTTTGTGTCATGCCTCTATGCCACCCTCTTTTTGCATCCATGCTCTATGGCAACTTATCTTCATATCTTTTGCCCACTAAGTTGCTCGACTATCACCTCCAACTCAATTCTTTATCATCGTACTCCGATTTTACTCATCTTCTATTTTGGTTGGCTTTGTTTTCCTCTTTTTCCTCTACCAAAATTCATAAGCTCCAACCTCGATCCACTACCCTCTTGTGTTTTCTTGGTATCCTTCTAATCATCGGGGTTACTAGTGTTATATCATTGCAACAATTTATATGCTAGCTGTTTGTTGGATGAGTCTATCTTTCCTTTTTGCCAATTCATACTCCTATTCTGATCTTTATGATTTCCTAGGCTTTGATTCGATTCTTGCACAGTCAATTCAACAAGTGCTCATCCAAACATAGCCCAAACACATTCTTTTGGTCAACCTACTGGCCCCACACTCCCTACTAGTCGCCCCAATGGAATCCCACGCCCATTGGGCCCAATCTCAACCTGGGCCTCTGTTTCATCTGCTGATCACTAGCGCCAATGGTCACGAGGCCCAAAGGGCTCTCTGTTTCACCCGCCGGATCACAGCGCCCCACTGGGCCGTCTCTTTCATCTGGGACTCAATCCCCAAACTGGCTGACCACTTCACTTCCTCCCCTTTTCTCATTCTTCTTCTAGCCAATCTCTCCCATTGGGCCCACATGGCTTCCTCACAACCCACTGCCACTGGTCCGCCACTCCTTCCTTCCACTCCCACTTCTCTCCATCCCATGACCACCCGAAGTAAACAAAGTATTTTTAAACCCAATCCGAAATATCTTGCTCTTTCTTCCACAACTTCCTTATCTCCCATTCCTAAAAATCTAATTCATGCTCTTCGTGACCCTAATTGAAAAGTTGCTATGCAAGACGAATATGATGCTCTTATTGAAAATGGTACATGGGAGTTAGTCTCGCGTCCACATAATGCTAATGTTATTCGGTCTCTTTGGATTTTTCGGCATAAAACGAAATCTGATGGTTCGTTTGAGAGGTATAAGGCTCTTTTAGTCGGGGATGGTAAAACTCAATGTGCGTGAGGGGATTGATTGTGATGAGACTTTTAGTCCGGTTGTTAAATCAGCTATGATTCGCATGGTTCTTAGCATTGCTCTATCTAAGTCTTGGTCCATTCATCAACTTGATGTTAAGAATGCGTTTTTACATGGTCATTTAATGAAACTGTGTATATGTATCAACCTATGGGTTTCACGGATCTTGCTCGTCCGAATCACGTACGTCTTCTTCGTAAGTCTCTTTATGGTCTTAAGCAGGCACCTCGAACTTGGTATCATCGATTTGTTACTTTTGTGGAATCTATTGGTTTTGTTCCCAGTAAGTTGGACACTTCTTTGTTCATTTATCACCATGGTAATACAACTGCGTACTTGTTTCTCTATGTTGATGATATTGTTATAACTGCTTCCTCTAACTCTCTTCGCAAGCATATTATTTCTCGTCTTAGCTCTGAATTTGCTATGAAGGACTTAGGTGTACTCAGTTATTTCTTGGGCATTTTTGTGTCGTCTCGTTGYAATGGTGGTTTGTTTTTGTCTCATCAGAATTATGCAAAGGAGATCATTGCTCGTGCTGGCATGTCAAACTGTAAGCCCTCTCATACTCCTGTTGATTCCAAAGGGAAATTAAGTACTAATAACAACACTCCTTATGATGATCCCACCCTATATAGGCGGCTATGTGGTGCGTTACAGTACTTGACATTTACTTGTCCGGATCTTTCTTATGYCGTTYAACAGGTTTGCTTGTTCATTCATGCTCCCATGGTTTTCCATATGAATGCTTTGAAACGTATTATTCGATATCTTCAGGGTACTTCTGTGCTACCTAATCGTACAAGGTCTTTTTACTTCTCTTGTCCCTTACACTGATGCTGTTGGAGTGGAGTCTTGACACTCTCGTTCTACTTCGATTTACTGTGTTTTTCTGTGATATTGATTTCCTGGTCGTCCCAAACGACAACCTACTTTGTCCAAGTCTATGTGTGAGCAGATATCTGGGTTGCTAATGTGTTTATGCATCGTGTTGATTCGAAATTACTACTGAGTTGCGATTGTCCACTCTCTTAAAGCGACTGTTGTGTATTGTGATAATATCAGCTCTGTTTATTTGTTCAGTAATTCAATTCTTATCAGCGGACTTAAACACATTGAAATGACATTCACTTTGTTCGTGAAAAAGTTCAAAAGGTGAGAAAGTTACGTGTCTTCATTGTTCCGTCTTGCAACCAGCTGACATTTACGAAAGTCTCCCTCAGTCTATTGATGATTTCAAGACAGTCTCATTGTTCACTCAACTCCCTTTTCGACTGCGGGGTTATAGGATATATGGAATATATTCTATATTATGTTAAATAATAGTCGAATTTTTATTTATTGTATATGTTTAATTCCCTAGTATACTAATCAAGTGTATACAATGAGAAATTATCGATCAATAATAATTTTACACAATATTTTTTCCACGGTTTAAACGGTGTTCGCCGAACAATAACGCTAACTAGTGAAACTAAAATCTCATTACGCTATAAAACTAGTTATGATTTATAGTAGATTTATTGGCCCGCATCAACATGAGTTTGAAAATCAAACTGTTGAAATTGGATGCGATGTATCGTAAAAAAGTTGGAGAAAGCTTCTTTCTCTTTCAAGTCATAGCTTTAATCTCTATATATAAGCAAGGGGAGCAATGGTTGTCCCCCTTGAATATCCCTTATACCCTTAATGAAATTTAAATTACATTTTTTTAAAAAAATTAATAAATTTATATTTTACTCTTCAATGTTAACTTTGCCATAATATTGAGCAAGTGATTGAAATGTATTGCATTTGAAATTCAACTATACTATCTAATTAAACAATATTGTAGAGGTTCTTTAGCTTATCATATAAACGATGTCTGAAACTTGCTTAAGTTAGTACCACTAATAAGAGTTCAATTGCAAAAGATAATTCTTGATATTATTGACACAATAGAGAAGAAAAATGTAAACTATACGAATTTCTTATTAATAGTATGGTACACAATCAGATTATATTTCACAATCATGATACCATACTAGTGACCTACTTGGAAAATTATGTGTTAATTGTAATCATTACAACCTCATCTATATTTGTAAAAAAGAATTTGTCTTACATATACATATTTCTAAATATTATATTGCTAGCTTATATTATTAATCACGTATGTTTTTTTTCAATATTATATTTTTTCTTTTGACATGCGTCATAATATGATAAAACGAATAATTACACTAAAAACAAAAATATTATATAGAAACAAAATTAAAACATTTCTTCTTTGACAACAAACTCACGCACGCATCGCGTGCAAAAAATATATTTATAAACTAGTGTATCGGCCTGAGCGAATGCACCAGCTTCTACTGTGGTCATTTTTTACTGTATAGTTTTCTGTTAGTATATGTGTGAATCACGAAGAGAGTCTAATTGAGAACATGTGACATTAATATATTTTTATTTCTAAAATTATGCAAGTAGGAGATATAAGATTCTTATTGTGAAGGGGAAGAAATAAGATTGAAATTAAACGGCCGGATAAGTATGAAACTTATCTGAAACTATCTAATTCTATAATATTCTAATCGTATAAAATTATAATATTTGCACATGTATCACAAGTAAAGTTGGTTAAAAATGGTCATTGTAAATACACATAAGCAATAGATTTGGGATCAACTTGTTAAGAAAATATTTTTAAAGCAATTGGGCATACAATTACAAACTTGTTTCCTATCTTAACACGTGCGGAATTGTGTGCATTGAAGGAACAAAACACCATACGTGGCTCATACATGTAAGACACTTTTAATATTTTTTATAGATATTACGGATTATGAATATTATCTCGTTAAAAAATTCTTCCAAAAAAAGGTTATAGCTTCTTGCGTGCGTTTGAATGTATTCACCCCAAAGTGATTATCTTTATTTATTAATTTATAATGAAAGATTAATTCAATTTCTAGTGTATTGTTAAATTTCCAACGTGTGGTGTGTGTGACCAAATTATATTAATAGTGAAAGTGAGAGATAACTCAAATGGTTAAAAGTTCCCTCAAGTTAATAATAATAAAAAATTAAAAAAATCAGAAAGAATTTAAAACTTCGGTGAGAATGTGCTGCGTTTGCGGGAGAAGTGATGTGAAGAGGAAGAGGAACAGAGACATGTTAGGGTTTTGAAAAATTGAGATGAATAAGAAGAGGAATTATGGAACTGGAAAACAAATTTCAAATTGAATTACTAAAACGAATTCTAACCAAAATCAAATTAATTAAACCAAAAAATTTGCCATTAACAGAAAAAATATTCGTAAAAAAATAAAAAAAAAAAACAAAAACGCAACGTCCGTGCGTGATGAATGCGGCGAATTAGAGAGGATGAGAGGGAAGAGGAGGATTACTTGTTTAGACCATAGTTTATTAGATTGCGGTGTTACATGAACTTTGTTCGGGTRGAATCAAAGACTCACTATAGTATTTTAAGGATTACTTGTATTRACTATAAATCATAATAGCTCTAAAAGGTTGAAAGTSTAAAAAAAATGAAAACACACAAATTAGGTATAAAAATACGAGTATAAAATGGTGTATCATGGTTAAAAAAAATGTGTAATTACTTTCAAAATATAAAGGATAATAAAAAGGGTTATGATATATATACAGCCCTTAGAGCTGCATATAAGAAGCCAAAAAAAAGTTTTCAAAAAAAATAAACATTTATGACATCAAATTCTGTGCAATTTTAACATAAATTTATAAATACTTACCATTTTAAGCAAGAATTTAATGCTTATATGCAGCCCTAAAGGCTGCGTATATTATTTTCCTAATAAAAATGATAGAGTACTATGTCTTGAATACATTTAATTATGTCTCGAACCCAGTGAAACATTTTCAAAACTACCTGTAACATTGTCTATATCACTATATGTACATTAATGTTAGTCTTAACTCCTACTCAATAGTAGTGTGTACATGTGGCAAATTAGAAAGGGTTAAATAATAATCTTAAATTACTAAATATCTATTTATGTTAAAATTAAGTCATATTCCAAATTAACAAAGCCGAGGGCATGAGATGCCAATTTTTTGTTGTAATTAATAAGACACAATGAAATGAAGCATAAATTTTTGTCATCTGGGTTTCCTTTGTTCTGCTTCAATTTTTATAATATCCTTTTTTTTTGTGAATGGGGCAATAAATAGATAGAGGCCTAAAGCATGAAGCTTAGGCCAAGTAAGTTCATACAACAGTGATATTATTAGAGTCATGATCACCTAGCAAGCTTACTGCTTGCTCCCAAAACCCTAGGCTGCTTAGAGCAGCAAAATCCTTAAACAGAGTGTCAACAAAATCAGAATAGCTAGATACATTAGCAGATGGGTTTATAAACAAAAAATTTTCCAGATCCGAGTGGTGCCTTAGCATGAGCCTAGTCAAAGAGTCAGCTGCTGCTACTTRCCCCCTRGTTGCCTTTTGAAGGCCCTGCAACTAGAGATGGCAGTRGGTAAAGGACCCTGCCCGGATYCGAGGATCCAGATCCATTTTCGATGGATTTGGATCCTAAAATTTAGGACCCTGATGGATCCGGGTAGGATATGGATCCTATTTTTAAAAACGATCTGAAATCGGTCTACCTAGCCCTCCAGGATCGTTTACCCATTTTTTAAAAAAAATATAAATGTTTGTGGATATAGTAATACTAGCAAAGATTATTAATCTCTATTAATTTATATAGTTTGACCCAAAACTAAATATACTGCTAAATCAAAGTATATTGTTTATTGAACTTATTTTTCTCGTATTTAAATGAATTAAATATTTAATCATGTATGATTTGCTTGTTAAACTCAAACGAATAATGAAGATGTAAGGAATATATTGTGTTTATCTTTTTTTAACCAAAATTGGTTCAATTTGTTGTTTTTTCATTTGAAATAAAATAAGAAAGGATCATTTTAGGGATCGGATAGGTCGTGTCTAAAAAATAGAACCTATGATCGGGTAGAATTTGATCCTACCCTAAAAACGGATCCGGTTGGATCCCTAGAGGCCTGCCGGATCGTCCATTGCATCACTACTGAACTTACACTTGCATTTGAGACCTGCGACAGTGGTATATGAATAATATCTGATTAGTAATTTGGCATACCAATACATTGTCAACAGCCACAATTAGAATCCCAGAAAAAAAATAAAAACATTGGCAACACCCTCCCAGTCATGTGATTGAATCATAAGAGGCCAATAACTGAAGGCTTGTAGCTCAGCCTATAATGCTCGTTTGTGGATTTTTGAAACATCCTGAGAAGACTTTCATCTCAAGAATCCAAAACTACCACAGCAAGAGTCTGATTAAAGGCAGCAATCCACTCAAAATCAAAAGCTGTAGAACCGGATCAAAAACGTAGCTGTCAGTTGGAAAGAGGTTTAAGTTGGATGAGTGGTTTATTTTGTTTAAGAATTCTTTGGCCAATGAAACAAGGTTTGTTCCAAAGGTATCTATTTGATAGATTTTTTGTCTAAACACCCCGTGATTTTCCTAACAAATCCTCCAGACAATGAAACTAAAAAGTGCATGACCAAGGAACTGATGAGAGCTGCATTAGAAGTAGGTTACAATGTACTCAGTCGAGAGGGTGAGTGGTCCATAACTAGGGGGGCAATCCCAGACTTGATTGCCTCTAGAACAGTCCTATAGGACAAGGAGATGGTTCATAGTCTGCAAAAGGGCAGTAGCAGTAGCTAGAGATTCCCTTAGGTGCATAGTTGTGTCACTAGTAGGAATGTAGTTCAAAAGGCATTGCCAGAGGAAAAGATGAACTATGTTGGGCAGACAATGTGATGGCAAAGTCGAGTCCTGTGGTGGAATGGTGGTGAGTAGTATTATTGGTCAAGTAGGATTGATAAAAGGGTAGGAGAGTGATGTGTCGTTTACCGTATAAATAATATTTATAAACCCTATCTAGTCTTCAAAAAATATTAACAAGATAGTTAGGAGGGCAAGAAAGGGTAAGTCAGACGGGAGATGTTATACTTCACTAAAACTCAAAATCAATATAATGTTAAGTACAGAATAGTCAAATTTAAGCTATTGCTACTATTTACGAATATGGGGTTTAAAATGTGATTATATTAAATATTAAATCTACTTCTAAACTCAAACCTACATATTATACAAGCGAAACAACTTGACGTATACCATTTATACCTCTTACTTTAATTAATATTTAGCGGAATAAATATGATTAACTTGAGATTAACAATTAATAATAAACGCTTAATTGTAGACCCTAAGAATAACAAAGACTCCCTATCATCCTTATTTTAACCAATTTTGGAACTAAGGTGCGCGACACGTCGCACTCTTCACACACTTTAATAGCATATCTCAACATGAGTGATGGATAGACGGAATAGGTACTCTGTGTGTGTAAAATAGACGCAATATACTGAGTAGCATTAATTAAATAGGAGACATATTAGTTCCTAAATTTATTAACCACATAAATTGTCTAGAATATAGATTGGACATTACTATTCTACTTAACCAAAGCCATGATCGAGACTCAATATATATTATGGATGGGTTTTATGTGCTAGCTATACGATTACACTAGGCAAATATCATCAATTAGCTAAATCAGGGACATCTAAATCATTGGGCAGTAATTACAATCGACATAGAGCACATGCAAGTTGGGTAATACACTCTACTAGTATGCCATGAGTATGCCAGGGTATCGATGAGCAATTCACACTATGGAGTCACTGATATGCTGAGTAAAATGTAACAATTAATTTACACAGAAGTGATATAAGACATCTTAGAGATGTTTAATTATGGGACAGAATGAGGAGAATTCGCGATAGATCCTTCTAGTAGTATTCGGTAAGGGAGGAATTATAATAATTGTACTCAAAGAAAACACCACTGGGATACCATTTGGGCCAAGCCGTTCGGGATGTTGTTCGGTTCACTTGGATTTCGAGGACTAAGCTTCTCTTCAATGGTTGTCTCCTCCTCCATTGCTCTACATCAAATCTTGATCAAAATACCCTAACTCTCAATTGCTCTTAAATTTGGTTGTGTTTGTTGTGCTGTGCTTTTTTTTGTGTGGTTATCGAAGAAATCTGACGCCAATGTATATACTCTGTTCATGGAAAACTGACTCCAAGATCTCTGCAATACCTGATTGCTATCTTTGATATCTTCATCCAGCTAATACCAAGGTAAGATAGAATAGATGTAGTTTGATAAATTGAAAGATGGATGAATATCTTGGCTTTTGCATTGTTTCAATCGATTCCACGCCATATCCGATGTTAATTCTGATACTTGCTTCTTTTTTTCCTCTTCTTTTATCTTATTTATCTTGTATTTGTTTTTTTTATCTTTTTTGTTGATTTGCGGTGAATGATGAGATTCATGGCTTTTTTTAATTTTTAATTTGATTAAGCTAGGCCCATAATGCTTTTTCCTCTTATTTCTACCAACAACAGCAAAACATAATATTTGTATTAATTAAATAAAAAACTATGAAATAAAATATAATAATAATAATATCTAAAATAATAATTTAACTAATTTATATAGAAATAACTATTAATAAGGATTAATAAGACTATATTAGGGACTAAAATATTACGAAATTTCAATGCCACTTATCAGAGAGTCAAAGGAGTTCCCTTAGCATCCAACAAACAAATCCTATACAATACCTAGGGCTAGGAGGAATTTAAGATCAAGTAGAATATTTAGGGGGAGAAACCATGGCAGTAATCAAATCACTTACACATCTCTGAGACGAACTACTTCCTAGAAGATCCTCTAAACTAGGGGTCAGAAATCAGGTGTCTAAGTTTCCAAGTGAGTCAAACCATCCTCCCAGAATGTAGAAACTATGCCATTCTCCTTGCTACTAATGTTCACAGATCCCTAATTAGTACACGGAGTCTTCAAAAGGTTTCCAAGATCTTCCTAGAATCCTGCCATAATGTGTTGAACCTCTGTGAAAAGGGATCTTATGACATTACCCATACTATCAGGAAAATATATACTCAAAAAATGAATCTCCAACATTACTTAATAAACTCTACTTTAAGGACTACTAATAAATAATAAGCAGCCATTCGGGAAATCAGTCTGGATACAATTCTTCATACAAAGACAAAAGATTAAGAAGTCATTTAAATAATAAGGGGATCCTTACAACAATTACCAAATAAACAAAACTGAGAAAATTCTTAAGCGCCCTACAAATGCTGCATTCAATTCTCAAGTAGCCACTATTACCTATGAGTGGAAAGAGAAGTCATGGTATAATGCGCTGATTGCGACAAAGCCTCTAACTGATGGCTACATACTCAACCGTAACCGAGGGGAGACTTAACAGCTCCATCCCAACAGAGTAGAGGTCCCTTACAGGTGATGGGAACGGGCGAAACGCCGAAAATAGCGGACTCCGACTAGACATTGGTTCATAACAATTTAATCAACCCATTTTCAGCCACAAGTACTGGTTCAGAATCATAATACAATCATACCTACGAGAAACTGTGTTCTTTGACCTCTCGAACTCATCTTTATTATGTACCTCAAGTGAACTTGTATCACACACACCTAGCATACGAAACAAAGACTTGTTATCACAAAAACAATCGCAATGCAATGAAAAAAACAAAATAATTGATTAAATCATTTGTTCAGTCACTAAATAATTGCAAGAAGCATCAAATTACTGACATCAAGCAAAAGAAGTAAGTATTGGTCTCAATGTAGGAGCTGACAGATACAACCATGCACACACGTATACAGGTCTCATAGTTATCACTATGTTCGATAACAGCAAATGATTACACAATAAAATCTTCAACAATAAGATGATGATATCGTTCAAAAATAACACGATGCTTGAAATTAGACAGTTAATCAAGACTGATATTGAGAATGCATTTATGCTAGATTCGCAGATGATTGCTATTATGAAAGTTTGGAAGGGGTTGACATGGAAATGGATACTATACAATATATATCTAACAATTTAATTATCTTGAAGGGGTTTGTTAGAATTTATATAAGTTGAATATTAATCGAAAATTATACTAATTCAAACTGATAATTGAAAATCAACTATCAGGAATTCAAGAACTTAATTGGAACTGAATTGCAAATGAATTCAACTGAAACTAAACTTACTGAATTGAAATTAAACCTGAACTGAAAATTAACAAATAACAAAAAATATTCAAATTACTAGCCTTAATTTGTAATGATGCATCAACCAATTATACATTTAATATTTACATAGACTTAACATATAATTGACATAGACTTAATATTTACATAGATTGCCTACAATGAATAATTTACATAGTATTTACATAGACGAATCTAGATTGACATAATTAGAGACTGCTTTTGTGGCCCCATTGAATTTATTAACCACTTTTTTACTTTATACTTTCGTGTCAAATTAATTGCCATTGGTTTTTGCACGTATTTTAATGAAGAGATTTGATGAGGTAACAAGCAAATTAGTAAAATAATTTTAAGACTACAAACATATAATCATTCTTGTTTGTGTTAAAAATATGTTACTAATTTGCTCGTTTATATCATTAAATCCTCTTAAAATGCGTGCAAAAAACAAAGTTGCAATTAATTTGACACGGAGGAAGTATTTAGTTTTTTATTTTATTATATTTTGTGTTATAGACCACTTTTTTATCCATGTATGTTATAGCCAAATAGTTACTCAATCTGAAACCGATAAAACTTTATAACAATAATAATTGTATTTTTCTTTCAACCGAAATTAATCGTTAAGAAACGAAAAACAAAATAATTATCAAAGAGTCAAATAGCTGTGGTTCATACTTAATTAAATTGAAATTGAAATGAACCGATAAGTTCAAATTGAAATAAAATGAAACTGAAATGACAATTAAACGGAAACTAAACTGAACTGAATTAAAAAAATTGAATAAAATGAACTAAATAATTGCTAACTGAATAAACTGAACTGTTTACACAGTGCGCTGAAATCAACTGAACTGAATTATAACTGAACCTGCATGATTTAACACAAAACTGACTGAACTAATGAATAACAGTAGTTGCATCAGCATATTACGCTCGACTGAATTTTTCTTTCTACAATTTTGGGTAAACTAACATTTATTATTAAAAACAATTGATAACAAAGGAGTGAGGTTTAACACAGTTGTTAGAGACTTAGAGTTARCGTCTTCATATTTTTCAGAGATTGATCCTGATATTAATTCTCATTCTGATTCGATCCTACTATTGGATTTTATGGCTCTTTAATTTAAACTCAAAAATATAAAGGAGACCAAAGACGCAAAGTGCATCCTTTGAGTATAAACAAATTGTCCTTTTGACATTGAATATCATAGTACACCCACAAATATAGCGCCACTTGTTTTGTCATGTTGGCAAAGTTTACCTTCGTTAGCAAGGACTAATTTCACATTATTTTTTCATTAAATTATTAAAACGATCTTGCTAACGGACGTCCCGAGATGTTAGTTAAGGCTTAAATATATTTTCTAAAATAGTATATATAATTCTTGAAATTCATGTCAAAATCACGCGGCAATCGGTGTAATTAATGTTTAGGTTCATCAAATATTTCCAATTTTAGTTAACTTATCTAATGCCCCGGGGACGCTTGTTAGCTTTTGCTTTATTAAAAGTAGTTCCCAACAAATATTTGTCAAAATCCCATGTCACAACACCATTGAAAAACCTTACTTTCCCCCACTTTCTTATGTAAAAAAATCGTTACACATGATTGGATCATGAAAACTTGGTCAAAACTTGTATTTAAAAAAGAAAGGTTTTGACAAGTACTTAGATTAAATATTTACCAAAGATAGATATACATCAATGTCAGCAATTTGATTGTTAAAATAGAATTGCATACCAAACTTACTTCTAATTGAGTAGCACGCAAAAGATGATGCATGCATGATCATTATTCATGCATCTTTAATTCTTTAGCACTATTATACTTCAATAGTTGCACTACTTCTTCTTTGGATTGCCCTATCATAGCTTATCTTAGTTGAAAATTTAGTTAGACATTGTTACAAGTAAGCCTCCATTTTTCAATTTGGGAAGAAAGAACATGTCATGGTAGTATACTAGTAACCGGCAATTCATTAGATCAAGTCCAATTGGATTTATGTTAGAGGGCYAAATTATATGAGTATATGTATCACCCTTGCAACTGCTTGCCTCTCAATTATTGTTACTATTTGTCTCATTAAAGTATGGATATGAAAGTATACAATGTTTGTTGATGTGTGTTGTTGACTTCTCTAGTTGGTAATGTGAAAATAATTTGTAAGTTGCTATATATGTATTCCCACGACCTCGCGGATTATTTTTGTGGTTCTTATATGCTGGAGAGGTTAATCCACATGTGTTTTCACATGTCAGTGTGGTTAGACTCTCCTTGCATGCAAGTTTGTTGATCCATGAAAATTTTCAATTTGCCATATGTAATTTTAATTGCCCATGCGATCATAATGTACATATATAGATGTACTAGAAGTACATAACTTATGAGAGCAAGTTTAATTAATGGGGAGATCAGGGTAATAGAGGATTCCCATTGCAATATTTAGCATGCAACTAACATAATTAGACTTTACCGTCAAAAAACAAACAGATAATTAGACTTATAGTATATCCTAATTATTAAATTATTATCAAATGCTAGAATCATTTCGGGCACTG
>SNQN01000045.1:122036-141389 GCA_008642245.1 Bassia scoparia | reverse complement strand
ACCTTTCGGCTTCTGACACGTGTCACGAGGGTCTACGCCAAGTTGGATTTTCTCGACCACACAAGACGCGACACGTGGCTTTACGTGCCACATCAACCCTCATCAATAATCAATACCCATTAAATTTACGAAATAAAATATCAAAAGAATAATCCATCAAAGGTAATGAGCCTACGTTGACAATTTATTGCACCCAAACTAGCGAAGGGTTAGAATGATCTAATTAAGAATTATTTAGTAATTGTGTCCCAAGAATCACTAAAATATGGACTATACACTTCATCAATTTCGGTCATTCAGGGGGTACAGTCATTTTGTTGACTATTGTTGAGCCACCTGTACATCCAGCTCATTCCACTGCTCCAGCTCATACTTCTAACCTCTTTTAGCTATTACAATCAGCTTTCCTTATTTAGCTGTTTGTTAGTTAGATTAGTGGTTAGTTAGTTACTTCTCATTTCTCTGTATGAACTGCCTATTTAAAGGCGTGTTATCATTGTTGTATAATCAATGAATTCGGATTCAAAATCAATAATACATGTTATCACATTCTTCTCTCATCTTTCTCTTACTTTCTCTCACTAAAACTGTATTTTTCACTTGGCATTTCTGCCATTAACAAGCTCGGATTTGAACTTGTATCTTGGTATCAGAGCCAGGTTCCAATCAATCCTGGCCGGGACCTGTGGGTTATGGGCCCACCACCTGTGGGTAAGAAATGGCAGTTATTCCCGTTAGATGTCAATAATGCATTTCTTCATGGGGATTTGTATGAAGAAGTGTATATGAAACCACCACCTGGATACCCTAATCCTCACAATTTAGTCTGCAAGTTAAAAAAATCTCTTTATGGTTTGAAACAAGCAAGCAGACAATGGTTTGAAGAGTTGACAACTAAGCTGTTACATCAAGGCTTCACTCAATCAAAGAATCATTCGAAGGCAACATACTGGGGTCATTGTTGCTGCAGTTTATGTGGATGATGTGATTCTAACTGGTACAGATGATGTGATTCTAACTGGTACATACAGATACTGCAGGCATCACCAAGTTGAAAGCTCATTTGGATTCTGTGTTTGGAATCAAAGATTTGGGTATCCTTCATTATTTTCTAGGATTTGAGGTGCATTATTCTTCCAAAGGTATCACTCTTACTCAAACCAAATTCACAAAGGAACTACCTGAGAAAGCTCAGATTTCTAAGCCAAAGCAAGTGGCTGCACCTCTTCCTCTTAATCTAAAGCTCTCTTCCACATAAGGTGACATCTTACCTAACCCTGAGCTTTACAGGAGCCTAGTTGGTAAACTAAATTTTTTAACCAATACAAGACCAGATCTCTCCTATTCAATTCAAACCTTGAGCCAATTTCTTCAAACCCCAAGGCTACCTCATTACAAAGCCTTGTTGCATGTGCTCAATTATTTTCATGGAACATCAACTCAAGGGATACTTCTTAGTGCTACTGATCAGTTGGTCCTTCAGGCCTTTAGTGACGGTGACTGGGGTGCTTGTGTTGATACAAGGAGATCCATTATAGGTTTTGTTCTATTATTAGGGCAATCACCAATTAGCTGGAAAAGTAAAAAAGCAAAATGTGGTTTCTAAATCATCAGCAGAAGCTGAGTATAGGGCTATGTCTACTGCATCTTCAGAAGTTACTTGGTTGGTCAGGTTACTTGAGGAATTGGGTGTCTCTAATCTAAAGCCTATCACTCTCAATTGTGACAATCAAAGTGCATTGCAAATTGCAAGGAATCCTGTGTTTCATGAGAGAACTAAACACATTGAACTGGATTGTCACTTTACTAGGGAAAAAATTATGGAGGGTTTACTGCAGGTTACTTATCTTCCTACTACTAGTCAGTTGGCTGATGTTTTCAGTAAAGCTCTGTTTTCCAAGCACTTTCAGACTTTGCTTAGCAAGCTAGGCATGGTCAATCCCCTGTCTACTTTGAGAAAGAAGGGGGGTGTTGAGCCACCTGTACATCCAGCTCATTCCACTGCTCCAGCTCATACTTCTAACCTCTTTTAGCTACTACAATCAGCTTTCCTTACTTAGCTGTTTGTTAGTTAGATTAGTGGTTAGTCAGTTACTTCTCATTTCTCTGTATGAGCTGCCGATTTAAAGGCTTGTTATCATTGTTGTATAATTAATGAATTCTGATTCAAAATCAATAATACATGCMATCACATTCTTCTCTCATCTTTCTCTTACTTTCCCTCASTAATTAAAACTGTATTTTTCACTTAGCATTTCTGCCATTAACAAGCTCAGATTTGAACTTGTATCAACTATCTCATGTATATGACTTATTTTTCAGGTGCAAAACCTTCGATTAATTGCAGTCTCCTAAAATATCATTCCGGACAATGTTTTAGTATTCCCTCATGTGCTTAGGGTAACAAATGATGACCCGTCGTCTTGTTTCAATCTCAAAAAACGAGTATAGAGCTCAAATGCACGTTTCAATAAAATCAATCAACAGTGACGTCCCAAGACAATGGACACCCAATTTCAACAATAGCTGCCTATTATCAATTAGTTCCATGTATGGAGATCATCTCCAAAAGATGAGGAGTCCGTAAATTGGCAAGCTATCATGATTTTTTATTCCAGAAGGCAAAATCAACCTTCATTTGCAAGATTGGACACGTGTTCGTTGGCTTTGATTATTAGTATGTCTACTCGTGGAGACAATATATAATAATGTGATGTTTGACAGTTATAGAATCCAAACCAAACTAAGAACTACTCCCTAACCCACAAATCATCGAACAATTGGACCCTTTTTTTCTTGAACATTCTAATTAAGGATATCAATGGCTAATAACAAAACTGAAGTTGCACTCAATCAGAAGAGCCTTGTCATACAAAATGAAGGGCAATGAAAAGAGTGCTTACTGTTCATGTGAGAGGAGGAGAAGTGTGAAAATGAGTTGAGTGAGAGAGTGCGAAAATCATTTCTCCATAAAAGAGAAAAAAAGGGATCTAAATCGTTTACTATCTAAACCCAGTGTAAAACCGAAAAGTTCGACATATTATGGCCTACGGAACAATCTTCACCAATGCCTTTAGGTAACAACTTTTACCATTAGAAAGTACTAAAAACGGTTTTAGTTAATGCCTATCAAAATCAAAATGGAGAAAGGGGAAAGGAAAAAAAAAAGGGTACTTAGTAGAATGTGGAATATAATTAGTGATTTACCACTAATCTCAAAAAAACCAAGGAGAGAATGCACGCGGATGAGTCTTGTCAAAGATACGAAGCAAATATCGATAACATTGGTCTGCCACCTTCTCCAAGATTCATTCATTTCAATTCTCATTCACACATTTCATTATTCAATCTCATCAATTTAGGTGCATAATTATCACCCAATAACTAATTATACTAGTACAACAATTGAACAATAGACACATCTCATGCATGGTTGTATATAACTTGTGCACGAGACTTGCTTCTACATTAGTATGTACATTATTAAAAATGCATAATTTGGGATTAATTAACAGACATAATCATCTCGGATTTGATGATGATACTTGGATACGAATCGATTTGTTTACAATAATAGACATAATTAAAAGAGAGAAACTGAGAGGCTAACATCGAAATGGGACGATCATTGTATGTAGTAGCTAATCCCATTGAAGTCATTGAAAAGGGAAAAAGGAGTACTACATAATAAGTAGGATATATATACATACAAAAATAGATTAATTTAACCTAGTAATAAGATGAACTTAATTAAGTAGCATATAACAAGTAATTCAAAAAAAAAAAACAAGCTGATCATCCAACTCCAACCTCCTAAATTTGTATATAGTAACATCTCAATTTCCGAACATTATTAATACTGCCTAATTAATATAACGTTTGTTCCCAATTGCAATATCATGCATATTATAATTGCATGGCAAAAGTCGATCTCAAACACGAAGCAAGTAAACACTAAGCTCAGGACCCCCACTTCCATCAGGGTTCATCATGTAGAAAGCCTCGGACTCCTTAGACCCAACGATCCTCTCAAATTTAGCCCTCATGTACATAAGCTCGCCCTCGCCCTTCGTCCGGCGSGCCCCATCGCTATCCCCATCGTCTTCGCTGGCGCTGCCACCCGGCAAAACCCCAGCGCCCATCGTGATGGGCCCCACGGAGCGGAGCACCCGCCACTCGTGGGGCCCGCACTCCCTCCTCATGGCATACCCACACTTTTTCCCATTACAGTATGCCCTCCAAAGGGGCTCTTCTAGTAATTTCACCCCCTTTTTATCCCACTTTTTGTCGCATTCCAATGCCACCCTCACCAGCCCAGAKGCCATTTCCCTCACAAGAACGCTGGTCGGCGTCGACAGCTCTATCAGGAAAGCAGGGGCAGTTTTGGGATCTTCTTGGAAAGCTATATGAACATGCCCACGCCTGTAACCAAAAAGAGTGCCCACCACTTTGGAACCAAGGGTATTGCGGTCATTTCCCGACCTGCTCCTAGTAAAAAACGAGGTGAACTTAGAAACAGACAATTTCTTCTTAGCAGATTTCTTKGGAACCAAGACACAYGACTTAATCTCAAGCTCATTATCATTATCAACTGCTAACTTCTGACTGCTCTCTTCTGATGGAAGGCTGTTGAAAGAATGAGAAGACGAATCAAAAGTAAGAACTTCTTCATCGTTGTAATTGCTATCGTCTTCATTAGCAACATCTTCTGGCTTCTTCCTCCAATTGAAGTACCTTCTTGAGAAAGAAAAGGATGTATTATCTTTTGCCATTATTGTCCTCATTCTAAAAACAGTAAAGATTCAAACTTTCTTTGTTTTTGAGGAAAAGGGTACTCAAAAAGACCAACTTTGGAGATTTTCCTGGTGTTGTTTGTGACTTTGTGAGTGAGAGAGAAGTGAAATGAAAAGAGATGAATATAAATGTAATGTAAAAGATGTCAACCTTTTATTTTAAGTGAGAGAGTGAAGAAGAGAGAAAAGGTGGTGAAAGGAAGGTGAGCAGCCCCCACCTAACAAAAAAAAAAAGAAGCAGGCGAAAATCAGAAAAATGTACAACAGAAAATAGACAAATAGTGGACTTTTATAGCAGAAAGCAGTAAAAAAGAAGGAAAATGAGTTGAAAAAATGGAGGAGATTGTGATTGAGGCTCAGAAAATAGTGATGCTAAAAGGGAGACAATCACACTGTCTCATTTGCTTATATTTCGGTTTGGGACCCAAACATAGAAAAGAGGCTTTGTTCTTTGTCAGAACAATATCATAATGTGCTAAATTATAGTGTTAGCTGTTTATATGTGCTTATTATTTATTGTAATAATTCTAATAATAAAATCTTGTAAAGGGACATTTGAGGACTTCTTTCTAACTTGTGCTCTCAAATGTCAATCTGATTAGGTACTGACTACTGAATACTGAATTGCACAAAATGTCTCTCACAATAACTTTTTAGAATTGATGAAGTAGAGCATTTGTGTTTAGGATGGGTTGGTTCTGGTCGAGACAAGAACTGAACAACCATGAATTACATTTGTGAATAAAATTTCACTCGGTGAGAAGATTTTTCATGAGAAGTCTAAGGAGACGCTTTTAACCAAACTTAAAGTAAGACTAAGGAGGAATAAACCATAAGGCTTCCTCGGTTCGTGATACAATGGATGGAAAGGAAACGACTCGAAAAAGAAAGGAAAGAAAAGAAAGAGGAGATTGACTGAAGATGCTTGACTAGTTGCATTGGAAAGGGGTACAAAGTTACAAGAGCAGGTAAGGACACAACCAAATCGTACCCACTCACCACTACAAGAACCAAAGGGCATCGCATATGAGATATGACAATTGAGGCTTCCAACACAATCCTATTAAAAGAACCCTAATTTCAAACACTAGTTGTTTCTCTTAGGTATAGATTAAAATGGTGTAATAGTGTCCATTACTACCAAATTAAGACCCACCAAAAAACATCGAGCACTAACGCACGTATTCCCATAATGACCATAACCCACTCATTTCTTGCCAATTGCCATCTTATGTCTCCTCTTTTTCCTTGTTTTCCTCATCATTTTCCCTTCTCAAATTATTAACATCATGCAAATAAATCATGCACTATAATATGATYTGCTTTTCTTTGGATCACAACCTGTTTATATCATTATATCTCCAATCTCCCTCTTCATAAAATACTTCATATAGGTCGGCGTTTCTCATTGCCTTTACAGAAAGGCTATGGCCTTTTCCAACAACATCAAACGAAAAAGGGTTGGGTTCGCCGTATTAACAACTAGGTCTTGGCCTAGTGAAAAAGACGAGAGTCTGTGTACAATAAGGATTAATTCGTACGATTTTGGTACAATAAAGATTTAGCTCTACTGTATGATCGATCTTCATAGATCACTAATTAACAGGGGTAAATAACAGATGCATATCGCATTTATGACAGTCAAGAATCAAGATCAGCAGAATCTGATTGAAAACAATGTGTAACAACGGTCAATCCTAGTTGAATCGTTATTTATTATTGGTAATTTGARGACCACAAATTATGAAAGAGCAAACAACAAATTTAGTTAATAAATGGGACCGGAGCAASTTTACTGATGACCTAATTGTAGATCTGATCTGTAACCAACTCCCATTAAACTGATGCTTTTAAGCACTTCTGGGTGAACTCACTCACCATTTCAGATCATATAATACAATAAACAAACCATGTTGTAAAGTATTAGAGTATACAATACTCTAACCGGTGACATAAGATGAACCAAGACACGAAAGCGACATCCATAGTACACATATCAGGTAAACTAGACATCTTATATACAGTATTAAGTAAGATCATTAAAACAACTTTTCACAAAATCGCATCACTTGATTGATAACTGACTAATATCTTACAACTATTACCTGTTCTTGTCCTCTACAAAGATAGGATTATGCTTTCTATAGCTTACAACAAGTCAGCCTCAGATAACTCGAATAGCCGTTTTTAAATAACCGGCTTCGTTGACCACTTACATTCTTCTAATGTCAAATTAARCTACCATAAAAACAGGCGAGGGCATGATGAGGTTAGAGACTGCCATACTTATGATGCAAGAAAGGCCCCCTTACATTACCCGGACTCCCATACCAGGGGTTTCCGGGAATTGGAACGCCTCTTGGGCTGAATGGTTCTCTAGGATAATAGTTAGGCGGATATTGAGATAATGGTGGACTTATTCCAAGACCAAAGGGAGGAGATTGGGCCTCCATGTGATTCCTTGGGCCATGCGCAACATGAAACGGCTCATTATTCATAGAGCCACGTGCATAGCTCCATCTATTGTCCGGCTGGTTCCAGGAAGAAACAGGTATGGGAACTACAGGGGCGGTCCAGTTCCTCTGGTCTGCGTTCTCTGGTATAGGAGCATTAACTCCTGGAAAATCAACAGTCATTTTCTTTTGGGGTGTTCTTATATCTAACGGAAGGTCATTCTTAGTTTCCTCATCACCAAAGATTGCGATTCCTGAAGGCTGGTCCTCTTCGTTTGAATCTGATTAAAGGAAACTTTAATACTTAAAAGACTATTCTTTGGACAACATTGACAAATAGCGATCTAAGAACCAATCTTACTTTCAAGAAGTGTATTATTCTATCCGAGCATAATGAAAGCAGTAGAATCATGTAATTTTTTTTTTATGTATGATGAACAAGACTCCTTACCTAAGTATCCCAGCGGATATCCCAATTCCCGCATCCTATTGAGCCACGGAGGTGGATCAAGCTCCTGTGACACATGAAAATCGGCTTATTAAAATCGATAAGTTGTCATAAATCTCATGATATCCTTTCGATACATAGTTTKTATATTAATCCAGCACAACAAATCAAAAGAAACAAGTGATTTACTATGAATTCAAACGATGTGCTACTTATAGCAACAATTATCCATAATAATCATTCGAGAATTAGATATATTAGTCATCAGTTTCATTTGGCAAACCTAGCAATCAGCAACTCGTTAAGGAGTAAAAGGAACATATTTACAGGCTAAGGACTTACGGTCTAATAAGTCACTGAAACTGAAATGACTTAAACCTTTTTTAATCATTAAAAAACAACAATAAATAATAAAAGTAATCACAACAACAAATCACAACAGTAAAAACTATGACTCTGAGAAATCACAATGCTATATATGAGATGATACCAAGCTTAAATAATCAAGATATCTCACCCCTAAACCAAGCAACTTCCTTGTGTCTGCAGAAAGGGCGCCGGGTTTAAGCCCATCAAACTTGCCAGCCGGAGTTTCTTGGTAGTACCGTGTTTGGGCACGGGGTCGACCACTCTGGTTCTTCTTATTTAAAAATTGTTTGCGTGCACTGCTTACAGCAGCATTATCACGAGGCTTTTGACAGTCACTTAGTGGATGATTATATGAACCACAATTGAAGCAACGAGGAGCTTCACGCATGTCTATGACACTGAAATCAAGAAGACATTTATTATTTTTCCTTCCATTTGAACTGCAGCCATCAGATAATTTATATATATATATATATATATATATATAGATTTAGGATCAAATGAGAAGCATCCTTAAAATGAGAAGCGTGAGAAGCAATCTTGATCGTTAGATTTTGAATCGAGGGTCAAGATTTATTTCATGAAAAAAGTATATGTGCAAATTTTTGTACATAAATGTGCACAAATTTTCTTGTGAATGTGCAAAAACCCAAAAAATATGCACATTTATCAGATTTATGTATAAAAATTTGCACATTTACTACTAAACTTATGCACATCTTGACCGTTCATCTCAAAAATCAAGGGTCAAGATTGCTTCTCACACTTCTCAGTAAAAATTAATTATTAATTCGATTCAGTTTTTTATTTACTGTATTTAAAAAATACAATTAAGATACTATTTTAAGGACATAGGTTAATATTGTGGCTCAAATCATATCATTTCAAAAGAATTATGTGTAAAATGCGATTATAATAAAGAAAAATAAAATGCTATAGAAAGAATTGTAGGAGTATAAATTAAGCTAGCTAACCCCATGGTTACCTACTATAGTAAAAGTTGTTTGGATAGTTCTAATGCTTATATTAGTTATATATATAGTTACATGTCACTTTAGTGGCTTTTTTAATAACATATTACAAAACCAATCATAAGTCATTTCCTTGTAATATACAAGTCAAAGTTATAATATGCGTGAGGGACAAGTGACCAACACATTGTAAATCTGAAAAATCAAATTGAGCAAACATTTACAAATGAAAAGAATTGGCCTTGTTCGATTGAACTGAATCGGATTGACTAAAAATAATTAGTTATGGAGAATGAAGTAAATTCAGGAATTGAACAAAATATCAATAGAATAAGCAAACAAAAAAACATCGCATGCATTGATTAAACTTCCTTAGTTCAAATTCCACCGTCCTATTTGTAAGCCCGGATTAGGGTTTAGTTTATATAAGAGTTGAGTAGAACTTAAGTAGTACTTCATGCCGTATGAAACACCAATAGTCGGGGGAACCAATGTAAGTTGACAAAGGTTTTGGCACAGATTTGTGAGCATTATCTCGACATTTCTTTATCAAACCCCATCTCTCACAACAACACGAAATTCCGGCGACATGTTCACCCAATGGCAGATTTAATTTATTTTGTAACTATATATCACTAAACAACTCACTAAAACATGGGCTATTTAAACATACACGTAAAAGGTAGCGAGCATGGTACGAGATGTTCGATAAGAAAACTACAAATAAAAATAAACATAAAATTAATATTATTTTGATAATTAGTCCGATTAATCACATTTATTAACTTCGGCGTACATTTCAAGTTTTATATTCATTTTAGAAAAATAGAACTTTCAGTGCTTATATAACACGGTCATGGCAATTAAGTGGTTGATTAAGAAGATTGATTAAATAGATACTTTCAAAGATTCGTTGTAGTTTCCTCTACTTGTTGAATAAGTTATCTAAACTTGCGAGTGGAAACAGAATTGCCTTTCACACATACATACAACATTCATAATACAACAAGTATACGACATAGCATCGTTATTATTTCTTTGTATTTTATATAGAGCCATCATAATGGGTGATGAATATATTATGAGTGCTTGCTTATTATTATATCAATTTTTATATTTTGTTAGTGTAAATGTGTAAGTCTTGTATGTTAAGTACATTATGTTTACACCAGTAGGCAGTACCTTATAAGTCCAGCAACAAAACTCATATTGTTGTGATGTTCATTCAATTATTATTATTATCTTTAATACTGCAGTAACTTAATTTGTGAATTCTCCAACCATCCATGATCGTCTGGGTATATTTCTGTTTTACAAATCTAACGAGATTTTCGAGGCAGTTAGATAAGTTATCTATAAGTAGGAAGTATTTGATTAAATAAACACTAATTAACATAAGATAGAACCAGGATTTTGACATGGCATTTCCAAGATTTAACCATTTAGAAAATACCATTTTAATTTCGTCACGGCTGTGATCCTTAATAACGCTGCAAGACTTCGTTAAGCAAGATAATTTTGTTTTTAAGCTGTTTATACCATACCTTGAAACAAGGAGATGTTTGCAAAAGTCCATACAATTTGCAGAATGGAATTTTTTTTCTGGGAAAAAAAACAGTTAGAACACTTTTCATTATGTCAACTCGGTCACTCCTTAATCAACAATGGAAATTATTAATCAAGGTTTGGGGAATAAAATTTTATTTTACTATACCCTCCCTCATGATATCAATACCCATTAAATTTAAACGAAATAAAATATCAAAAAGAATAATCCATCAAGGTAATGAGCCTACGTTGACAATTATTGCACCCAAACTAGCGAGGGTTAGAATGATCTATTAAGAATTAATTTAGTAATTGTGTCCCAAGAATCACTAAATAATGGACTATAGCCTTCATCATATTTTCGGTCATTCAGGGGTAGAGTCATTTGTTGACTATTGTTGAGCACCCTGTACATCACAGCTCATATCCACTGCTCCATCTATACTCTAACCTCTTTTTAACTATGTACAATACTTTCCTTATTAGCTGTTTGTTAGTTAGAATTAGTGGTTAGTTGTTACTTCTCATTTCTCTGATGAACTGCCTATTTAAAGGCTGTTTATCATGTTGTATAATCAATGAATTCTGATTCAAAAATCAATAATACATGCTATCACATTCTTCTCTGTCAATCTTTCTCTTACTTTCTCTCACTAAAATGTATTTTTCACTAAAGCTTTTTACTGCCATTAACAAGCTCGGATTTAAACTGTATCATGATATCAGAGCCAGGTTCCGATCCTGGGACCTGTGGTTATGGGCCCACAGGCATCGCCTGTGGGTTAAGCCAATGACAGTTATTCCAGTTAAGATGTCAATAATGATTCTTCATGGGGATTTGTTGTGAAAAAGTGATATGAAACCACCACCCTGGATATCCTAATCCTCACAATTTAAGTCGCAAGTTAAAAAAGTCTCTTTATGATTGAACAAGCCAAGCAGCAATGGTTTGAAGAATTGACAACTAGCTGTTACATCAAAGGCTTACTCAATCAAAGAATCATTCGAAGGCAACATAACTGGGTCATGTTGTTTGGCAGTATACTGTGATGATGTGATTCTAACTGGTACAGCATGATGCGGATTCTAACTGGTACAGAGTACTGCAGCTACCAAGTTGAATTGACAGCTCATTTTGGATTTCTGTGTTTGGAGATCAAAAAATTTTGGGTAACCTTCACATTATTCCCTAGATTGAGGTGCATTATTCTCAAGGTATCACTCTTACTCAACCAAATTAAAACAAAGGAAACTGAGGACTCAGATTTCTAAGCCAAGGCAAGGGATCACCGTTCTTTCCTCTAATCTAAAACCTCTTTGCCACATAAAGGTGACATCTAACCTAACCTAGAGCTTTACAGGAGCATAGTGTAAACAATTTTTTACAACACAGACCAAAATCTCTCCTATCACATTCAAAACCTTGAGCCAATTTCTTCAAAACCCCAAGGCTACCTTCAATCAAAGCCTTGTTTTGCATGTGCTCAATTATGTTATTGGAACATCAACTCAAGGATATTCTTAGTGCTACTGATTCAAGTTTGGGTTCCTTTCAGGCCTTTAGTGACAGTGAGTGGGGTGCTTGTGTTGATACAAGGAGATTCCATTATAGGTTTTTGTCCTATTATTATGGCAATCACCAATTAGCCGGAAAAGTAAAAAAGCAAAATGTGGTTCTAAATCATCATCAGAACTGATATAGGGCTATGTCTAAGCTGCAGGCTTCAGAATGTTACTGGTTGGTCAGGTTAAACTTGAGGATTGGGTGTCCTCTAATCTAAAGCCTGTCAACTCTCAATTGTGACAATCAAAGTCATTGAAATTGCAAGGAATCCTGTATTCCATTGAGAGATCGAACTAAACACATTGAACTAGATTGTCACTTACTAAGGGAAAAGATATGGGCAGGGTTACTGGCAGGTACTTATCTTCCTACTACTAGTCAGTGGCTGATGTTCTTCAGTAAAAGCTCTGTTTCCAACACTTTTAAGACTTTGCTAACAAGCTAGAAATGGTCAATCCCTGCTACCTTGGAGAGCGGGTGGGGGGTGGGGGAGGGGGGGGGGGGGGT
Organism: Bassia scoparia; assembly: GCA_008642245.1. Taxonomy (NCBI): domain Eukaryota; kingdom Viridiplantae; phylum Streptophyta; class Magnoliopsida; order Caryophyllales; family Amaranthaceae; genus Bassia; species Bassia scoparia. The sequence goes on along the minus strand of SNQN01000045.1, from coordinate 128,736 downwards.
GGGTGTAGCACCAACCTGTACATCAGCTCAATTCCACTCTCCAGCCTCATACTTCCTAACCTCTTTTAGCTACTACAATCACCTTTCCTTATTAGCTTTTGTTAGTTTAGATAGTGGTTAGTCAGTTAGCTCTCATTTCTCTGTATGACTGCCGATTTAAAGGCTGTTATCATTGTTTTGTTATAATTACATGAATTCTGATCAAAATCAATAATACATGCGATCAACATTCTTCTCCATCTTTCTCTTACTTTCCTCACTAATTAAAACTTGTATTTTTCACTTGCATTTTTCTCCATTAACAAGCTCAGATTTTGAACTTGTATCACTACTCATGTAATGACTTAATTTTTCAGGTGCAAACCTATCGATTTAATTGCATGTCTCCTAAAATATATTCAGGACAAATGTTTTAGTATTCCCTCATGTGCTTAGGGTAAACAAATGATGACCCGTCGTCTTGTTTCAATCTCAAAAAACGAGTAATAGAAGCTCAAATGCACGTTTCATCAATAAAATCAATCAACCAGTGAAGTCGCCAAGAACAATGGAACCCAAATTCAAAATAGCTAGGCCTATATCAATTAGTTCCATGTATGGAAGATCATCTCCAAAAGATGAGGAGTCGTAAATTGGCAAAGCTATCATGATTTTTTATCCAACGGCAAAAATCAACTCATTTGCAAGATTGGACACGTGTTCGTTGGCTTTGTTATTAGTCATGTCTCCTACTCGTGGAGACAATATATAATAATGTGATTTTGGACAGTTATAGAATCCAAACCAAACTAAGAACTTACTCCCTAACCCCAATCATCTAACAATTGACCCTTTTTTTTCTGAAAACATATCTAATTAAGGATATCAAGTGGTAATAACAAAATGAAGTTGCACTACCAATCAGAAGAGCCTTGTCCCATACAAAAATGAAAGGCAATGAAAAGAGTGCACTGTCATAGTGAGAGGAGGAGGAGTGTGGAAATGCAGTTGAGTGAGAGAGTGCGGAAATCATTTCTCCGTAAAGAGAAAAAAAGGGATCTAAATCGTTTACTATCTAAACCATTGTATAAATCGAAAAGTTCGACATATTATGGCCTAGCGGAACAATCTTCACCAATGCATTTTAGTAACAACTTTTACCCATTAGAAAGTACTAACAACGGTTTAGTTAATGCCTATCAAAATCAAAATGGAGAAAGGGGAAAGGAAAAAAAAAAAGGTACTTAAAGTAAAATGTGAATTATAATTAGTGATTTTAACACTATGACTCAAAAAACCAAGAGAGATGCAGCGCGGATGAGTCTTGTCAAAAGATACAAGCAAATATCGATAACATTGTCTGCCACCTTCTCCAGATAGATCATTCATTTTATTCTCAAAATTCACACATTTCAATTATCAAATCTCATCATTTTAGGTGCATAATTATCACCTCAATACTAATTATACTAGTACAACAATTGAACAATAGACACATCTCATGCATGGTTGTATATAAACTTGGATGCACGAGACTTGCTTCTACATAGTATGTACATTATTAAAATGCAATAATTTGGGATTAAATTAACAAGACATAATCGATCTCTGGATTTGGATGAATGAATACTTGGATACGATCGATTTGTTTACAATAAATAGGACAAATTTAAAAGAGAGAAACTGAGAGGCCTAAACATGAAATGGGATGAATCATTGTATGTAGTAGCTAATCCCATGAAGCTCATTGAAAAGGGAAAAAAGGACTACTACATAAATAAGAGAATCTAATACATACAAAAATAGATTAATTTAACGCTGTAATAGATGAAGTAGCATTATAACAAGTAATTCAAAAAAAAAAAAAAAAACAAGCTGATCATAACCACTCCACCTCCTAATTTTTATATAGTAACATCTCAATTTCCGAACATTATTAATACTGCCTAATTAATATAACGTTGTTCCAATTGCAATAATATGCATATTATAATTGCATGGCAAAAGGTCGATTCAACACGAAAGCCAGTAAACACTAAGCTCAGGACCCCATCCATCAAGGGTTCATCATGTAGAAAGCCTTTGATTATCCTTGCCCAACGATCCTCTCAAATTTAGCCCTCATGTACATGAGCCACTTAAGCTCGCCCTCGACCTTCGCCGGCGGGCCCAATCGCTCCTCGTCTTCGCTGCGGCTGCCAGCCGGCAAACCCCAGGCCCATCCGTGATGGGCCCCAACGGACGGAGCACCGCCAACTGTGGGGCCGCACTTTCCATCGATCTGTCCTCCTCCATGGCATACCAACTTTTTCCCATTACAGTATGCCCTCTCAAGGGGCTCTCTAGTAATTTCACCCTTTTTATCCCAATTTTTTGTTCGCATTCCAATGCCCAACCCTCACTAGCCCAGCACGCCATTTCCCCTCACAAGAACGCTGGTCGGCGTCGACAAGCTTCTATCAGGAAAGCAGGGGCAGTTTTGGGATCTTCTTGGAAAGCTATATGAACAATGCCCCCTGTAAAGCAAAAAGAGTGCCCCCACTTGGAACCAAGGGTCATTGCGGTCATTTCCCGAAACTGCTCCATAAAAACGGAGGTGAAACTTAAAACAGACAATTTCTTCTTAGCAGAATTTCTTCGGAACCCAAGACACAGACTTAATCTCAAGCTCATTATCATTATCAACTGCTAACCTTTGACTGCTCTCTTCTGATGAAAGGCCTGTTGAAAGAATGAAGAAGACGAATCCACAAAGTAAGACTTCTTCATCGTTGTAAAATTGCTATCTGTCTTCATTAGCAACATCTTCTGGCTTCTTCCCCAATTTGAAGTACTTCTTGAGAAAGAAAAGGATGTATTATCTTTTGCCATTATTGGTCCTCATTCTAAAACATGTAAAGATTCAACTTTCTTTGTTTTTTGAGGAAAGGGTACTAAAAGAACCAAACTTTGAGATTCTTCCTGGGTTGTTTGTGACTTTGTGAGTGGAGAGAAGTGAAAATGAAAAGAGATGATATAAATGTAATGTAAAAGATGTTCAACTTTTAAATTTTTAAGTGAGAGAAAGTGAAGAAAGAAGAGAAAAGGTGGTGAAAGGAAGGTGAGCAGCCCCACCTAACAAAAAAAAACAAAAAGCAGAAGAAAATCCAGAAAAAGTACAAACAGAAAATAGACAAATAGTGGATCTTTTATAAGCAGAAATGCAGTAAAAAAAAAAAATGAGTTGAAAAATGGAGAGATTTGATTGAGGCTCAGAAAATAGTGATGCAGGGAACAACTCACAACTGTCTCATTGCTTATATTTCGGTTTGGGCAAACCCCAAACATAGAAAAAGAGGCTTTGTTCTACATTGTCAGAACAATATCATAATGTGCTAAATTAAGTGTTAAGCTGTTTATATGTCTTATTATTTTATTGGTATAATTCTAATAATAAATCTTGTAAAGGGACATTTAAGGACTTCTTTTCTACGTTATGCTTCTCAAATGTCAATCTGATTAGGTACTGATACTGATAACTTTTAATAATTTGATGAAGTAGAGCAAAATATTCTCGTCGAGACAAGAACTGAACAACCATGAATTACATTTGTGAATAAAATTTCACTCGTGAGAAGATTTTTCATGAGAAGTCTAAGGAGACCTTTTAAACCCAAAACTTAAAAGTAAGACTAAGGAGGAATAAACCATAAGGCTTCCTCGTTCGGTAATACATGGATGGAAAGGAGAACGACTCGAAAGAAAGGGAAAGAAAAAGAAAGAAGGAAATTGACTGAAAGATGCTTGACTAGTTGGCATTGGAAAGGGGTACAAGTTACAAGAGCAGTAAGGACACACAAATCGTACCAAAACACTACAAGAAAAAAGGGCAATCGCATATAGATATGACAATTGGGAACTTCCAAAAAATCCTTTAAGAACCCTAATTTCAAACACTAGTTGATTTCTCTTAGGTATAACACGGATTAAAATGGTGTAATAGTAAATAAATTAAGACACCAAAAAACATCGAGCACTAACGCACGTATTCCCCATAATCGACCATACCCACTCATTTCTTGCCATCGCCATCTTATGTCTCCCTTTTTCCCTTGTTTTCATCAATCACATTTATTCCCTTCTCAACATTAATTAACATCATGCAAATTAAATCCATGCACAATCCCTATAATACATGAATGTGCTTTATCTTTAGGATCACAACCTTTTATATCATTATATCATCCAATCTCCCTCTTCATAAAAATACTCATCATATAGGTGGCGTTTCTCATTGCTTTACAGAATATACAACACATCAAACGAAAAGGGTTGGGGTTCGCCGTATTAACCACTAGTCTTGGCCTAAGTGAAAAGACCGACCAGTCTGTGTCAATAAGGTTAATTCGATACGATTTTTTTGGTACAAAAATAAAGATTTATTAGCTCTCTGAATATATAATATATAGATCACTAATTAACACTAGGGTAAATAACAGAATGCATATCGCATTATGACACGTCCAGAAAGTCAAGATCAGCAGAATTGATTTGAAACATGTTGTAACAAAGTCAATCCTAATTGAATCGTTATTTATTATTGGGTAATACTGAGACAAATTATGAAAGAGCAAACAACAAATTTAGTTAATAAAATGAAGAGGAGCAACTTACTGGATGACCTAATTGAAGATCTGATCTGTAACAACTCCCATTAAACTGATTGTCTTTAAGCACTTCTGGGTGAAGATCACTCACCATGTCAGATCAATAATAAATAAACAAACCATATTGCAGGAGTATACAATATCTAACAGGTGACATAAGATGAAAAAGACACGAAAGGACGTCCAAGTTACACATTATCAGGTAAAGGTAAAGAGCATCTTATATACAGTATTAGTAAGATCATTAAAACAACTTTCACAAAATCGCATCACTTGATGATAAATGACTAATTATCTTACAACATTACCTGTTCTTGTCCTCTACAAAAGATAGGATTATGCTTTTTCCTATAGCTTACACAAGTCATGCCTCAGATAACTCGAAATAGCCGTTTTAATAACCGGCTTCGTTACACACTTACTTCTTTCTAATGTCAAATTAAATACCCATAAAAACAGGCGAGGCATGATGAGGTTAGAGACTGCATACTTATGATGCAAGAAAGGCCCCCTTACATTACCCGGACTCCCATCCCCAGGGTTTCCGGGAATTGGAACGCCTCTTGCGAATGGTTCTCTAGATAATAGTAGGCGGATTATTGCGTAATGGTGACTTATTCAAGACCAAAGTGGAGGAGATTGGGCCTCCATGTGATTCCTTGGGCCATGCCAACATGAAAACGCTCATTATTCATACGCCACGTGCAATAGGCTCCATCTATTGTCGGCTGGTTCAGAGAAACAGGTATGGGAACTACAGGGGCGGTCCAGTTTCCTCGGTCTGCGTTTCTCTGGTAATTAGCCATACTCCCTGGAAATCAACCAAACAGTCATTTTCATTTTGGGGTGTTCTTAAGTTAGACGGAAGGTCATTCTAGTTTCCTCATCACCCAAAGATGTGCGATCTCTGAAGGCTGGTCCTCTTCGTTTGAATCGTGATTAAAGGAAACTTAATACTTAAAAGCTATGTCTTTGGACAACATTGACAAATAGCGATCTAAGTAGAACCAATCTTACTTTCGAAGGTTTATTCTATCCGGCATAATGAAACAGTAGAATAATTGTAATTTTTTTTATGTATGATAGAACAAGACTCCTACTAAGTATCCCAGCGGATATCCAGTTCCCCGCATCCTCATTGGAGCCAGCGGAGGTGGGATCAAGCATCCTGTGACACATGAAAATCGGCTTATTAACAATCGATAAGTTGTCATAAATTCATGATATCTTTCGATACATAGTTTATTATTAATCAGCAAAAATGCAAAAGAAACAAGTGATTTACTATGAATTGCAAACGATGTCATTAAGCAACAATTATCCATAATAATCATCGAGATTAGATATATTAGTCATCGTTTCATTGGCAAACTCTACGCATCAGCAACTCTTAAGGAGTAAAAGGAACATATTTACACTAAGGACTTTACGGTCTAATAAGTCACTGAAACTGAAATGACTTAAACCTTTTTAATCATTAAAACCAAAAATAATAAAAGTAATCACAACACAAAATCACAACAGTAAAAAACTTATGAACTCCTGAGAATATCACATGCTATATATGAGATGAATACCAAGCTAAATAATCAAGATATCTCACCCCTAAACCGATGCAACTTCTTGTGTCTGGCAGAGAGAGGCGCGGGTTTAAAGCCATCAAACTTGCCAGCACGGTAGTTTCTTGGTAGTACCGTGTTGTGGCACGGGTCGACACCACGTCTGGTTCTTCTTATTTTAAAATTGTTTGCGGTCACTGCTTACAGCAGATTAATTACGAGCGCTTTTGACAGATCCTTAGTGGATGATATATGAACAAATTGAGAACGAGGAGCTTCAGCAATGTCTATGACACTGAAATAAGAGAATTTATTATTTTTCCTTCATTTGACTGCAGCCATCAATATTAGATATTATATATAATATATAATATATATAATATATATATATAATATATAATATATGAATATATATATATATATATATATATATATATATATATATATATATATATATAATAATATAGATATTTATATATATAATATATATATGTATTATAGTATAAATTGAAGTTC
>SNQN01000045.1:97103-114233 GCA_008642245.1 Bassia scoparia | reverse complement strand
TTAGATAATAATCCAAATTCGATGCACTTTGTCTCTGATCTGAGTAAAATAAAATCCATCTCTAGCTGGTGGTGGCGAAGGGATTGAAGCCACCCTTAACCATGTTTTCGAGCGGCCAAAAAAGCGGGTGAGGAAGGTTGTTCCAATCATACCAGTCCCACCCTTCACATTTGTCGGGCTCTAAATTTTGGGGCACTTGATCAGCATTAGCCAGGGCCGAACGCATGAATATTGTGACATAATGCAATGGCTTTGGACTTTCGAGAAAGAGGTTGTTGGTTACAGTTAGTAACTCTGTGCCTGCAATCTCTAACCCTGTTTCCTCTCTTACTTCTCTTGCTGCACATTCCTCAAAATTTTCTCCTGTCAAATTCGCATAATCAACCTATTTTACTCCATTTGTCATCCTTTAATTTAGATTTTTGAATATACATATTTGATTAATTTTTGCAATAAGCAAATGCTGATATCTCATATGTTATAAACTTATTTAGTGAACAATCAAGGTATCTAACGTCAGGGCAGCAGTAATTAATCCCTCAACCCTCGCCCCGGGTGCTCCACTATACCAGTAAGAGTACTTGGTGGAGTATTTGTTAGGCACATGATGTATTCTATAGAAATATTGAACACGGTACCAAATTACTCTACATCATGTATCTCTTTAAGAAAACACATCGTTAAATCAACCGAATTGAATAGAGCTGAATTGAACTGAACTGAAAATAAGCTAATGTTAAATAGGTCTTATTTTCGTAACAAAATAATTGTAACAATTGTATTTTTGACATTATTGACAGTTTTCGCTTTGACCGTGATTTGTAACTTATACATAAGGAAAAATATAGTCTATAGAGATCTCGTTAGATTCGTCTTAATTTGTAGTTTTTTATGATTTAATGTTTATAATTTTCACAAATACATTATAGTGTTTTGGTATTAATCTTTAAAGTTTTATCTTATAATTTTGTTACGAAAAMAGTATAATATAAATTTTTTGGTGTTAAGAAAGCCACAATGAGAGGGATGAYAATCGATCRCGGYATCACTGAAATCGATACGAAAACTTTAARCAGTTGAACTATTCTTCGCTCTTAGAGAGTATAATATAATGAGCTTGCTAATATATTTTCATTTATTTTCTTGTAATTGGTTATCTTCTATAAAAACACACGTAATTCCTAAATTAAGGGGAGGAATCTTGATAAATAATCCTATGCACCTAGGTACGAAATATTAAATATTGATATTTTTATGTGTTACGATTTTATTTTCCTTAATTAATTAAGGGTTGGCGTTGGATATTGGAAATATACTGAGAATATTGAGTGATTATATCTTACTAATCTTAGAGATGGGAGTTCGTTATTGTTAAATAAAAGATAAGCCGGCTTGCACCGCAATCTATCATGGTAATTTTTGTATTACGACTAKTTTGTCATATATATTGATTGATGAACTTACATTGAATTTGAATAATAACAAAGTCTAAATTTATCATACTTTCTCCCTCATTGAACAAACCTCCTCAATAGGTAAAGATCTCACTTCCAATTCGTATTTCTTACGCATATTTTGGATTAAAGTGCTAATTTATGAATAAAATTATTGTTTGCACCAAACAAAACCATAAAACCCAGCTTAATCAAATCTAATTGTGATTTTTARGAGTTTATTTTGAGAATAATCTATTTTTTTTAATATGTTTTGTTTGCAGTTTTATCATGAATAATTGCTTTAAACATATTGAGATTACGGAAAAGAAGACAATGCGCAAACGAGGTCGACCCTCGAATGACAATGTCCGTCGATGTAATCAAACAATCGTCGATTTACTTCCAAGATTTATACCAAAAAGAAAAAGGTCTAGAGTATATGTTTATGTTTCTGATAAACAAAAAAGGATGGATATGGAATTTTGCATAAAGAAAGAATATGAATCTGAAAGTCCTTCATCTTCGTTGTCATTCGATASATCCGAATCAGATAACCTTCCTTGCTTAAGTGAAATAGTCATACCTGGACCGATTCCAGAATTAAAAAGTTTAATTATGGATCAAAGTCTTTTTGATGATTTTGAAGATGATGTTTCATTTGTGATTTTGAAGATGATTTTTCAATTTGTGATTTTGAAGATGATTGGAGTTGTGTGAAAGAACGGAAATCTGATACGGAGTAGTTTTGTGGATATTTGTATAATTGTATGTAGAAAACTATACTGTTATGAAACACGCCAAACCTTATTAATGTTTAAAATCACTTTTAATTCAAATCTACCTTCAACTTTGATATTAGACGAAGCAAATCAATGGATGTATAAACCTATAAATTATTATTCAATCAAATTAATTAAATGCTAATAAAGAGAAATGTTGACGGAATCTCATTAAAAAATATCATGAAAAATTAATTTTTCAATTATTTTTAGTATATTCAATTTAAATTTTTAAAATTTTTTATTATAAACTAATTTTTCAAACTAAACTTATGGGAAAAAATAACAATTAAATCCTATGTTACTCCTGTGTATAAATATTATTTTAACTTTAAATTATATTATATTATATATCGAAGTATTAATACTACTATAATAAATATATTTATTTTTATCATAGACATTGAACTTGATTGGTGAAAAGGCTGAGTATATGCAATCTCTTTTTTTCTCTCTGTTTTCTTCTCTTTTTTTTTTGTTGTATTTTGTTTCCACTACAAGCATTCTTTTCACCTGAGTTAGTAAGATTTTAAACTCTAAGATCAATCAATCAACTAATTAATTATGTTACAGAAGACTATCCACTTACAACTCAAATACAGAGTAATTAATTCAATGACAAATATTATACATATATGTTATATTGTTATCGACCCGGGCAAACATACTACTCCCTCCATCCTTAAGTTCTACTGTTATTTATTTGGGGTAAATATGGAAACTAACATAATACTCTGTATAAAAGTGAGGTTAAAAAGTAAATTTAGATTGAAGAGAAATAAATAAAGTGCATTGTTTGGGTTCCACTAGGGTGCAAGTGGGGGGTAAATAGAGGACCCGCCCCATCCCGCGATGGGGTCCAACTTTGACGGGGATGGGGGGGGATGGGGATGAAAATTGTATCCACCGCGGGGATGGATGGGTATGTTTTTTGGCTACCTCCGCCCTCCCGCCCGCCCGCCCCGTCCGCCCGCATTTTTAAATTAATAATTGAATTTTTATTTTTTTGGTTACTAATTGAAATTTTATTATATTTTTATTTTTTAAGCCTTATTATACCTGTATTGTGAGTTAGTTTTTTTTTTTGGCCTTGTTTGTGTTATTTGGGCCTTTGAATTGTTTGTGTTATTTGGCTTGTGGGGATTTCATGGGTCTTAAGGTGGGGATTTTGCGCGAGTAGTGGGGTGGGGAATACGGGTATGAGGTGGGTATGGAGACCCACCTGGGTCATAGGGGCGGGGATAGTTTTTCAATATATGTCCCGCCGGGGCGGGGATGGGGATAAAAAATATCCGCGCGCGGGATGGGTACGGGGACGGGGATTCCATAAGTGGGTGGATGGGATAGGATGCAATTCGCCCCGCCCCACCGTTTGCATCCTAGTTCACATGATGGGCACTATAATTAGAAAATAATATAAGGTTTCCAAATGAAATAAATGCGGAGTGGTAGAAATTTATCAAAGTAACAAGAAAGTTCAAACATACTAATAGGAATCCCTTTACAAATGGTCAATATTCATTTTAGAAAATGGAGAGATTTTGACTCCAAATTGTAAGACAGAGTCGTTTAGCAAATATGCAATGAAAGCTTATTAAACACTTGATTCTTGAAAGTTAGTACTAGGATTCCATGTGAATGTGTGACGGTAAACTGAGACACAGGAAAAAAGAGGGTGAGACAAGAGAGGAGACGCAACCAGTGAGGTTGCCGCCGGGAAGGCAACGTGGAGTTGCCGACGGCAGAGCGACGGCGTCCAACGCACTGTTTGTCGCCATTCAATAAAAATACAACTACCGCCACTTTCGGAATCCGAATCTCCTTTGGGGCACTGTTGCTGTCGTCGTTTGCTCATCTTGTCCGTATTTTTATTGCCTCTCTTTTTCCGGGCTACTAACTTTTTTATTGGACGCGTGATTTTAGAGAGAGAAGGTGGACATTGACTTTTTACTTGCCTTCATTGCTTATTTGCTTACTAGTTTGTAGTGATGTAACCATGTTTAAAATAGGAAAAATTGTTAATTTAATTATTTAATTTAAGTACTTTGAATTGTACTCCTCGCTTTCGATTTATCTTTTACTTTATAAAATTGCAACGTCAATTAAGAAAATTAGTATTTTGATAAACATGTTGGTATTACTTGGAAGTTGTATTATTCTTTTATTTGGTTTGATTGTGTAAGTAATTAAGTGAATTAAAATGAGTGTAGAGATAAGTTTGAGTGAAATCGACAATAAACTAAATAAATAAGGGGTAATATGCAATTTAGGAGTAAAAAGAACATTAATAGGTAAAAAAAACTATAAAAAAGGAATGTAAAAATAAAGGGAACAGCAAAAAGGAAACGTGAAAAATAAACTGGAACGGAGGGAGTAATGATTTTAAATATTACTGCATGTCATTTTCAATCATTTTTTTTACCAAGTGATGTGTTAACTTTTAAATAATAGTTTATTTGGTAATTTAAACCTTCCTTTATTAGAAAATTTTAAAGTAGGAAATGAATTAATCGATGAAGTTTTAAATAGGTTAATTGATATTTATGAAGGGTTAAATTAGTCAATGCTTAGGGGGGACATCTGTCCCTTGGCTATGATTATAAGATGGATTTGATCCGTAGGCGGGTCATATAGATATTACAAAATACTTATTAAAAGGACCTGTGTCAATCATAAGTACACGTAGACCGGATCAACATTGCTTGGATATAGTGATCATGACGTCGGCACAGTTATCACTCCCGAATTCGTAATCTTAAATGTAATTCAATATAAATTTCATTAAGTTCTTTCTAATAAATAAATTTTTTCAACTTATATTCATAAAACTTATTTTCCTTATCTTTTATCTCATAAAATACTTTCTTTTTCTATTTTAATTCTATATATACACACATCTCACATACATATATAATCATACCATTTTCCATTAATTAGATCACTTGATTATATTATTTGATTAAATGCTATGATAATTCTTGATTTGTTTATTGCAGTGTCAAAAATAATTTAGAAGAGTGTCGTACATAGTAGATAAAACTAATGAACATCAATGAGAATTCCACAAACTATATTCAATGTACATTTTCAATACTGGAAGATTTTATCTACACAACCTTAGTGTAAAACTTCTAAATAGAATTATGTATGTTCCTATCTTTCTTAAACTCATTCATTTGATTCAATTTAAATAATTCATGATATGTAATTGTATTATATATAACTGTTCATACATGAGATGAGAATAAAACAGTTTACATAGTAAGCATTATATAGGAGAAGATGTAACAGACTAAAAAAAATCGTATAATGACGGAAAATACGCTGTAAATAACCATCTTTAAACATATTACGATATTTGTTTTACAGAATTTAGTAAGGATCAATTAAATGACAATAGGGAAATTAATTTACAGACGAACATTAACGTAGCAAGTAATTGATAATGGGATATGATGATACATGAGATTGATATAGTGATTTGAAATAAATGATATATAAAAAGAATAGGTTTGACATCAGAAAAGTAAAAGAAAAGAAATATCTCGAAATACACAGAACCTAGTATACGAATTAATACGATCACTAATAATCGTTCCATCAAGATAACATGAATTAGTACCCATAAGATGTAAATTCTCTTACTACAACAACTAACTGAGCATCTACTAAAAACTAGATGTGTGTATGATACTATATGTTTAGCTATCGAAATGTCAGATAGAAAATTTAAGTTAATAGTTAATAGAAAAAAAAGTTAACAAAGTTATTTTTTCCCACAGAACACTCGGAAATAATAGTTACGTAGATTGTACGATAGTTCATGCAAGGCCTAATTACATACCCTCTAAATGTTCTGGTGATTGGTACACAGCTCAGAACGATTTTAGATAACACGCTGTATTTTTTAACATGATTAAGATACATGATAGATATGATAATTTAAGAGTCGATCTATGGAAGATGATGAGGAAATATATATTAGATGATGAGATGATATGATGGATCCAGATTAAGTAGATGATAAGGTATGGGATTAATAGGATATGTAATAGTGAATGCAAATTCGAAAATTGATGGTAGAATAAGGGAAGATAATTATACATGAATAGAAATAGGTAATGGCCGATATTGATATGAATAGGACAATGATCCCGTATTCTAAATAGATCGAAAACGAATAGATATAAGGATTATAACTAAGATGTGTAGAATAGATAGATAGATAATCGTCATCCTAAGAAGATGTAAAGCATAGATTCTATAAGGATAGAACACTCTTCGAGATGTCAAATACAGATAGATACTCTAAGACACAAACATACCGTAGTTATTTGTTCAACTTATTTTTAGTCATTTTCAGAAAAAAATAAGTTCAGATAAGAAAATTAAGTTCAAATAAGTTAAATAAGAAAAAATAAGTTGAAAACAATAAGTTTATATTTTCTCTCACAGAAAACTTCGGAAAAAATAAGATAAGTTATTTCAGAAAAAATTAAGTTAAAGATAAGTTGATAAGTTAAAATAAGGTGAATATAAATACTCTCTATGTTACTGTGTGGCGGCGGGAGATGATAGATAGATAGATAGATAGATAGATAGATTAGATAGATAGATAGATAGATAGATAGATAGATTTAGATAGATAGATAAGATAGGGATAGATAGATAGTATAGATAGATAGATAGATAGATAGAAAAAATAGAATAGATAGATAGATAGATAGATAGATGAGATAGATAGTATAGATAGATAGATATAGATGATGTAGATAGATAGATAGATAGAGTAGATAGATAGATAGATAGATAGATGATAGATAGATAGATAGATATAGATGATAGATGATAGATAGATAGATAGTAGATGATAGATAGATAGATAGATAGATAGATAGATAGTAGATAGATAGATAGATAGATAGATTAGATAGATAGTAGATAGATAGATTAGATAGATAGATAGATAGATGAGTAGATAGATAGATAGATAGATAGATAGATAGATAGATAGAGATAGATTAGATAGATAGATAGATAGATAGAATGATAGATAGAATAGATATCGATATGATGATAGATAGATAGATAGATAGATAGAGTAGATAAATATAGATGATAGTAATAGATAGAATAGATAGATAGATAAGAGTACTTCATTTGTCTTTTGAACTGCACCACTCTTGTTACGACTCTAACACATATTTAGGAAGGAGAGAGGATAAGAAAAAATAGGGGGGTTAATGTGATTGAAGAGAGATAAAATAAATATTCCAAAAAGAAAGTGATGCATTTAATTAATTTGAAATTTCAAACTAGAAATAAGGAAGTACGGAGTATATGTTTCGTTACATTATAATTGCAAATTTGTAATTTGACACTATTTTAATGTCACTCATATACAGAGTAACTATTTTGATTCACCTCAATATGTATTTTATTAAAATTAAATGTAATTTTTATAATTTTTGGAAAACATAACTAAAGAATTTATTTGAACTTATTTGTCTTATCTATAACTTCTTTGAATATTTAGGACCTGTTTGATCATTGGAACTAAATGGTTGGAATGAAGAATAATTTTTAGTGTAATTTTAAATAGGAAGCTCTAAAATCATATGGAGAAAGAAGTTGCTCACAACTTTTTTCAATGAAAATAATCTTATCCAAAACTTGTGCTTTTCTCTCCACAGAGACATAATTACTTAGGATTTCATTACCACTCATAACCACTTGGAGGAGTTATATTGACTGGGAATGAAAATTAAGAGGAAAATTAGACTTTTTATAATGCAATAACATTACCATGAGAATAAATGTAATTGTCTACTTTACTATATTTTATCCTCATATTTTAGTAATTTAGAGTATGATTTATGACATTTATTATAATTATTCTATCCTAATATGAATATTGAGTGATAAATATTTTACTTGTGAAAAATGGACCATTTAATTGTGTTTGATATTTTATTCACTTATCAATAATATTTTTATGTTTTATTATTAATGAGAAATTAAAAGGATCTATTTTGATGTGATATATGTTAGACTTGGAGACAAGAAGATGTAGGAACAAATAGAAGATCAAGAATGAAAGGGCAATGACGTGGAACAAAAAAAAAAGAAAAGAAAGAAGCAAATAAAAAAAATGGAAATAAGGGAAGATTAAAGAAGATGAAATAGAGTTGACGACAAGCAAGATGTTTGGGTTTTTGGTATTATCCAATATCAAGATTATCAAGATTATTTCATATTATTATCATGATACAATCATGGGAGACAACTCACAAACAAAACAATAACAAAGAGTTCCGATATATCTTCATCTATCCTAAGTATGCTATATATGTATAGGAAATTTTGTGATCGGTAACTCACGACTTTCGCATTTTTTTGTTAATAACCCCACGACTTTGTTTATTTTACAAAACCCCACGACTTTGGCGTCGTTATTGAAATACCCCAATCACATTCTCCGTTATTTTTTACAGAAGCATCAAAGTGTGGGTTCCACAAACTTTGACCACCCTTCTCACCTCCAACCAGCCAGACACCATTCCTCCCCACCGACACTTGCCCACCACACCACGATCGCCTGATCCCTCGCCACACCTTTCAATCCACCGCATCCATATGGAACACCTCCCTCACACATACACCACCAGCAACCCACTTCCTCATACCACCATCCACCACCCTAATCGAAGCCACCTCTCAATTCGAACAAAGTGCCCAGTTTGAAACCCACCCACCACCCTACCTCTACACTCGCCACCTCACTCGACAAACCCGACTTCCATCACCCACACCACAACCCTCCTCCACGACAACAGAAACTCGAACAAACCCTAATTTTCGAACTCTGAAATTACTCTTCGCACCACCAGCAGGAATCGAACAAACCGACAACCATCACCGATTTTCGAACTCAAATAACCCCAATTTCGAATTCAAAGAAACCCCAATTTTTGAACTAAAACCCAATTTTCGAACTCGAATGAACCAAATCCGAGCAAAACAAGAATTTTCGTTAGTGATTTCCAGTGAATTAGGGTGTAGGATTGAGAGGAGAGTGAAAAGAAACGATTTTGAGTGAATTGAGTGTGAGAATGAGAGGAGAGTGGAAAAAATTGAACTATATAATGAAGAATGAAATGGAAAAAACTCAAGACAATTAGAGATGAGGACGGTGATACATGTTGAAGATGAGGATGAAGAGTCGAACGAAAGATATGAATTGGGTTGAAGGGATTGAAGAGGAGAGAAGAAAATTAAGGGATAGAAGTGTAATTTCGCAAAATCTGTTAAAAAGATAACAGAAATATGCATTTTGGGGTAATATCAATACGAGGGAAGAGTTGTGGGTTTGTAAAAAAAAAAGTTATGGGGTTATTAACAAAAGTGCGAAAGTCGTGGGGTTATTCACAAAATTTCCATATGTATATATACTCAGATTCCGCATAAAAAAGGGAACGGACTTCACGAGTCTAAATAAGACGCAAGGACAGAATAGAGCAGAGCCGAAGGAGACGCACAAACTGTCACGCCCCGACTTTTAACCGTTTTAAATTAGTTGATTTAACCTTAATCTAGCAGGGAAATCTAGATTATGGAGCGGGACATACGCGTTTCTCGGTGGAATAAACGCAAGGCGCATAAATAATTAAAACTATTGAGATTAATAGAACATAAGTCTTGTGATAAATCGATAAAAGTCGTGATACAAGTCATAGAAATTTAAAAAGCTTAAAACTGAGTTTAGTACAACCGTTAGCTAAGTAGAGTTTACTTTATTGAATTGAAAAGCGCGATCTAACTTGTTGTGCCTCACACTATCATCCGTTGCCCTCTTCGTACCTAAACCAAAAGCAACATCGTGAGCCGAGGCTCAGTAATACTACCCTAACACGTAAATTCATTTCAATTCGTTTAGTTTGAAAACCGAGAGAGATCTTTAGCATCGAGTAAAACGTTTTGAAATCATTTCATAAAACATTTCATAAATATAATCAAGAACAATTGAGCCATGAAATGAATATAAGTATAAAAGATTAAAACATTAAAACATTATTATAATCTTATTATAATATTTCATTTATCCTTCCATTTATTCATTTTATTCGAGGTAGCTGACAAGTATAAATAGAGCAAATGTAGGACGTCTCCTACCAGAATATATCTAATAGTAAAGCCAGGGCATACCCAACAAGGGCAGCGAATAAAGCATAGCTCTACACAAGGAGCAGTACAAATAAAGACATACGCTCTCACAAGGAGCAGCTAAATTAAAGACATAGCTCTCACAAGGAGCAGCTACAATAAAGAATAGCTCTCACAAGGAGCAGCTACAACATGACCGTCGTCATAATAAAGCAGGATACTGTCAGAACCTCGTGTTTCACTTTTCTTTAATTTATCATGTTCTTTGTTTCTTTTAATTAATAGCGTGAATTGTCATCGTTTCAACATCATAAAACTTGGATCATAAAGCTTTTGTCAAACAATCGATCTTTCATAAACCACAATTGAAATCAATATTATATGTCATCTCTTCAAATCAATCATAATTAAATCCATATCTCAATCAGGAATAATAACCTTAAAATAAACATTTCAAATTCGTAAATCAATTTCATAACACATTTATAAAGGAATTGCGGGGTTAGCAATAGATGTTACAAATCATCACACGTTCTTAAATAAATTCATAAGGTGTCAGAATAGATGTTACTCAATCCGACGTTAGCAACTTAGTTCCTTACTTTTGATGAATCGTTCTTCCCAGCTCCGAGGATCGCTTTTTCTTTTGATTTTAAAATATTATAACATTATAACTTGATTATAATAATATAACTCATAGTATTAGCATACCCTTTTATTATGTAAAATAAAATCCTTTGAAACCCTTTTATACTTATAAAGAATACTAATAAACTTGTCATAATATTTGTGATAACAATATATATTGGTACTTATATTAGTATCAATTAATAATAATTAGTTGCAAATAAATAGTAGTATCAAATTCATAATTGATGTGGCACGGAAAATCTGACCACGTGTCCCCAAATACTGGGTCAAAATGATCCACGTGGAAACGCCACCGTATTTATTATCCGAACCAAAACGGGACGGAGAACCGACGTTTTACCCAATACGGTAGTAAGGACGTCGGAAGCACGGATGGATGACAAGTGTCACCCATCAAGTGGTTCCTTGTTTTTGAGGGATTCCTATAAATAACCCAACAAAAACCAAGGAAAACACACATTAACTCATAGCATTTATTGCAAAAACTCCAAACTATTTCTCTCTCTAGCTTGACACTTTTAATTCCCAAAATCCATATATACTTACTTAAGCATCGGAGGGGATAATCAATAGGATTATTTCTCTTTTGTCAGGTCAGGCGCGTCAGGTTTCTCGGCAGGAAGTCTACGAACAGTGAAGACAAGTCGCGTGCAATAGAAAGGTCTGCTCTCCCGAAGATGTAGCATGCGGAAGCCTCCACCCTCTTCTCAACCCAGAAAGCTGGAAATATTGTAGCCAGGCCATCGTCCTCGACCATTTACTTGCTACAATAATTGTATAGTAAAATATAACAATAATAATAATAATAATACATAATAAGAATAATAATATAAGATAATAATGATTAATATAATGATATAATATATAATAATATAATAATAATAATAAATAATTAACAAATACAATGATAATGATAATAATGAATTAATAATAATAATATAATAATATGATGATGATAGTGTACAAGACATGTAACCGCTACGACTAATTCAGTAACAGGAAAACAAGGGAGGGAGGAAGCAGGCAGCATACCACGCACAAGTGGCGTCACTAGGGGCAGCAGCGACGACAGCAAGCAACCACCAGCAGGCGGTGCGTGGCTGGTCCTGGTGCGACACGGAGGAGAAGGCGGAAGGAGAGGAGTGCAGGGGGAGCGTTGGCAGCAACACCAATGACGGCACCAGCAGTAGCAGCGCTGGCAGGTGTGGCAGCGGCGGCAGTGGTTGCTGCGGTTGGGGCCGAGGGGAGAGAAGGAAGGCGGAGGGAGGAGGGTGGCAGTGTGGACAGGCTGACGCTGGTCGAAGAGCCAAGACAGAGAAGAAGAAGGAAAGGAAATTGGATTTGGGAATTTTGATGAGAATGAAAACAAGGGGTTAAGAATTAGATTAGAGAATGAAATTGAGTGATTTGAATGAAGAACTCAGAATGGAAACTAGGTGCTATTTATTAGATGAATTTGATGGTTTAACTATTTCAAGCTGTTTTGATTGATGCGTAAACAATGGAGGTTGGATGGGTGTAGGAGAGTTGGTGATGGTGTTTGGGTAGATGGATGTACAGTGGAGGAAAGGAAGATAGATATTTTTTTGTTTAATTATTGTTTAAGGGAGCTATTTGGGAGTAAGGTATTGGGGGAACTCCAATTGGTGATGAGGTGGGGTTGAAGCGTGATATTATATCGTAATGTGGTTGATGAGGAGATGATGATTTACTTTATTTTTCTTTTTCTTTTGAGAATTCATAATAATTCATTTTATTATAGATATTTTTAGGCCTTAAATCAACCTTAATAATACAGACTTAAATTTGTATAAATAAATTTGTAACTTGAAAATACATCGATCAAGCGAAAAATACTTATCAAAGATTCAAATAATGCTTAAAGAAAATAATTTATAGCTTGAAACCTAAATAAAATTTTTAAAACGATTTATGAATATCATCATCTTTAACAATACACCATTTTGAGGCTTCAATAAAACTCTATTAAGAAATAAACTTGATTCGAAATTTTACTATAATCCATCTTTTATATTAAATATTGAGTTTTAAAAATAAGGGGTGTTACAACAAACACAAAGCGGAAGAGTACGAATCGTACGCGCCATTCATCTATTCGGCGAGTTTTAATCTATTCTTTCTTCGCACTTGTTTTATCTAATTGTTCACCTTTGAATAATTTATTATTGTCAAGTATTTATTTTTTCTTGTTTATAATGCAATTGAATTACTACTTTTGATCAATTGTCTTGCTAAATTTCTTTTGTTCTAGTTAGGGATGTATTTTTATCGTTTCTAGTTTCAATTGGATTGAATTTTTGTTTGGTTTGATGCTAGGAGTATATTTGCAATTTGTTAATCTTGTTTTATTTGCGTATAATTAAATCTGGCCAATTTGATTATATGTTTAAGGTATTTAAATTATTAGCGGGAGTGGAAAGTTTACTATTAGTTCGTGGGATTAACAAAATCAGTAAGTATAATTGTAGGAATAGTTATTTATTTGGGGTGGTCTTTTAATTGAATTCCCGTTCTTAATGAGTTTTTATGTCAATTCTTATGATCACGGAGTAGCCGTAATGTTGATATAGATTACGTATTTACCTTGGTAGAGGAGGTTATATACTTTTAGGAAATTCGATCATTGGCAAGATATTATTTAACCCTACAGTTAATTTTATATTCAGAATAGAAATATAATTGGTGACCGAAACTAGAATACTCCTCATACTTGTTAGTTTATTTTTTAAGCGCTTTCATTAGTTTAACTTAATAATTTCCTTGTTTTTAAATACGTCTAAATAATATTATATTTCTTAATTTGGCTCTTGATTAGACTTTGTGTATAGATCTTATCACCCTATAATTTCAGTTTGACGCCATAACACTTGCGGTAGATTTTAGGCAGATCAATAACTGAAAATTTTCTTCATCATATATTGTGTATACAAATTCATCTCTTACCTGTGTAATTTATTACTAATTATTCAAATGGCGTTGAAAATTTGTGTTTTTCTCCCGATACATATCAATCAATTAATCACTTAAATTTTTGGGTGGTAAATGCACTTATGCAAGTAATTGAGGGGATGGTGAGAAGAAGGAATCTCACGGCTCATGCTAACCATAAAAATGTCTAGGTTATGTGTGTCATTATGGTGGTTTCAGTATACGCTACATTCCTAGTGCTTGTCTTGTTTTAAAGATCTATCTCTAGTTTATTCAACATGGATAAAACTCAATTTTGTCGTCACATTTGATTATAAGATGACTTTGGTACGAAATCACGTCTTATCATGCTATGCTTACATACTTAAGCCAATTATAATTCTTTACATATCTTTTTCCCGTTGGCATACTACATTGTATGATTTGTAAATCATGAACGTACTTAAAAACGAAAATTGTCTCAAATCTACCTTAATTAGGACACATACTACAATATTTGTGATAGTAATGTCGACTAGCATTTGTAATTTTGTATTTGTATCGGTTGATAAGCCTTATATCTACAATTAAATCTTATATTCAATGCACGACGCATCAAAAACTCGTAAGTAGAGGTCTAAACTCTAACTTACCTATCGTTGTGATCATTTGTATATTCAGTTACATTTATACTATAGATTATAGTTATCATGACATAATCATCACCTTCAGTTTTGAAAACACATTAATCAAATACAAAACACACTTACTAGTTAATAGTGATCAGAATATTACAGTAGATCAAAATCATAATATTCACTTCCAAGTGTAACAAAAGGAAGCACTTGCACATAAATAGACAGGTGAACCTGGACTCCTATTCCTAATTCGTATATTCCAACAAAATAAGAAGATGAACCCCTTTTTTTCTCCTCCACTCCCTCTTGACTCACTCGCTTCACTCTCTTCTTCAATTTCATTCATCAACCCGTCGATTCCTTCTCTTCCTTATTCTTCATTCATTCATCTGTCAATTCCTCCCTTTTTTCTCGTCTCCTCCTTTTGGAGTTTTTCGTTGAGCGAATCTGGATACTACCGACGACAATAGTTTGGACGGAAATCTGTTTCAGTCTGTTGAAGATGATTGCAGGATCCTTCGTAGCTTGGTTCAATTGATGTCCTTCTTCGAGAAGTTGGGCTCTGATTTCCGTTCAGTAAAGTCGAACGCATTGTATTCCTTGCTGAGGTCGTTTTTCTAACTCTTCTTTTACGTTGTTTATTAGCTGCTATAAAAAAAAATCCTATTTTTCTCATACTTGAAATTTGCTGTTCATATAATTGTTATTTAACTGTTTTTACTATCATTGATTCATTTCTGTCAAAATTTTAAATTGATGTTGATCATAATTAATCATCACGAGGCCTTTCAAAAAAAAAAAAAAGTAAGAGAAAATTAATAATTATTATCATCACGAGGTTAGGAGTGGTTTGATCATTTTGAGTCACGGATCTCGTCGATTTTGTAATTTTGCCTATGTTCTTCCCGATAAAATGGAAATTAAACGGTAACATGTAAAAAGTAAACGGAGAATGGCAATTGCGATGATGTGAACGAGCATATAATCAAGATCAGAAACTCATTTCAACCTTGATCTTTTAAAATACAGACATTTAACATTTCCATATCTTTTCATGGGATGAAGAGTAGAGATAGGCTTTTTGAGATTGTATTGTTCTGGGACGCCTGGGGTTCACGACAAGCGTTTAGGCCCGTTTATCGATTGAAGTGTCTTGTGCAACTTAGCTAGCTATGCCTACATTTGTCTGCACAACTATTTATTCAGACGAGTTCGTGATTTGTAGACCTACTTAAGGGACCACCTTTACACTGACGTCATTGTGATGTTTTTTTTGTCATATTTTTGCACTGTATCCCGAATTTTAATAGCAAGAGATGAACATTACAGTTTTGGGGTATTAATGAATACTTTGGCCTAGTGTATGTTAATTGAATTATTGATGTGTCATATGATTTTAGTGTAATTATATTTATGCTCATTGTTTAATGTAATTGGGCTGTCAATGCATGTAATCGGACATGTGAAATTGAGTCTATTCTGATGATGGCACAAAAGCAAGGAAGTTTAGATGAAAAGGAAAATTGAGCACTTACTTAAGATGGCGTGAATAAGCTTTTTGGAATGAGGATATATAAAGGCAGGAACTATGTGATGACATGCCTATATATATGGTGATGTAATTGGTTGAATTGCGTTTGTTGATATGTTGATTGTTGATGTATTTGTTTGTAGCGCGCATGTAACATGAGAAGGTGCAGGAGATTGAGGATACAGCTGAATTGCTTGAGAAGAATCATATCAGAGCTCTCTAAATGGATTTAGACGAAGCTTTTGATGCTTGGTCGAGCATTCAGTCATTATCTTAATTGATGGGGATTTGCTTGAAACTCATCAATAGGTAATGAATTAAAATGCTTCTGTACGTAGATTGGTTTCCTCACTGTTTGAAATGAAACAAAAGCTTGCTATTGAAACCCTTGCGTCTTCAGTGATTGGATGATTTTTAAACTTCCGTAGACTAACTTTTTTGGCTGGCTAAATTTATTACGGTTATTTTATATAAACTTTCATGCATAGTCTTTGGGCATCTAACTTAACTTTTTAAGGACTCTCAAGAATCTCAACGCTAATCAAATTTACATAAGCTTTAATGCATGTAGGTTGCGTAAACCGCGGCAATGTTACACACTATCAATCATGTGATGATAGCTTTAGTAAGCTGCTTCAGGAAGGAGTTATCCCCTGATGAGCTTTACACCATGTTTTCTAAGCAGGTATGTTTTAATGCAGATCAATAATGTGCTCAGCGGAAACATTTTTTTTAGATGTAATTTCTTGAACAAAATTCCTGGTGGCTGTTATTGTGGAGGTAGAGATTGTTCTAACGCGCTCACCCTACACACTTAACAGGCGAACATTGCAGTAAAGATATTTAGGATTGGCTGTATGTTCTTCTAATCTCTTGGATGTGTTTTGATAATTTTTCTGTCCTCTGTTGTTTGCTACAAGTTTCGCAACCAATGGTTTATGCAGCATCTTTTGAGTATATATGATAGAACTGATCCTTGTGTCATGAAGATAGAGAGATGCTGT
>SNQN01000045.1:79557-97078 GCA_008642245.1 Bassia scoparia | reverse complement strand
ATTTTTAAACCTTTAAATTATATTGATATTAATATACGAAGTATTAATGATAATAATAATAATAATAATAATAATAATATATTTATTTTTATCATAGGACATTGAACTTGATTGGTGAAAAAGGCTGAGTATATGCAATCTCTCTTAATTCCTCAGTTTTCTTCTTTTTTTTTGTTGTATGAAGGGCGTGTTCGGCGTATCTTTTTTAGGTAGCTTTTAGCG
Organism: Bassia scoparia; assembly: GCA_008642245.1. Classification (NCBI taxonomy): domain Eukaryota; kingdom Viridiplantae; phylum Streptophyta; class Magnoliopsida; order Caryophyllales; family Amaranthaceae; genus Bassia; species Bassia scoparia. The sequence goes on along the minus strand of SNQN01000045.1, from coordinate 96,856 downwards.
TTCTGATTAGATTAAAAAGCTACTTGGTTAATTTTATTACTGTTCGACAAGGTAGCGTTTTGAGTAGCTTTTAGCGTTAAACGCTACCTTTTTCAAACGCTAGTAGGAGTAGCGTTTTAGCTTTTAYCTTTTAAGTTAAGATAAAAAGCTACTTGGTAATTAATTTTCTTCTATTATAAATACAACCGCTACTTCTGCCGAACACTTATATTGACAATTTTCGTTTCGTCCGCTACTTCTAATGCTACTTACTAGCTTTTAAGCTACCCGCTACTTATATCGCTAAAAGCTACTTCCAACGCTATCATTGCCGAACACACCCGAAGTATTTTGTTTCCCATACAAGCATTCTTCTTTCACATGAGTTAGTAAGATTTGAACCTAAGATCAACCAATCAACTAATTAATTAATGTTACAGAAGACTACCCACTTACCAACTCAACCACAATTTATTAATTAAACTATAAGAAACAATATCAAATACAGAGTAATTAATTCAATGACAAATATTACACATATATGTTTATTGTTATCGACCCGGGCAAAACATACTACTCCCTCCGTTCCTTGAATTTCTACCGTATACTATAAATTTAGATTGAACAGAGAAACAAATAAAATTGCATTATTTGGGTTCCACATGATGGACCACTATAATTATAAAAATAATATAAGGTTTCCTAAAATGAAATAAACAGGGAGTGGTAGAAATTTCATGGAACCTTCAAACTAGAAAATGATAGAAACTTCAAGAAACGGAATTAAAATCATATAATTACGAAAAATCCCCTTTACACATGGTCAACTATTCATTTTAGAAAAATGGAGAGATTTTGACTCCAAAATTGTAAGACAGTAGTCGTTAGCAAATAGCAATTGAAAGCTTATTAAAACACTTGATTCTTGAAAGTTAGTACTAGGATCCCATGTGAATGTGTGACGGTAAACTGAGAAACAAACCAGGAAAAAAAAAGCGTGAGAGAAAGAGAGGAGACGCACCAAACTCGAGGTTGCCGCCGGGAAGAGCAAAGGTGGAGTTGCCGACGGCAGAGCGACGGCGTCCCAAAAGCACCTGTTTGTCGCCATTCAATAAAAATACAACTACCGCCACTTTCGGAATCCGAATCTCCTTTGGGGCACTGTTGCTCGTCGTCGTTTCGCTCATCTTGTCCGTATTCTTATTGGCTTCTTTTTTCCGGGCTCACTAACTTTTTTATTGGACGCTGATTTTAGAGAGAGAGAAGGTGGACAATTGACTTTTTACTTGCCTTCATTGCTTATGATCTCGTGGGGTCATATCTGTAAATAACGCCATCCCTTTCTTTTAAATTAACGAAGCTTTTGTTTTTTTACACGAATTTTAAGGTAGAGTTATTAAGGGTATAAATAAACAAGATGTTGTTAATGGAAGTCCCAAGACGTTAGATAAGTTATAAGTATATTTCCAAAAATGACATTAAACTTGTAATGTATGTCAAATTCACACGTCAATCGGTGTAATTAATGTTTATATTCATTTAATATTTCTATTTTTTATTATCTTATCTAACGTCCTAAGGGCGTTTGTTAACTTTTGCCATAAACAAATTAGGGAAATTAATTTTAACATGCATGGCATTTTAGGTCTATTTTGTTCAATTTATTTTTAGTCATTTTTAGAAAAAATAAGTTCAGATAAGAAAAATTAAGTTCAAATAAGTTAAGATAAGAAAATATAAATTCAGTTCAGAAAAAATAAGTTCAAAAAAACAAACTTATTAATTTTCTCTTTCACAAAACAACTTCGGAAAAAATAAGATAAGTTTAGTTCAAAAAAATTAAGTTAAGATAAATTCGGATAAGTAAAAATAAGGTGAATATAACAGACTCTCTATGTTACTAGTGTTAGGGGGAAATAGATAGATAAAGAAAGTACTTCATTTGTGTTCTAATGAAATGCACCACTCTTTATTTTACGACTCCAACACAATTCTTAGGAAGGAGAGAGAGAGATAGAAAGGGAAAAAGGGGCGTTAATGTGATTGGAGAGAGATAAAATATAAATTATTTCCAAAAAGAAAAGTGATGCATTTAATTAATTTGAAATTTCCAAAACTAGAAATAAATGAAGTACTGTATATGTTTCGTTACATTATAATTGCAACGTTTGTAAGTTGGCACTATTTTATGTCACTCATATACAGAGTAACTATTTTGATTCACTTCAATGTGTATTTTATTAAAATGTAATTTTTATAATTTTTGGAAAACGTAACTAAAAAACTTATTTGTTCTTATATGAACTTATTTGAACTTTTAGGACTCGTTTGATTATTGGGACTAAATGGTTGGAATAGGAATAAATTAGTGTAATCTATATCTATACTTATTAGGGATATTTCCCCATATACCCCTGACTTTAAGCCTAATAACCCATATACCCCCGTGTTTTTAGAAACGCCTCATATACCCCTCACATTAGTGAAAATAACTCAAGTACCCTTAATGAGACCAAAAACCGTTAAATAGTTAACACCGTTAGTCTTTTATCCATTTAACTGCTAATTCATCTCATTTGAACATGAAAGATCCAAACTTATGAATTATCAATGTCAAACACACAGATCAACAAATGGGTATTCACAAAAACAACAGTCATACAAAAAAGACCAAACTTTATAATCAATCTAAGATAAACCCAATTGCGGAAATTGGTTAAAGAATCTGAAAATGGGAAAATTGAAGCATACCCAACAACGAAGAGTGCAAGAGAACACACCCCAGATAAGAAAACTTCAGAAAGCTTGCAAAATTGATGAGGGAAAATTGGTGCGGTGAGGTTGAATAAACGTGTGAAATTTGGGTGAATTTGGATTGAGAGGAGAGCGAGTCAAGCACAAGGCTTGATCGTAGGCGTAAGTGAGGGAGATAGACATAAACTCCCACGGGTAGATGAGTATTTATTAAGGGATTGTTTGGTCTATGAGTTTGGTGTGTGTTTCCTTGGGGTCAAGATAGTGTTGAGGTGACCCCGCCCGGTCAATTCTCGATACTGTCTGGGTTGTTCGCCGATGGCGTCCAAGGTTGACTGGGGGAACTATGTCGGGGCGAGGATGCGGATGAGAATATGTTATTCTCACCCCGTGCGGGGGGATGTGTGGATTGGGATTGGTGTTTTGGTCTACCACTCCGCCCCATCCCGCCTTTTTCTGCCCCGACTGTGGTTATTTCATGGTTTGCGTCTACTTCTTCTGGTGTGGTCCTTGGGTTGTTTTTTTTTGTATTTTTTGGTTTTGGCTTCCACGCGGCATTTTTATAAAAGTTAATCGATATTTGGTGGGGGGAGGGTTCGTGAGATTTTGTTTATTTTTTTGTGCTTATTCTATACTCTTTTGGATACATATTTAGGTAGTTATATTCTTGTATTTGTTTGAACGCCTTAGGGCTTAATAGACTCTCATGAAGTATTGTGGAGGTTAGGGTGTTTTTTTTTTGAGCCTTTCTTGCGGGTTCGTGGTGTGGGTTATTGTGGCTGCCTTGAATTTGTGTTTGTTTTCTCTGGCGGGGCGTGTGTGGCGTGGTATCTTTGATGTGTGGATGTGGCGGGGCTGTGTGTGGCTAGGTTTTGGGTTGCGGGGCTGACGGAGTGGGTGGTGCTGTGGATGATTTTGGTCGGGGACCGCTAGGGTATGTGGTGTGGGGAATACGGGTATGGTGTAGGGTGGTGGAGACCTGTGAGCGCCGGGGTTCATTCGGGGCGCGGTCGGGGAGGGATATGTGTTCAATACTTATGTCCATCCGTGGGGCGCGCACGATTGGTGTGTGCGTCTGGGGATTGGAGGGGAGGCTGTGTGTTTTGGGTTTTTGGTTGAACTACAATAGAAATTCCCGCCCGCGGGGTATGGTACGTGGGTAGCGGGATTCCATAAGTAGAAGGTTTGTTGGGGTGTGTGGTTGGTCGGTTTCGAGGTGTTGGGGGATGAATGGGTTGTTCTGATATGGATAATGCATATCTGGGCCGTCTCCTCGCTCCCTGCATACCTTCCGTGGGTTTGGGGCATCCTAGTTCCACAAGATGGCCACTAATATTAGTGGTATAATATATAATATACCAGTTTGTGGGTTTCGCAAATATGAGAATTAGAAGTGTGGAATGGGTGTCGGCGTGAGATAATTTGTTCATCAAAATCGTCTGCGAGGGACAGGATGAAAAAGTTTAAAATCATTCACGATACTATCGGGAAAAACGTCCTCCCCCGTTTGACACCAATTTGTCGTCCTCGAAGCTATTCGCAGATTGTGGTTAGGGAAATTAAGTGGGAGGGAGCATTTTGACTTCCATATTTAACTTGTATCAGACAAGCGTCGTTTTAGCAAGATTAGCTGAAGGGGAGCTTATTAAAACAATCTGAGATTTTGAAAGTTAAGTATTGGGGGCCTGGCTGTTAAGGTTGATTGCCATGTGAATGGTGTGCACTGGTAATTCTGACTGAAACAAACCGAGGGGGAAAAAAAGCGTGAGAGAGAGTAGAGAGTGGAGAGGTTATCGCAGCCAAGTCGTATGGTGCCGCCGGAAGAGTCAGGGAGGGTGGAGTTGGTCCTGGGGAGCAGAGGCGAACCGGCGTCTCTGCAAATGCGATCCTTGTTTTTGTCGTCCATTTCATAGAATAAATACAAGCTATCCCCGGGTGTATGCGCACGTTTCGGATCCGTAACTCCTTGGTGGCGTATGGATGTTGCCTCTCGTGTCGTTTCGCTCGCTATTCTTGTCCGTATTTTTACTTTGCCTTTTTTTTTCCGTGCTCACTATACGTTCCTTTATTGATCGTGGATCCTGATTTGCATAGAGAGAGGAAGGATGACAATGTTGACTTTTATTGCTTCGGATTGCTGTATCTGTGTTGTCTATACTGAGTGGGTTGTAGTGGCATGCTAATCGCGGGCCATGTTGCGTGTTAAAAGGGAAGTGAAAAAATTTGTGCGGTAATTGTAGTTGGTAAATGTTTGATAGGTTACTTTTGAAGTTGTTATCTTCTCCTTCGCTTTTCTTTTTCGAATTATCTTTCAACTTTTATAAATTGGCCGTCAATTAGAAAAATTTTAGTATTTTGATAAAATCTGTGTGTATTTGTTTTGGCTTGATGGATTAATGTTCTGGGTGTCATTTGGGAGTTTTTTTTATTGGGTTTGAAATTAGTGCAGTGAGGAATGGGTAAAGAGGGCTGGGAGGGGCGGAATTTAAAAGGTGAGGTTGTATAGAAGATAAGTTTGAGTGGAAAATCGACAATGAAGCAGTTGGAGTTCGGCAGATTCTATAATAGACTAATTGAGGTCGTGAGGGTCCTTGGTTGTAATTGAGTAGAAGTTTTAGGAGTAAAGTACGACATGTTGAGTCAGGTGATAAAATATAACTATAAAAAAGGAAATTGGAAAGGATAATAAATGGAAAGCAAAAAAAGGACTATACGTGAAAAACAACTGGGAAGGACGGAGGGAGTATATTGATTGTTGAAATATTACTGGGGCTGAGTGTGTCATGTCAATTCATGTTTTTGGTGTAACCATGATGTGTTACTTTTAAATAATAGTTGGCTGTGAGTAAATTATAAGAGAACCTTTCCTTGCGTGATTGGAATATTTTAAAGTGGAAGGGATTGACTATGAATTATACGACGTGAGAAGTTTTCAATCAGTGTTAATGTGATAGTTATGAAAGGGTAAATTCATAGTCTATAGAGCTTGAGGGGGGGGATCACTCGGATTGCTGCCCGGGTTTGTGGTATATAAGTAGTGTGGAGGAGTGATCTTATCTTGTGTTTGGGTGGTCAGATACTAATATAATACAAATAGTTATTAAAAGGCGTGGTCCAAATAACGTAAGACACGGCAGCGGGGCTGCGGCTCTGGGCGGGTTCGTGGGGTGTTGCGACCTGGTGCGGCTTTGTGGGAGAGTCTTGAGATTTGCGATATGTTTTATTCTATTGGAGCATGTGTTCTATAACCTGTTGGTTGTTGGGGGCGCCAAATGTCATCGGATATAGTTGGGTTGGTATTTCGTTCGATATTGCCATTGGTAACTTTTCCACAATAATAAAGATGGTTTTCAGAAAGATCTTTTGTCTTTAATATAATTGATCTTTTGCAATTAGTTTTGATTTTCTTTTCAGAACTTTTTGTGTCCCTCTAATTTCTTGTCATCCCTTCGATTTTATGTTTTGGAATCTCTATTTTACTCTCTTCACGATGGTTTGTTTTCACTAGTTTAAGGATCTAATGAATATACACATCATGAGTCTATAATTTGCGAAGCGTAATATTGAATGAGTAGATGACAGAGCAGCAGGATTTTTCTTTCCGATATTATGATTGTATACGAAGTTACTATGATGTGCAATATTAATTGATGGAGTGGTTTTTTGAACTCAATGCTGCTTGAATGGAAATTTCTTGGTTGTAATTGGTATTTGATATTTATGTGGTGCGTAGTTGGGTGTCTAAGAGAAGTAAAAAGAGATTGGAGATAAGAGAGAGAGCCTAGAAATTTATAAATAGAGAGCATGGATTATATTATATGTAACTCATGAATAAGCGTAGAACATATGCTCGAATGTATGTTGAGATTGCACAAATGTTTGTTTTTAGTTTTTGTAGCTGTTAGGTCTGATAGACATTGAAAAAATTTTCGAGTGATGACTTCATGTTGGATTAATAACATTTAATTTGTGTATAAGTTTTTTATCGCGCTTTTTATAGGTCGTATAGTAGAAAACTTCAAATGCATATTGATTATATTGATGTTGTTTTAGCTTTGTCATTTAACTTTTTTTATGCTTTGTCTTTGGTTTCTTTTCTTCAGTTATTTTAGCAATTTGCATTTGCACCATTTTGGGTTTAATTACATGGTGCAATACTTTATAATCATATTGTACTAGTTAAAATAGATGAAATTTAATAAGAGAAAAGAGTAAGTGTGAAGAAGAAATCGTATTGTGACCCACATTGTGCGAGACGCGGGGTCTCCATGTATGAAGTATTCTAGCTTTTTGTAATTGTAATAACATCGGTCACGATTCCTCTTTTCTTTTTGTGATATATGTCGAAGCGTTTTTTGTGTTTTTTCTTTTATCTAGCAGATTTTAGTGTTCGCTAGATATGGTGATGCTACTTGTTTAAGTATATTCACTCACTAAATTGGAGAGCAATGCATTAGGGACTTATCTTTAGACGTTTTTAAGGAGAGGGGCAATACAGTTAATTCCGTTGGCAGATTGACAAGTGGAATTGATAGATTTGGGGTCGGTAATATTATGGTAGGTGATTTCAGGGTAGTGTGTTTTTGCGAGATTTAGATTATATTGGGTTTTGATGGGTATAATGGAGTTTTATCATATGGGGGATAAAGAAAGTTTGGCAAGAGTTCGGGTTTGAGTCAAGATGAAAAAAGTAAAAAGAAGAAGAAAGATGATTCTCTTCCTGGCTATTTAAATAGCTGACACCCCTGCCCTAGGTAAAATAAGATGATGTGGAGATATATGGACCCTAGGATTAGATAATTGCTTTCTAAATGAGAATAAATCATTGAATTGTAGTATTCATTGAGATAGATAATTGCTCCATGTCACGATATTAATTTTGTTTCCGCGACATAGAGGACAGCCGGTTCTCTGGTCAGGTTCTTAATTTTTTGTTCAACTTATTTGTTTGAGGGCATTTTCTCTAGGATATATAAATTAGTAGTTTTAGATATAGGAAAAATTATTATGAGCTTTCAAATAAGTTAAGTAGAAAATAGTTGAAATAAGCGATAAAAGTGTAGTGATATTTTCCTCCTCGCTTCTCGACAGAACAACTTCGGAAAATAATAAGATAAGTTTAGTTTCAAAAAAATTCAAGTTAAAGAATAACTATTGGTCTGGATAGGGTTATTTAATTGAATTGAAGGTGTAATATACATACTCGGTCTATTACTTGGTGTTGCAGCGGCTTTGACGCCGAGTCCGTGGTTGATAGATTGTAGAGGGTTAGATAGATGGGATAGAGTGAGGAGTACGAGTAGGATAGAATTATTGATATGATTGTGATATTATTTAGTTTGGGTATAAGATTAGATTACGAGATAGATTAGATTACGGATCAGCTATATGTATGGGATAGATTGAGATAGATCATGTATAGAATAGAATAGAGTATGAGATGCGATCTCAGAGCTATTGAGTAGGGCAGCATGATGATATGATAGGGATGATTATGATAGATTTTAATAGTATAGAAGTAAAGGAGATGAGATGATTATTGATATGATAGATAGATAGACTGAGATTAGATAATGATTTTAATTTTATCGAAAGATTATTGATTATTTGATAGGGTTGATAGATAGATAGATAGATAATGAGGGATAGATAGATAGTGAGTCAGTAGTGGATGAATTGATTATTATATCGATATGACCGACAGTATTATGATAGATAGATAGAGCATTATGATGAATTAGCCATTAGATAGATAGATAGAGAGCATAGATTATGATCATATTTTGTCGTCTAGCTCAGATATGAGATTCAGGTACATTAGACTTAGTAGATGATTCATTATTGATGACGCCGATAGTATATGGTCATGTTTTTAGTGATCCTTTTAGATGCTTCGACTTGAGGGATGTCCATTTTCGACATTAGGGCTTTTGATCATCAGATCTATGTATTAGATAGAGGAAAGGTGAGGATTAAGGATACGCCATTAGAGTTGATAAGATAAAGATAGATGCGATTTTGACGTTACTCACGATAACGAACAGATTTATGATAGATTAGGAGTAAGGATATTTCGCAATTATGCCATATTGCATATGATTGCATAAGACAGTATGTATTTATCAGACGAATAGTTTGATGAGCGGATTATTCCGATAGATAGTAGGTACCTAGATTGGTACTTGATAGGCGCGATGAGAGTATGATGGATATCGACTTAAGATCGGGTTATGAACTAGGAGTACGTTATCTGTATCGGTAGTACTTGTAGATTTTGGCTTAGCTCACTTGATCATTTTTGTTTTCTTTTGAACTGCACACGTACTCTCTGTGTACGGTACCATTACACAATTATTTAGGAAGAGAGAGATAGATGAGACTAAAAAAGGGGGTTAATGTGATTGAAGAGAGATAAAGATAAACTCTGATTTTCCAAAATAGAAAAAGTGATCGTGCATTTAATTACATTTGCAAATTTCAAAAACTAGAAATAAAAGGAAAGTACGGGATATATGTTCGTTACATTATAATTGCAACATTTGTAATTGACACTTAATTTAGTTGTCACTAGCTATACAGAGTAACTATTTTGATTCACCTCAACTATGTATTTTATTAAATTAAAATGTAATTTTTATAATTTTTGAAAACATAACTAAGAATTTATTTGAACTTATTTGTTCTTATCTAAACTTCTTTGAATATTTAGGAACCCTGCTTTGATCAAAATTGGACTACGAACTGGTTTGGCATTCATTAGAGAATATATAGAGATTGGTTCATTAATTTGAATCTTTCACAATATAGTGGTAGGATTTTTGGCGTCCTAATTCGAGTGTAACTTTCTGTATTTAATCAGCTAGGTGAGATTTTTGAAAGAAGTTTGCTCGACTCAACTTTTTTTCAATCCGAAATTGATAGCTGGTGTTTCTCAAAACTATGTGGCGTTTATCTCTCTGTCTCAACATGTAGCACATAATTACTTAGGAATTCAGGGTATCTTACTTTTCGTTTGTTAGGACACCGTTGGAGGGAGGTTAAGTATTTGAGTCGGGAATGAAAGGAATTTTGGATCATAAGAGGGAGTATATAGTTATGATCTTTTTTAATGAGGATTGTATAATTTACTTATCCTCGGTATTCTCATGAGAATAAATGGTAATTGCTGCATTGACTTGAAAGGTTATCCTTATTTTGTGTGATCTCTATCTTTTAAGTAATTAGAGTATGGGTGTGGGAATATGTTTATTTGACATTTGGTAAATTTATAAATGTATTTGTGGTGCTATCCCTTAGTATATTGTAATGTATTTGAGTGATTTAAATTTATTTTACTTGTGAAATGGAGCATTGGTTAATTTGTGTTTTGTGATCATTTGTCTTTTATTTACTTATTATCAAAGAATATTTTTTGTTATATGGGGTTTTTTTTTAATTTAATGAGATAATAGAATAGTGGGGATGCTAATTTTGTTTGAATTGGATAGGATGTCTTAGTGACTGTGGTGCAGTAGAGATCTAAGATTGTAGGAACAAATGTTGGAATTCGAGAGAAGAAAGTGCATATGTAAGGCGTGGATATCAAGAGATAAAGAGAAAGAAAGAATTGAGTACAGCAAGAGAAAAAGTGAGGTGGTAGAAGTTGAGGGAAGATTAAAGAAGCATGAAAAGAAGGGTAGGAGTTTGTTGATCGAAGCGTATATGCAAGATTTGGTTTTATTTGGTATTCTAGCCAATATAAGATTCAAGATTATTGTTTCATTGATTTTCATTTTTGGGTATCATGATTATATCATCATTGGGATGTACCCAACCTTCACAAACAACATAGACAGTGAATCAGTATCACGGTATAGAGGTTCCGATAATATACTTCTCTATCCTAAGTATGCTAATATATGTATGGAAATTTTTGTGTTATTCGAGGGTGAGATTGTCTGGTCCAACGAACTTTCCGCAATTTTTGTTAGATAATGCTCTCCCCTTGTGGTAAGCAGTGTTGCGACTTGGGTTTTATTTTTGAACTTATGACCGGCCCACTGACCTTTGGGCGGTCGTTGGTAGTTGGGAAAGGACTTCACCGCTCTCAAGAATCAAACTATCGTCTACCTGTTTATTTGCTTTAACAGAGAAGTGAGTGCAAGAGTGTTGTTGGTTCCACAAGCTTGAGGGCCAATTTATTTACGTGCCTTTCTCACCTCCAACCAGCACGACGAGCATTTTCTCCTGCCTCACCACTTGAGGATGCGCTTCCACTTGACGCAAGGTGGCCTACAACTACGATGCGTGATCCCCTGTCCGGCCACCTTATTTACGGGCGTGTCTTTCCAATTTCGCAGCACCTGCCAGGGTGTGCGTTTTTATGGTGGTTTTCGCTCATATCGTTACCACCTGCCGTCAACATACAACCTATTCACTGCAACCGCACTCGTCTTTCTCTCATACTTTGGATCGGATCCGACTAGCCATACTTGTTCGATGTATGTCTCATTTTACTGTTTCGTTCTCAATTCGACAGAAGTGCCGTCAGTCTTTCGACCAACCCTGACTTGTCGCCTAGCCGTCGTCGTATCGTCTTGTGTCGTATCTTTTCCTTCTACGCCTGCGTCGTCATTCCGGTGTTTGTGCTCACGTGTCGTTGGGGGTTGAGGATAACTGTTGCTGATCATCTCTCGAGTCCACTACCACCACCACAACAACCCTTCCCTCCACGACCCAGCAGAATATCGTCAGATCAGTGACCTCTTTAGAGTGCTGAACTCTGATAAATTTGTCTTTTCGCACTCACCTGGCAGTGAACTAACAACCCACAACTCATGTCTCATGGCCGATTTTCCAGAATCTCAGAGATAAACCCCTCAATTCTTCGAATGGTTCAAAGTCAAACACCCAATTTTGAACCTGAATTAGACCCATTTCTCGAACTCGGAACTTGCAAAATTCCGAGCGTCAAGATGACTCCTAGAAATTTCGTTAGTTTGTATTTTCGTGCAGTGAATTTGAGGGGGTGAGCGGATATGATCGAGGAAAAGTGAAAATGAGAAACGTATTTGTGATGAAATTGATGTGAGAATTGAGAGGAGGTTAGTCGGAGATTGAATTCGCTATTGGATATTGAAAGAGGATGTATAGATGGATATATTAATAGATCTCACAGATCAAATGCTTGAAGATGAGGAATCGGTGAACAATGTTGAAGAGTGAGGTTTGGTGTGAATGAAGATGTTGAGAATCGCTTAATATTATGAATTTTTGGGGTGGGTAGAGTTTGAATGTGATTCAGTAAGAGAGATGCATTGAAAATAGATAAGGAGCTGTGAGAGAAGGAGAGTGGGTATCATTATTTTCGCCAAATCTGTTAAAAGATAAGAAAATATGCATTTTGGGGTAATATCAATATATCTGGTGGGGAAGGCAGTTTGTGGGGGTTTTCTGTAAAATAAAAAATAAGTAGTTATGGTTTTTTGGGTGGTTACTTTAATCAAAGAGTTGTGGCGATTAAGTTGCGTGTGGGGGTTTATTCAAAAATTTCATTATGTATTTAGCTTAATACTTCAGAATAAGTATATACGCTTGGTGGGTGTCATAAAATAAGGGAAACGTATCTCCTTTCACGGAGAGGTCCGAGAATAAGACGCCAAGGCACAGAATAGGAGCAGAGACGAAGGATGGACTGCACAAGACTGTCACGCGCCTGAACTTGGTTTAACCGTGTGTTATTACGTGTGATTTAACTGAATGCTAGCCAGTGGATTATATTGCTTAGAGTTAGTCGTGCTTAGCTGGGAAGTTATGCGTTGTTTGTGTGGGCGTTTCTCGTGGAGAAGCAAGGCGATCAAAAATAACTTTAGAGAACTATTGAATGGTATGAATTAGGAGACATGATTAGTACTTTGTTGTGATAATGGATAATAAAAAGTCGGAAGTATCTCATCAGTCATTTGGTAGAAAATTCTAAAAGCTGTAAAATTGGAGTGGTACAGGGACCACGTTGTGTGAGCTAAGTAGGATGGTTAGATTCTACTTATATTTGGTATATTGAACAATCTGTCAGGATCTAACGTTGTTCGTGTTGGGGTGTGGTGTTCCTTCTATAGCCGGACTAATGTCCGGACTCGTTGTCTTTCTGTCGTGGGTTTCCTTTTATAACAAAAGCAAGCAATCGGATGCCGTATGGGTGGCGTAGACATATGTGACCGGGTTGTTTGTTTTTTTTGGTGTTCTTATCGACCAAGGTAATTATTGCCATTTCAAGTGCGTTGGTGGTTTTGTTGTGGCAAACTCCGAAGAGATCTTTAGCATGAGTAAAAACGTTTTGAAATCAGTTCATATAAAACTTATGTTCACTAAAATAGTAAAATCAAAAAGATTGAGCATTTTGAGAGCCATGAAATTTGGTCGTAATAGTATTATTGGTTTTTTGGCAAAGTGGATTGAGAGTAACATTAAAACATAGTTGTTATGTATTAGTTTGTAATAGTCTTATATGAGGACATTTGCATTGTTATTTTTTTTTCCTATTGATTTTGTATTGTATTTTAATTCGGGTAGTCTGTACTAGATGGGACTATTTTCTTCTAATAGAGGTTAATATGTAGGGGGCTGGAGCTGTCTCCTTAGAACGCTTCTGAGGAGATGATATCAATCATAGGGAGACAGGTGGAGGGCATATCCATATCAAGGGGCAGGGCCGATATAAGATTACATGAGCTCTCATCAAGGAGTATGCAGTGTTACGTAGAGAATAAGAGAGACATAGTCTGCGCATACTATAGTAGCTGATGCTACTATATTAAAGACCTATTATGTCTTGTCGGGACAAGTGAGTCGAGGCTAGATAAAGAACAATTAGGTCTCACATGAGGAGCTAGCTACAGGTTAACATGAGGCGGGTCGTCATAGGCATAAAAGCGTCGGGAGTGGTGCGTCAGATGGTGTGACCTTTTGTGTTTTGGATTTTTGCTTCGTAATTTTAATTCATTGTTTTGGTGTGTGTTCTTTTAAGTTAATAAGGACGTGGAATCTTGTCATCGTTTTTTCAGAGCATCAGCTTATAAATGACTTGGAATCTAATACTAGAGCTTTTGTGTCACAACAATCGATTTCTTTTGGTATAAAACCTTGGGTTTACAAGGTGATCTATATTTATTAGTCATATTTGCCGTTCTTGTCTCAATTAATTGGCATGAATGTAATAGTCCGATCATGATTCCAATCAAGAATATATAACTCTTTTAAATAAAACATTTCCAATAATTGCAGGAAATTCATATTTTTCCAATAATTCTAATTTTAGAGAAGGGAATTGCGGGGGTTAGCATATTGAGATGTTTTTGATCTAGGGTTTGAATATCTCTATTTTTTTCGACTCGTTGGTCTTTGAAGTTAAGTGCAATAAGGTGTGAGCACTAGATTGTTGCCTTGTGGGTGACATTTTGGTATGTTTTCGCAATTGGCCTGAGCGTTAGCAACATTTTTTAGTTTTCCTTACTTTTGAATTGAGATCGTGTTTGTCTCTTTTGCCCTGAGCGCTTCTCGTTCGTCACGGTATTCGCTTTTCTTTGATTTTTTAAAAATATTATAACAGTTAATAACTTGATTAATAAATAATATAAACTTCATGAGTATTTTATGCATTAAGTCTCTTTTTAATTATGGTAGAACTAGAGTTCGCGGTTGTAAAACCCCTTTCTTATACTTTTATCAAAGAATTTGATCTATATGGAATATCTTGTAATTAGGATTTGGACGTTGATGTAGTAACAATATATAAACTTGTGATCTTGGATTAGTTCATAGTATCTGAATAGAGGTTAATATAATACTAGTTGCATGAAAATTATCAAAATACGTCAGTATCAATCATAATTGATTCTGTGGCTTTTTGCTTGTGGCACCGAAAATTCCTGACACTTGTTCTGGTTTGGTGTGTCCCCAAAATACTTGGGGTTTCAAAATGATTCCATGTCGTGGCAAACGCCACCAGTATTTTGATGTCGCGCAGTTGCCCGGTGGTAACCCAAAAGCGGGTGACAGAGAATCCCTGACGTTGTCGTACTCTGATGCTCCTAATTACGTTGGTTGAGGTAAGTTGGGACCTCGGTAAGCAGGGTAGGGTATGACAAGTGTCGCCCGATCAAGTTTGGTGTTACTCTTTTGTGGTTTTTGAGGGATTCGCTTTATTATAATACTGTGTTGGGGTGTGTGGGTTGTTGGTTGTTTTTTTTTGGGATGTGCGTGTCGTTTTTCGCGGGGTGGGTGTTGGTGTGTCAAAAACAGAGGGAAAAAAACACTGACATTAACTCATAGCAATCTTGATTGTGCAATAAGAGAACTTCCCAACTACTTTTCTCTTCTCGTAGCTTTGAGCAGCTTTTTTGAATTCTCCGAATAACTTCATATTTGTACTTTACGTTCTAGTCTGCTGGTCGAGTGGGAATATAATGCTCAGATAGGATTTATTCTCCTTTGTGCAGGTGCCAGGCGACTCAGGGATTTTTCCTCGGCCAGGAAGTCTCGAACATGAAGAACAAGTCCGCGTGGTCCCCCTAATAGAAGTTCAGCTCTCCCGAGGTAACATCGGACGGGAAGTCCTCCAACCCCTCTCTCAACACCAGAAGTCGGCGAAATATTGTAGGCCGGCACGTCATCGACCATGTTTACTTGCTACAATAAGAAGTGGAATGAGTATATATAGTAAAATAGGTAATAAGCAATAAGATAATACTAGAAATAATAAAATAATAACAAATAATGATAATAATAATAATAATAATAATAATATAAATGAATAATAATAATAATATAATAACAATACAATGATAAGAATAATAGATGATAATAGAAAATAATAAAATATGATGAAGTAGTAATACAATGTACCTTACGAACAATAGTAACAGGAAAAACAAGGGAGGGAGGAAGCACGGGCATGTCAAGACCTACGCAACAGTTGGTCGTCTATTAGGTGGGCGCAGCGAGCGACCACGGGAGCATCACCACCACAGGCGGTTGGTGTGGCTGGTCCGGTGCGACAGAGAGGAAGCGGAGGGGTAGGAGGACGCATGGGGGCGCAGTTTGGCATGCCTAAACCACCATTGTCTCGCGGCAGACTCATTGCGAGTTAGCTGAGGCGGTTTTTGTGCAGTGGGAGCGGCGGAAGTGTCTGCTGCGGTGGGTGGTGCGCCTGCGCCTTGGCCAGTCTGGCCGGAGGGAGAGAGAGGCGGTAGGAAGGGAGGGTGGCCAGTGTGGGCAAACTTGACCGCTTGGCTGGTGGGTTGTAGGTTCTAGGCTCGACCAGATGCAAAGAAGAGGGAAGAAGGAAGGGAAAGTGTGGAGTGTGGATTTTTTGGTTATTTTGTTGATTAATTGTTTTAAACAACAAGGGTTTAAAGAATTATTGATTAATTAGTTTAGGGAGTGATTCATGAGAGTGAAGAATCAGTATGTGTATGAGTGCTACGTTTGAGAGTTGAATTGATGTTATAACTAATGAGGATAAGCTTGTCTGTCTGATTGTGGTTAAGACAGAATGGGATGGTGGTGTGAGGTGGTGGATTGCAGAAGCTGTGGTGATGTGTGGGTGTGTTGGTTAGGCATGGTGTGAATATATTGTGCGTAGGTGAAGAAGTAAGAATTTTACTGGCTTTGTGTTAATTATGTTTATTTGTGGGAGAGTTAAGTTTTTGTGATGTTGAGTAATTGGTGTGGGAACCGATTGGGGAGACTTTTTGTGTGAGGTGGGGTTTGAAGGGTGATTAAGTCACTTAGGTGGATGGCTGTTGAGGTTGCTTTGGGAGGAATGTTGTATGATGGCGGGGGGAGTTTTTATTTATTTATTCTTTTTCTTTTGTAGTATATATTTATTATATTTTCGATATTTATTATAGATATTTTGGGGCTTAAATCAAGCTTATACATAACTTACCGGACGTTAAATTTGTATATAAGATATATTGTATTGAGATAATTCTGTGATTCAATTGTTTCGGATAAAAATAACTTTAGTTGCAAAGATTCAAATATGCTAAAGAAATATAATTAATATCTTGAGAACATATCCAATGGGGTTTAATAAAAACGATTTTATGAAATAATCATGAGATATGTAAACACGATTTTAGACTTCAAGGTTAACGACGCTTTTGATGTGAAGTGAAAGAGATCTTAGGCTGGAATGTTCGAAATTCGATGATTGTAACTCATATTGTTCATACTTATATTCTATATTTGAGATTGACGTTTTAGAATAATACGGGGATGCTTATTCACAAACACAAAGGCCGGTGAGAGTGAGACCGTAATCCGGTTTTGTACGCCCATTTTGCCATGCTATTCGGGGTGAGTTTATGTCTGTAGGTTGTATCGTCTCAGACTGTTGTCTTTTTTAGTCTAATGTTGAAATGCTTTGAAAAATTAATTATGTCAAGTATTTATTTTTTCATTGTTATACCAATTGGAATTAACTTTGCTCAATATGTCTTGCTAAATTTTGTTCTAGGTTAGGGGGATGTAACTTTTAATCGTTCTAATTCAATGGAATTGAATTATTTGTTTGGGTTGTCTA
>SNQN01000045.1:59269-70915 GCA_008642245.1 Bassia scoparia | reverse complement strand
TGTCAATATGATTGTTTAGTGTAATTATATTTATGCTCATGTTAAATGTAATTGGCTGTCAAATGCATGTAATCGGACATGTGAATTTTGTAGTCTATTCTGATGATGCACAAAAGCAAGGAAGTTAGATGAAAAAAGGGAAAAARTTGAGCACTATACTGTAAGATGGCTGAATAAGCTTTTGAATGAGGATATATAAAGGCAGGAACTATGTGAATGACATGCTATATATATGTTGATGTAATTGTTTGAATGCGTTGTTGATATGTTGATTGTTGATGTAATTGTTTGTAGAGCGCATGTAACATGAGAAGTGCAGAGATTGAGGATACAGCTGAATTGCTTGAGAAGAAACTCATATCAGAGCTCTCTAAAATGGATTTAGACGAAGCTTTGATGCTTGGTCGAGCATTCAGTCATTATCTTAATTTGATGGGGATTGCTGAAACTCATCATAGGTATGATTAAAATGCTTCTGTACGTAGACTTGGTTTCCTCACTGTTGAATGAAACAAAAGCTTGCTATTGAAACTCTTGCCGTCTTCAAGTGATTGGATGATTTTTAACTCTCCYTAGACAAACTTATTTTGGCTGGCTAAATTTATTACGGTTATTTATATAAACTTTAATGCATATCCTCTTTGGGCAATKTAAAGCTTAACTTTTAAGGACTCTCAAGAATCTCAACCTAATCAAATTTACATAAGCTTATGCATGTAGGTTGCGTAAACAGCGCAATGTTACAAAACTATCAAAATCATGTGATGATACCTTTASTAAGCTGCTTCAGGAAGGAGTATCCCCTGATGAGCTTTACAACCATGTTTCTAAGCAGGTATGTTTAATGCAGATCAATAATGTGCTCAGCAGGAAACATTTTTTCTATAGATGTAATTTCTTGACAAAATTCCCTGGTGCCCTGTTATTGTAGGAGGTAGAGATTGTTCTAACCGCTCACCCTACACAAATTAACAGGCGAACATTGCAGTACAAGCATATTAGGATTGCTGTAAGTTCTTCTAATCTCTTGGATGTAGTTTTGATAATTTTTACTGTCCTCTGGTTTGCTAACAAGTTTCGCAACCCCAATGGTTCATGCAGCATCTTTTAGAGTATAATGATAGACCTGATCTTGGTCATGAAGATAGAGAGATGCTGATTGAGGATCTGGTACTGCTGTTCATAATGACTCTTGCACATTTTAGGCTTTGTTAGTGATTAACTAATGTATAGAAGTCTTATTTATTAGGTAAGAGAGATAACTTCAGTTTGGCAAACAGATGAGCTTAGAAGGCATAAACCCACACCAGTAGATGAAGCTAGGGCAGGTAGTTTGCACTTTTGCTATTCTTTCAGATATATGTGACTAGTGAGCATGTAGTGTAGTGTTGCCCTTTTAAAGCAAGTTATATCTCTTACAGGCTTACATATTGTTGAGCAATCACTTTGGAGAGCTGTTCCTCATTATCTGCGCCGTGTCAGTAATGCCTTAAAGAAGGTTAGTTCCCATGTTAATTAGCCGTACTTTTCCAACAAAACAGGTGCTCAATAGATTTCTGATACTTGAAAAGTAATTTTACTGTAGCACACTGGCCGGGCTCTTCCCTTGACATGTACACCTATAAAATTTGGATCATGGATGGGAGGTGATCGAGATGGAAATCCRAATGTGACTGCCAAGGTAAGATTACATTGACTTGATTTTAATACTAATATGTCTTGMTGTAAAACAAATTGTCCTTTCAGAATATTGAATATGTTTCGCGTCAGTCAGATGCTTAGGYGTCCTAGATATAAATCTGGTTCTATGCATATACCACTTAGTAAGTTAGTAGTGAAGTTGCACTAGTGTATTTTGTAGCATGAAGATAACATAACAAAGTAAAATTTGAGCTACTTATTGATATCATAAGTTGCACTATGGTCTGTATGTATCTACCAAATGAAACTGTATGGAGATTGTCTTTTGAATTATCTGCTACTTTTTATGTGTACATCATGGCACGTGTTGCAGAGGCTGTGTATYTTCCTTGTATAAGTTAAGTTAATTCCCATCAAAGATATACACTAATTGAAATGATCTTTGTGATTCTAGGTCACGAGGGATGTGTCACTGTTGTCCAGATGGATGGCTGTAGACCTTTACATCCGTGAAGTTGACAACCTTAGATTTGAGCTTTCCATGAATCGCTGCAGTGATGATTTACTAAAACTTACACATGACATTCAAAAAAAAGGTCAGGTTTGCCAAGCTTCTTCATGAATATGTTTATACATGTAATAGGGCTGTGATAAACATAATTTGTTCATGCCCATGTTGATTACTGATTGGACTATCCATGTGAGTCAAAAAWTCGGAAGATTGGTGATACTGAAATAACTTGCTTTGCGTCTGAAACATTTGATGCTGGTCAGCATATGATGTAAAAGTTATGATACAGATATAAGTTACTGAGCAATACCTTTTGGCATCTTAGGCTGATTGGTTAARTTCTAACCATTGGTTCTCACAGCTTTATCCTGGGTATTGTCGTTATCTGAAAATTCATTCGTTGTTTTATTTTCACAGAAAATGAAGCAGCAGATAAGTATGACAACAGAAACCAACATATTCAGAGGAGTCCATCAAAGCTTCAGTCGAAGCTTCCAACTAGAGTTGATCTTCCACGCACAGGTAAAATGGTAACATTGATAGTTAACATAGATGATTTGAGTGATCCCTATCTTGCGTATCATTAGTTCAAAGGTGTGTTTTGTGACCACACTATTGTCCACTTGTTTTGCTGGCTGAATCTGCTCATTAGTTTTATCAGATGTATTAAGTCTTGGTGCTTATTAGTTTTGGTGATTGTTGCTGATTCAATTCTGACTTACCGATTTTCTACATTGTATAGGCAACAACAGATCTCTAGATCTATCAGACAATGACCAATGTGCATATATGATAGAACTTGAAATTATGTCTGACATGAAAATTGCTGGCATTATGTAAAACATATCAGTGAGTGCGTGAAAGTAGAGCAGTAAGCTAAAGCAAGATTTTATACTTTCAAGATAGATGCAAAGCAAGCTATTTAATATAGACAAAGGTTTAATCAGTAAAGGTACGATGGATACTTGTTATGTATTAAGGTTCAAAGCCACTAGGATCTCGAGCAGTACAGAAGGAAATCTGTTTCACTTTCTAGCTGGCATTTATATTTAGACAGAGCAAGTGCTAAGAAAATGTAGTTGATAGATTTTTATTCAACACATTCATCTGCATCTAAGCCTCTAAGGCATGTATTTTGTAGCCAATTTTAAACTCAAGAGATTGGCTTTTAGTTTCCTAGGACCTAGGACCTGTTATTCAATTTTTCCTATTATATGTCTTCACTCTTCACTTAGCATCATTGTAATTTCTGAGTGATTTGCATGCAAWAATTCMGGAAATTTGCCACAAGCTTTTGTCTTTCTATCTTATGATGGAAATCTTTTTCTATTAGCTGTGAATGAAAGATGTTGTTCTCCCTATTTTCATCCTTATTTTGTCTTTTTAATCACTTGCTTCAGTCCTTGCATGAGATTTTAGAAAAGGAATTTCAGAAATTCGTTTTTATTGTTGTGTAGATTGCAACACTGAGGATTCTCAGCATCCCAAGCTGGAACTTCCTGGCACTGATTACATGCCATTAAATCGACAGGTAATAGATCTCCCAACTAAATTGAATAACCTTTTCCCTTATCTTCTGGCATATTCCAAAAGGCTAATTTTTTTTCTTTTCTTTTCTAAATACTGTCCAAAAGGAAGATATTGCATGTAAATTCTATCTAATGGTTCCGAGTATAAGTTTAGATTATCGTAAAATTTCAGGAAGGTGTAAAAAAGTCCCAGAAGCCCCCTGTGGAGAATGGAACTGCAAATGGTCAGTCTTCAGCAAGTCCTCGCAGCCCCTCAAGTCAGCAGTTGCTAAACCAGAGAAAACTATTTGCAGAGACTACTATAGGAAGAGCTAGTTTTCAGAAACTTCTGGAGCCAAGTCAGCCACAACAAGCTGATATTGCTCCCTATAGGGTTGTTCTTGGAAATGTGAAGGACAAGGTATCTGTTATGCTAACCGGTCAGTTATAGGAGAAACAATATTCTAAACCAGCTGATGGAGAATATCTTTGTATTTCTCATATCTGATGATTGTGCATTAATTGTGCCTGCTGGATCTTTCATAAAGTCTAACCTGRTAATTRTCACATCTTATAATGTCGCTTTGAATGTAGTGGCCTCAGAAGATACTAGTCAAGTGTTAAATTTTCATTGAAAAGAATCACTTCTTAATTTTCTGGATGGCCATTTAATTTAGGATTATGCAAGCTAAAATGAAGACTTTTGAATGGACTGTTTCTGTTCAAAGCTGACATGAAATAGTATTTGAAGATGGATTTGTGAGCTGAAAATTTCTTCGTTGTTTTATTGAAGGATTAAGGTCATGCTGGAGCATATTATTCTATGTTTGCCAAACGTAGTTTCTGGTCTCTTGTTAACTGGTCTATTGTGATATCCATCTATTTTTCTAAGCTAGAGATTCTGCGGTCTAGTTTCCCATTTTTTCCTTTTATATTGGGSGGGTTTGATCATCAGGTTTATCTTACTAAATGATTTTGTACAGCYTGAAGTTAAATGGATGAGACCACAAAGATGTGCTATAAATAATTGTGTTTCCATTCAAGGTGTTTTTGTTAGCCTTTTCTATTATACGCACAATGTCGTATTAAAGAATSCATGTGCATTTTTGCTGTAATATAGCTTATGAAGACCCAGAAGCACTTAGAGCATCTGTTGGAAGAGCTTCCCAGTGAGACTGATCCTTCTGATTACTATGAAACATCTCAACAACTTTTGGAACCTTTGCTTTTGTGCTATGATTCTCTGGTAATTAGTATAATATCTTTCACTTGGTCCCTATGGTTCCTTTTTTATTACACACCTCACTGCTTAGTTCTGAAGTTTTTGGCCTGATATTATCAATTTTGCAGCAATCATGTGGATCTGGAGTGCTAGCTGATGGTCGACTCGCTGACTTGATAAGAAGAGTCAGTACATTTGGCATGGTGTTGATGAAACTAGATCTGCGACAGGTAATATTGAGCTGCTCCAAGTTCAGAGTTCAGCTTACTTACTAACTGGTCCTTAATTAAAATGATTTTTTTAGGAATCTGGACGACATTCTGAAGCACTGGATGCAATRACAAAGTTTTTAGACATGGGTACATACAGTGAGTGGAATGAAGAAAAAAAGCTGGAGTTCCTAACTAAAGAGCTGAAGGGAAAGAGGCCTCTAGTTCCATCAAGTATAGAGGTGCCATAAGTTTTTCCTGTTGCAGTACCTTTTTCGCTTTATTTGGATAAAGTTAATAATATTATGAATRTTTGTATGTATGACACACTAGTGGGTTATGGTTTTAATCCTTCAGTAAATCATGAGATAGATTACATTTCTRTCTTTGGTTTTTTCAGGTCAATCCTGATGTAAAAGAGGTCTTAGACACGTTTCGGGTTGCTGCTGAGCTAGGGAGTGATTCACTTGGAGCTTATGTGATTTCAATGGCATCTAATGTATGTCTACCCATTGGAATTATGAATTTGCTGCTTGATTTCATCCAAAATGCATTTATAGTCCAACTCTGTCACTGTCAACCAAAGTGCTGACCCTAAGTTGGATTTGTTAATTTATAGGCAAGCGATGTACTTGCTGTTGAGCTTCTACAAAAAGACGCCCGACTTGCTCATAGTGGGGAACGAGGAAGGCCATGCATTGGTGGAACGTAAGTGTTGATCCACTGCATGCGTATAAAATTTTTCTGCTCAACTTGATGTCAAATAGCATAACCAAGCATCATTGCTTATCATCATTTTTAAGCAGATACACATGTTTGTTTCTCAGATGGTGTTACATGCAAATCGTCTATCCTTTAAAGTAAACATACCTTTAAAACGGTTAATGTTTTTTTCAGAAGTCTAGAATCTGTCTCTTATACACATCTAGATGTGTATAAGAGACAGCGATTGGTTTGCATCAAGGGTCGGCATTGAGCCCTTTCCTTTTTGCATTGGTTATAGATGAAGTGACAATGCCAATCCAAGAGGAGGTACCATGGTGTATGTTATTTGCGGATGATATTGTATTGGTGGATGAAACTAGAACTGGGGTTAATGCCAAGTTGGAGCAATGGAGACAAAGGTTGGAATCTCGAGGATTTAAGCTAAGTCGGAGTAAGACTGAGTATTTGGAATGTCGATTTGGGTCTCAAGTGGGGACCAATGATGGAGTGGTGAGGTTGGACGGAAAGGACTTGACCATGAGTGATTGCTTTAAGTATCTTGGGTCAATCATCCAAAAGAATGGGGATATTGACCAAGATGTAGCTCCTGTCTCTTATACACATCTAGATGTGTATAAGAGACAGGTGTTACATGCAAATCGTCTATCCTTTAAAGTAAACATACCTTTAAAACGGTTGTTAATGTTTTTTTCAGAAGTCTAGGTTATGCTGTTTTTATAGAAAAGATCCTAATCAAATATCTGCCATATTTTGTTTGACATTGGCCCAAGTATGATTTTCCCTCCTTTACCTTCACCTGTTATCTCTGGGAAGGTGGGGTGGATGGTGATGGAGAATGCTGAGTTAACAAGCCACAGAAAGAGTCAACTCTTTAAAATACTACAGCTGGATGTGCATAGTTATTATTGGTTTATGTGTTTCTGAAGAATGTGAATTAATTGATATGTACTTGATTGTATAGGTTGCGCGTAGTTCCTTTATTTGAGACCGTAAAGGACCTGAGGGAAGCTGGATCAGTTATTCGGAAGTTATTGTCTATTGATTGGTACCGCAAYCACATTATACAGAATCACAATGGACATCAAGAGGTATTCATTGTCAATGATTAATCAATTGTGTAATACCCTGTAGAACTTGAATGTAGTTTTTGAAGTTTTAAATCATTCATGAACAGGTCATGGTTGGATATTCTGACTCGGGCAAGGATGCTGGGCGCTTTACAGCTGCATGGGAACTTTACAAAGCCCAAGAGGATGTTGTGGCTGCATGCAATGAGTATAATATTAAAGTTACTCTTTTTCATGGCCGTGGAGGGAGTATCGGTAGGGGTGGTGGTCCTACTTATCTTGCCATTCAATCACAACCTCCTGGTTCTGTTATGGTAATTACTGTCCAGCTTCCACAACTTGCTAGTTAGCTGTTCCTTCTCATAAGGATGAGTAAATCGTATTGTTGGCACATCATCTCCTTAGCCTTAGTTTGGTAGGATGTAAAACATTTTTTAGTAAAACTGTTTTCCAATTTTACATTTTTTGGTTCGTAAAGGAGTATAAAACCTTTTGACTTGGGGTAAAATAGTTCTCTCAATGATGGAAACCATATTCCCTTCAATAAAATGAAGGAAAACAGCTTTCCTTCATTTTCCCGGCCTCTCTTGTACACTTCTCCCGCTACCTCCTTCCTCTTTCATTTGCTTTTTCTCTCTCATCATTTTCCTTGCATGCAACCAAATGATATAAAAACTAATTYGGAAATTGTCACAAGTACCCCTAYACTTTTGGCGTTTTTTCCAAAATACCCTCACATTTTTTTCCCTTCCAAAATYCCTTCAAACTTGTAAAAACCCAAAAAAATCGACTTTTTAGGCAGAAAAATAAATGGAGTTATAACAAACATTACRTTATAAATACATTCCAARAAACTTTGACTTRATAGGTACTTTTGAAATGTATTTATAAGCTAACGTCTATTAAAACTCCGTCTATTTTTCTTCCTAAAAAAGTCATTGTTATTTGAGTTTTTGCAAGTTTCGGGATCTGAAATGCATTTATAAGCAAACGTCTGTTTAACTCCGTCGAATTTCCACCTAAAAAGTCACTTTTGTTGTTTTTTTGCAACTTCAGGAGCATTTTAGAAGGGGTCGAAAAATGTGAGGGGTATTTTGGAAAAAACACAAAAGTTTAGTGGTATATGTGATAATTTCCCAAACTAATTTTGCAATTGTTTTTTCCATTGTAAATTGTTTTCCATGACAAACATTTTACATTGAAATTATTTTCCAATTTAATAAATGTATTTTTAATAGTTGGTGTAGGAAACACCAATAACTATAGGTATAATTATCAATAAAATTTTATTTGTGTCTTTTCAGAACAGACACAGTTATGTTTATTTACGTTTTGAGTTTATAGGTATAAGCCAATGTGCTAGTATTAGCACCTCTGGACTTCTAGTTGCACTGTTGCAGTGGATTCCTTTGTTCTTAGATTTTTGCTTGAACTTGTAGGGTACACTCAGATCCACTGAGCAAGGAGAAATGGTGCAAGCAAAATTTGGACGGCCACAAATTGCAGTTCGGCAACTGGAAGTTTACACCACAGCGGTACTTCTTGCAACAATGCGCCCTCCTCAGCCACCTAGAGAAGTAAAATGGCGTAATCTTATGGAAGAGATCTCGAAGGTTAGTTGTGAGAGTTATCGAAACACAGTGTACGAAAATCCGGAATTCTTGTCCTACTTCCATGAAGCTACTCCCCAAGCTGAGCTTGGCCACCTTAACATTGGAAGCAGACCCACAAGAAGAAAGAGCTCAACAGCAATTGGGCACCTTCGTGCAATTCCTTGGGTATTTGCATGGACACAAACAAGGTTTGTTCTTCCTGCTTGGCTTGGTGTAGGAGCAGGCTTGAAAAGTGCCTGTGAAAATGGGCATGCAGATGATTTACAAGCAATGTATCAGGAATGGCCYTTTTTCCAGAGCACCATAGATCTTATTGAAATGGTTCTGGGGAAGGCTGACATACCAATAGCCAAGCTTTACAATGATGTGCTTGTATCAGAGTGTCGAAAAGAACTTGGCACAGAGTTAAGAAAGGAATTAATGYCTACTGAGAAGTTTGTGCTTGTTGTCAGTGGGCATGAGAAGCCTTTGGAGGGTAACCGGACTTTGATGAAGCTGATCGAGAGCAGACTTCCATACCTCAATCCCATAAATATGCTGCAGGTGGAGATACTAAAGCGACTAAGACGTGACGAAGCTAACCATAAACTCAGAGATGCGTTGCTCATAACCATAAATGGGATTGCTGCTGGAATGAGGAATACTGGTTAGTGCCACAAACAACTTGGAAGAACTAGAAGAAACTCAGAACTCATATCTATTTTCCTACGTTTTAATACACTAACATAAGGCTCTTTGCCAATTTTAATCAAGATGGATATCACTGTCTTGAGGACCAATACTTTATGCGATCGTATAAGAAATATGTAGTAGTAGTGTACTACTCAAGAAGAATGTTYATGCCTTGATTYAGTTTAAAATAATTWTAATAARTTTAATGTCAGCTTTGAACAGTGCTCTTTAATAGAATTGACTGTCCTGTCTTTGAGAGTTGGTTTCTTCTATTTAGTTACAAAATACAAGCATGCATTAAGAACAGTTCTTGCTGGTGTAGTACATGGACCAAGGGGAYAGGGAAGTTAAGAACAGTGTTCTTGTTGATCCATAACAAGCACGAGTGTGGACGTGTGGTTTGTCCCTTGTATGCCTGTGGCCCTGTGAGTGTTAACCGTGCTCTGTCTGCCTGCCAAACCCACAGTCCCACATACATTAACATATGAGCTCTACTCCCTCGCCCCATGCTGTACGCCTGCACAATCCTTACAATGCGAGAATACTTTCTAAACTAGGGTGGTGATTGAGTTACGATCTTTCAGTGCAGATGAAAGCTACAAAGTACAAAGGTATACTTTTTGTATCATAAGACATGTAAACCCAACTTGAGAAGTTAAGAGTTACGCAAGGAAACATTAAAGGTGACAAAGCGAATGTATTACGCTGAAAACACAAAAAGGGCTTCAACCTCGAAGTAGCACAAGGCAAGAAAAGCAGCAGCCCAACATCATAGTTCAACCAAGACTAGCACAAACATCAATCTCCAAAATCTAACAACCAATTTAGCTATTTCAAGCAAATTCTAAACAAGTTAACAAAAGGTGAAACCAACAGACAATATATGCCTTGATCCCCATCTACTGATCTCAAATGCTCCCGTTCATATCTTGACTGAGYACAAGCTTTGCGCGTAGTTGAAAATCCAAAATTTTGTTCCGGTAAACTCAAGATTTCTCTGCAAACCAGTAGCAGGATCAAACAACAAAAGCTCCTTGTGCCCATGAATGTGACTAGGTGATTCGAACAACATCTCACCTTCCTTCAGTAATCCAACAGGTCTCTCTACATTAGGGGGCAAGGTCACTGTCAGTGCATTCCTCCATGATCCACTGTTTTCCATAACCCATACTTCACCGCGCAAATCCTCCCCACCACCACCAATCCCGAAAGTTGTGACTATCTCCAAACACCCGCGGTTTGTCACAGCAACCGCATTATCCCCACGAGCCAATTCAACAGGAACAGACAGTTTTTCCAAACCTCAGCATGAAATCAAAAGCAATGACTGCAGGCAGCACCAGAACTGTCACCACATTTCTTCGCAAACCAGTAGAATTTTCCATCATCACTATAACCATCACCAGTAACAATCTCACTCGCATACGGAAAATCAACAATGAATTCTTTCCAAGAACTGTTTCTCACAGAATTCAGCTGACATAGCAACTTATTCATCACATTCGGCGAATTCATTCACATGCAAAATAAGCCATCAAAACTTATAATCCTGCGAAATGGGATCAAACCAAATGCAGAAATCTCATCCTTGAGAAAAGCATCTTCCCAAATTTCACATTTATCAAGAAGATGAAATTCCAGTTTTCGGAGGCGCATTGAATCTGTTGAACTGCTTAGTAGCAGGATTCCAGATAACATGAACGAATTCCAACCAAGCAAACAGACCATTAACAGCACCAAACTTGGTGAAAGAAAGATTATTACAATTGTTGCAAGAAGAAACCCTAAAATCAGAAGAACAATCGTCAAATGCAGAAGCATCGAGAAACTGACCGAGATTGAGCGCGAATTGAAACGAAGATTGAACAGAATGAGGGTAGCAATGATGAAGCGTCGGTCGACACTGTTACGCAAACGAAAAGCGACGAAATCTTGAGGTTTCTGCGTCGTAAAGTCTCTTCTTGAATCCGTCACTTTTGATGATGGTTCCCATCTCTTGCAAACGCATTGAGAGCGCGTAGTAAGTCTTGGATTGTTAGACGAGAGAATCCTTGATCAATCGTTTGGGAAATGGCGTTCGCCATTGCTTGATTGTCTTGAGTTATCTTCGGATTATTCATGATGTTTTGAGGAATTGAGGTTTAGTTTGTTTGAGTTGAAGGGGCTTCCATTAAAACTGGTTTTTTGGGAAGTTAGGCGAGTGCCTGGCGACACCGAATTTTAAGGGTCGTAGTGATTATCTCAAGGACAGAAGTGGTTATATTTCTAAATTGTAAATTCACTCCTACTAAGTTATGGAAAGTTTAATCTTTCACAAACAAAAGATTGAATAGAAAATTTGAAGTTCATTTTTTTTATAGACAAAGGGTAGTTATGTTAGAGTTTTAGGTAGCGTAGAGTTCTTGACTAGGTCATATAAGCCTAACCTAATAAAAATATGGGTGATTTGGATGGGTAGAGTTGAGGCAGAGGGTAGA
>SNQN01000045.1:38572-51202 GCA_008642245.1 Bassia scoparia | reverse complement strand
ATAAGTGTCTCCCGTGCACACATTGGTTAAAGTTGGGAGAGTTGAACATTTTATAAGGCTAAGGGGTCAATCTTTTTACTGTTATATGACTGAGATGGAATCTCCATATTCTTGTAAAGTGGACTTGCAGTTCACATAGCGGGCGCAACCCAAGTCGGTTTGAGACTCTTGCCTCAACATGGTTTTTCCCTTGCAAAGTTAATTATTATCTTACGTATTTTATGTCAACTCAATCTCTTTTGAGACTCTTACATCATATTTTGTTAATAAGTTCATAGACAACTAACGAGTGAAAATATTATTCCATTATAGACAAATAAAGCCAAGAAAATAAATACTGCAAATCAATTCTCCCCTTATTGTTGTCATATAGTTTTTTTTTTTCTTTTTTTATACGGTAAGGTATGATTAGACCCCACACCTGTCCTAACTCGAGATACAAACATTTTAGGTTTTTTTTAGGTATGAATTGAAACCTTGACCTCTAGGCTAATGGGGGAGTGCTAAAACCCACAACCCACCTAAGCTAGCATGAGGTTTGAGGAGCTATATATAAGTTCCAATATAGTAGGATTATTAATTAGAAAAAGGTCCAAAATATAATAATGGATTGTTATGTGATAAAAACTAGAGTAGATATTTACCCAAAAGATAACGAGCAGTAGTTACCATTTCCATCAATGTTTGTATGATTGTATCATATATTACGTAATTCCATTATACGTGCATGCATGCATATTARAGTACTCCTTCGTAATATACTACTCTGGATCCGATCCATTAATATACATAGCTATTTGTTRATAACTTTAATTTTGCTAATATTCGATTAAACTTTGTCATTGTACAATATAATTTTATGATGAGTTTTAATCAAACTTTAATTAGTCATAATAATATTCGTCAACACGCACTCAAGTGATGGAATGAGATGAAGATCGATAGGGTTACGTTTACTCATCTAGAGAATAAAAAATATATTAGTGTACAATATTGTTAGAGTCCTTCTCTAATAATTATGTTCCTTTTCACTTCTTGAAAATTAATATAATTAATTAATTAATTAATTATATCACTATTTTATTTTTCCATTTTAATCATGTACTCGGTATTATTCTTTCTTTTTTCTCCACCTTCCATTGTTCCCTATTTTTTTTATTTTTTTTGGCTCTTCTTTATAATTGTTTCAAATTCCTTTATTCTTTTAGTATCCTCTTGATATAATATTACTGATCTTGACCAGTTCAAGCGATTTACATCTATATGCAATAAGTTTTATGGCAAAGAAACCAGAAAAATGTGAGTATAAATCATGTCAATGGAAAGGAAATGCATCATGTACCATATCATTATAATATATTAACCATTATAACCATTTCAGCAAATCTTAGTTAAAACTAGCTAAAATAAGATCTACTAAAAAAATCACCCTTACACAAAATAAGTTACAATATAGATTTGAATGCTTCCATTATACAGTAATATAATAATACTGACCCAATATCGATGAAATCTAGTCGATCTTTGCTAAGTGGTAAAGTTTAAAGGTTTGTATAAGTTTATACAAGGGGTCACGTGTTTGAATCCCTTCGCATTTTAAAATTTTATTATCCTAATAACTCATGTGTTTGAAGTAATAATCATCATCATCTAATTATATTGACCCAATTGACTATACAATTATAACAGCTGTGGCATATTGTATACTTCTTATCTTCTTTCCTTGTAATAATATCATTAGTATGCATATTAGTTGGTATCTCCTTTTGTTTTTCTTGATGCAAAGTTGGTTTGTCTGATTGCTATACCTTTTTTGTTTTACAAACTTTTATAATAAAAATAATGTATGTGTCGATTTCTCATTGCACCTAATTTTCTTTAATTTTATAGTGAAAAGTGAATTTAGCACAATCTTATCAGTGAAATGTTTAATTTCCTAATCAAAAGCAAATATGGAACTCGATTTCAAATCAAGAAAGTTGACATGGGCCACATAGCCAAATAAAATAGTTCGAAGATCAGTTTGGTTTGACACAACACGAGAAACATTTAAACGGACTATAAGTCACGTGGGAAATACATTACAAAATTTGGATACGAATAGCTAGACTCGCATGTTGACACATTTTTGTAAACAAAAATGCAACAATCTATTGAATTGATTGTATCAGCATGACAGCATGAGAATGCTAGCTATAAGAAAATCACACTCAGCTTGGGACTGACCTACATCATCAACACGCCTAGTAGTGGAGGGACTAATCCAACAATCCTAGAAATTAAAGAATGAAATCATGATGATCAAATACACATATTGTATATATATATATATATGATCTAGTTTTGGAGACATCATGATGACCCAATTATTAACCTTCGACTAATTGATGGAAAAAAAAAATTGTTTTTGTTTTTTAGCCATAGTTCAATGTACTAGTAAAAAAAATGTCACAATCCTCTAAAGCCGTACGGTTGATTTCAAAGTGTGTTAAAGGTTGAAATTATTCAACTCTATTCTATAAACTTATAAAGTTATTTTAGAACTTTAGAGGATTCTAACTCGTAAAAAAGAGAGGTAACTCAGGAGAGGTGTGAGTGTGCGAAAATCAATTGTAGGTGGACGTAACTAAGAATGCACTTTATCGTAGAAAAGACGACAAGCTATCATATATTACATGCAATATAACACTACCTCAAGCAGTCATACATGCTGATGAATGAAGTAGAGCAATTATATTGGCATGCAGCAAGTTGCATTGCATGTATATCATGAATTCAACAACATAAAATTATCTGATCAACAATGCAGCAACGTGGTACATGATAGTACTACGGTATGATATGATATGATATGATATGATATGATATGATATCATATATTTCAATTTCATGATTTCTCAATTTAGTTGGTTAACACCAAATAGTGGAATTTCACCAATGGACATATATGGTTGTGTCTGTTCAATGGTGTCTCGTACGGATCATTTTCTGTTTTGTTAGTGGAAACCCGGCCGTAGGACCTAATCGATATGCAGTAGCATATTTTCTTACCAAATCGAAGGAAATATAATGACAAAATTGTAAATYAGTGAATGAAGCATATAATGATAAGATTGAGTGATATGAGCATATAATTGATAAGATTATAATAGTTAACAAATTTAATGAGAATTATGACAAATTTTAAATACTAGTCGAGTACGTATTTCCCTATTTATTTCCAAATTTTGCAGGAAAATTACTTTTATTTACATTCAAAGTACAACCTTATTTATTTTACCCTTTTATTTTTAAATTTTGCCAGAAATAATTACTAGTGTCGGTTACGTATTTCCCCATATAAATGATACATATAATTTAACAAAAAGATATTTAATTCTTACATTTATTTGGTTATTTTTTTAATAACGCGGCATGATCATTTATTCATTTGATAGAAATCCTGTCGAACAGGAGGATGTACAGCTCAAAGTAAGAGAGAGTTTAACACCCCTGATATAATTGCAAAATGGGTTGTTAAATAGCACTTTTAGAGCAAGGCATACAGGAATCTACCAAGGGACATACCAAAGAGGGTAGTAGACCAAGGTATATATAAACATAGGTAAAAAGTTTTATAAAGACATGATATCAGTAGACTTACTATCTAGAAAAGTAGAGGAATGTAGAGGTAGTCTGGTGGACAGTAGACAATAGGGATCATCATTCAAAGGACTGACTGCAGATTTCTTTTGTTACTGATTTCGAACCCATTGGGACATTAGGCTTGGGCATTTTGTTGAGTTTGGAGCAGTGTGACGAGGTTACAGTAAAAATCTCATTCACATTCAAACCGCTTAATTCATTTGTGATTTTATAATTCATGTATAGCCTACAAGAAGTTTGTGTATTGCTGTGAAATGCAACGTCTGGAAAGTTTTTGAACAATTTGGCATATCGACGCAAGGTTCTCCTTCATAGTTCACATATACCAAACAGCGATGGGAAGACAGTTTATGCTCCATTGCTTGTAATGACTCATTCTAAGTTTCATTTGCCTAGGCTACAACAGGTGCCATCTGTGTCACAAAATCACAAACACGAGTCGTTCAAAAGCTGTGATGCGTACAATTAAGCAACAAACTCGCCGTATAATAATTTAAAGGAGAGAGTCATAATTGACGATAAATACAATGGCATGTAACAAAACTAGCTGCTTACATTACACATCGCGTAGGAACTTCAATTACAAGATCAGAGAGAATATTATACATTATTGATGCCTGGCGTGGTCTTTGAATACGCATAACGATAATATTTGCCTTCGTTCCCTCAAATTACAATATACTGGAGTACCAAAAGTCCAAGTTATTAGAAGGGACTAACAGTATGAGCCATTTCAGCATACATTCTGGCACCATAGTTCCTCCGAGGTGCACTGCTACTTTGGCAAGGGCTTTCATCTCCGCTAGAATAATTGCACACTTAATCACTCAAACATGGGATCACACCACCCTATTGGATCTAATTTCCAGAAACACATGTTGGGTGTCTAAATTAGCATTGGCATACCAACAGTAATCAACTATGCATAATTGTTGATGAATTCTTTGGAGGATACAAAACTTAGGAGTACACTTTAATTACAATTTTGACAAAGATCAGATAATGCGTATAATTTACGTATGTAAATCAAGACGTGTGGATCGCTCAACATGACAATGGGGTGGTTGGCATGCACAAGGTTTCTTTCTATTACATTATGATGGCTTTTGAAGGCTGGTTTGACAAAAAAATATTAATGCTCTGTTAATTATTCACAACAAAGTGCAGATCGTCCTTAAAAGATACGCATTCTCCCTTAAATTAAAAAATAAAATAAAATATATAAGTCAAATTATTGTTTGGTTTATCGTTATGAGTTTTGTTTCCAGGTTGTAAACACTCGTTTTTTTCATAAAAGATTCATAAAATTGAATATCATATCCTAAAGTATGTATGAGGCCTGAGAGAGACCATAAAAACAAGCGTTTTTCATATTAGTGAAAGAGATTAAGGATGTTGACTTCATCTTTTAGTTATATTTCATTGCATGAATGATCACACA
Organism: Bassia scoparia; assembly: GCA_008642245.1. Classification (NCBI taxonomy): domain Eukaryota; kingdom Viridiplantae; phylum Streptophyta; class Magnoliopsida; order Caryophyllales; family Amaranthaceae; genus Bassia; species Bassia scoparia. The sequence goes on along the minus strand of SNQN01000045.1, from coordinate 46,116 downwards.
AAACAGAGAAGAAATGTGGGAAAAACGGAAGTCAGTTACTGAGGGCAGCGTGCTGATTTTTTGAAAAAAAAAAAAACAAAAAGATCCATGACAAGCTACACCAAGCGAATATAGGGCAGCAAGGCATTGCAACGGCACGAGCATTCACAGGCACAAGAATGCAGTAAATCTGAGACCTAAAATTGAAAGGTGAAACGAAAGAGACTGAGGGGCGCAATGCAGCATGCATTTGAGCACCGGGTAAGGAACTTAATACCACACCAGAAGGACTACGATTGCTCACAAGTTGATCAAAGATTGAAGAAAAGTATCTGTACTTGTAACTCCTGTAGAAAGACCATCAGTATGAGTCTTGCCTTATCACAGTTATCGCTTGAGCTTCTCGTCACAACGTCCCGAGAGTGTTCAGCAACAATTTCACATGTCAATCGACATTTAGGTTAGTTACCCAAGGAACTTGAGTTGTAGTAAAAATGGGCAAAAGGATTGGTGTAATAATTGATTCGCTTCGATCTTCAGATTTTGAAAACTCGGAATCGCAAGAGGAGTGCCTAGAACTGCATTTTCTTCATACAAGTATAGTATTTGTGAGGAAACATAATGATTGGATGAATATAGCAACAAAAATGTTTAGGTACAATAGCCAGATTCGGCTAGGAGACAGTCAAAAAAACTTAAGAATACAAGTACAACACGATTAATGTGAATTCAGTGAACTAAATGAGTGTATCATTCTCTAGCCTGTTCGAATGTTCAATTGTTTAAAACATTTGCTACTATTTAATACATAAAACTAATATAATAGAATAAACAGTTTTAATGATATCATGGCGTAATTGGCACAGCAAACTCACTCACTATTAAAACAAGCGAAAAATTAAGAGCATCTTACCTACACCCCACTTACGCCGCTCCAATGATAAGCGTAGGTCTAAACTTTTCAAGCACTCTTAAGGCCATTGTTAAAAGCCTACAACCATCTACAAGTGCAGATGAATATGGCAAGCTTCAGGAAGAAATCAAATGCAGCTAAAGAAAGAATTCCCAAGGATTGGATGAGGAGGAGAGCTCCAGTGAATAAGTGTTGCCTTGTTACGACTTGCTATGCCGAGTAAGGGGGCGAACCTGTTTTTTTGGAGGCCATCCCTATTCATTGCAGTTAAATCTGGATACCCACAACTTTTGTAGATTGGATGTTACTAAGAAGTTAAGCTAAGAGTTGGATTGGACTCAATTAACTCATGTAAGCATTTAAGCAGCCTCAGGAGATATTCAAATCACTTACCTTGTCCAGTTGTAGAAACTTTTCTTGGAAATGCTCGAATGTATTGTTAATTCGACTGGGTGCGGTGTAACTGAGTTTAGAAAGTATTCCTCCTAAGCTTGTCACCCTAGCTAGAGAATGCTACACATTACAATTTTCGAATGAAACTAGGATAGATTGCTACCAAATTACAGATTTCTTTTAGGCCTAACAAGGGTAAAATGGAACAAACCATTCCAATGGAAAGTAAAGCCATAATCCCAAATACCAAACCTCTAATATAAGATAGTTGTAGGTTTATAAGAATCCATAAAACTTCTAATTTTTTAGAAATTCACCAATCTCCCAGCGTTTCGGCAAACTCCAGAATCTTCATGAAAACATATTAGATTATTGCTCACTGTAACGACATCTTGATAATCAATAAAACTCCTCATTCCTTCCTATCTCTTTCTCTCTTTGCCTTTCTGTGGAGGTTGCCTTCCTATGTTACTCGGGCTCTTTCATTATTGAAGTGTCTGTTTCATACGACACTTATGGACATCGACAATAACACCGACACTTGATTTTTAACTAAACTTCAAACTATCGTCAAGAATGGGCGGAGCAACTGGAACTTTATCGAGTAGGACACAGAGGTTGCCTCCCACATCTTTGCTAAGTTTTATTTTGCAAGTTTTGTCCTATTTTTTAGTTTTGCTATTCTAAATCTTTTCCACCCATTCCTTTGCGGTAAGATCAATGTTTAGATGAAAAAACATAGGCTTTGTTTGTCGTAATATAGTGCATCTTTTCATGGTTACATCATAAGGCCAGCCCTCTTATTGAAGAAAGCCTTCTGTTTACACGCTAGATGGAGTATCATTTAATTTTCTAATCATAGCATGCTTTGGCACTGCTTACATTAGCAGGCTGACAATTTCCCACATTTAGAATGTTAGAACTATACAGAGTTTTAAAAACTGCATTCTTTCTTTAGTGCTCACCCAGTATAGATGAAATACATTGATCCTGGGTAGGCGAGGGGGGAGAAAGATTACCTTCTTCTGTGGAATGATAACTCAGCAGTGCCATGGAATAGAGTCATTGGAGAGGTAGCAATGAAACTGCCTTCTGACATTTGATCCTGCACCACAGATTTCAGGCGAAGTAATTAGCCGTAATGATTGCTCCCGCCCATAATACTACACAAGTTTGATAAGCTTCGCGAATTATGCAAGTATAATACACTTACAGTTTCAAATTGATAAGAAATCAAAATTGGCCTTAACTAGAAATATGGAACGTATTAAACCCTCTTGTGAAAAGTGGTCAATGTTTATAACATTATACCTGACATGGAGATTGCAACGCATAACATCAATAAAGTGGATTTTAACAGCAAGGTCAAGACTTAAATGCAAAATTCGGAGGAAAATGAGGCATTAAGTTTGACAATAAGATACAAGATTAAACACTTTCAAGATATATAACATAAACCCCTTAATTTTGCGTTAGAACAAGATCCCACAGGCCACAGTCCGTAATTAGGCACGTTCAGTGATTTCAGTTTCATACATGAATCTAAATATTTGTTATTCGCACCAGAGATCCATTAATGTAAACAGAGAAAACACGACTATTAAGCTTTGGCAGCAGAGGTCTCATTACAAGTAATATAAGACTTTCTGCAAAGTTCGACAATTTCTTCTGAGATTTCATGCAAAACCCAATAACAGAGGCACTAACCTATTGTTCTACCATCTAACCATTCAAAGATGGCTATTATAAACAGAAAGAAAAAGAACAGTGATGTAAAAAAAAAAAATTTTAAAATATTCAATAGGCAGAAAGTCAATATGGCCATATACAAAATTCTTTAAGGTAAAAACGATGATTAAGTTGTTTCCGTCTGATGTTTTAGTAACCATAGTAGGACAGTTTAGAGAACGATTGCTCTGTTTAAAGGTCCCAACAGTATACGTGGGAACCTTAACACCAGACCCCAATTAATGTCCTCTATCAGAATGTGAACCAAGCAATTTTTATTTAGCAATCCCATTTTGCAGCAAAAGCCACAAGAATAGTAACTACTTATAACATGACCAGCATATGCTATTGGCAACTTTTACTTCATAGAACATAAGTTTGTAAATTGTTCATTCCAACTTTTTGGAGATATGCTTATGCAAAGTAATTGAAAGGACTTAATGATATTACTGTTCATTTACTTCTTAGTCTGTCTTACAACCTGTTAGACTAGCATGAAGTTCCATGAATTTGGTCGAATAGAATATGCGAAGATAGATGCAAGCTACACATACCCTCCTGAATATCCAAATAAGCTTTTTGTATCTGTGAAATATCCTAAAGAAACACTTTCTCCCTCAACACAGCCTCTTTATAGCTTGTACGCGAGGTGCAAGAGAATATATTTGCCCACTGACTGTCCATCAAATAAATCTGCAATAAGCAACATAGGCGAGCGAAAATAAAATACATTGCCAGTTAAACGAAGAATTGAAGGGAGTCATAAAAACAGAATACCAAGGAGTTGTGATCCTAAAGTAATACTTCATCCATTTTTATCAGGTGCGCATTAGAATTGCGTGCCCACTAATAATTAGAGAGGCGAGACAGAGGTGGAAAAAACGGCATGTGTTGAGTGATAGAATTATTAGGCCCAAAGGAAATGATGCACAGTAATTTGCAACTTCCAAAATAAGGAAAAAAAATGAACTTTAAAGGGAAAAAACCGTTAGTATGGATATGACGACCTCAGTACCTACTGGTCACTCCATATTCATTCAAATGTTTGCATTCATGAACGACAATTCCACGGGGAAGCATATTCAATATATCTTCATTGTCCTTGAGGGAACAATTTCTGGAAGCATATGTTTTTATCAGCAAAATCCACTTAATACGAGAGCACTTTATACAAGGTGGCAATATTTTTTGCGTGTATGGACCCTGCTAAAGTATTTAATAGAAACACTGCATACTTTACTTTTCCTTACACTAATATATCTAATTTTACCATGTATCAGTTCAAGTAGAGTGATGACGAAACTACCTCATACAATTGAGAGCCACTTTCAATCATGGAATGTTAAGAGAAACACATTTCCTTTAAACTTCAATCCAATATTGCAGCGCTTACAGACAATAATATGATACAAGGCGCCTGTGAGAATTTATATTTTAAACTTAAAAGCACTCACCTGAATCTTTGCATGCACCATTGAGTATCTCTAGTCAGATAATTGTTGCCCAAAGGGAACACCATGCTTTATAACTGCATCAAAATATAAATTTACCAGAACCATCAGAAAAAAATTGAGATATAAAAAAGGTACTATAACATGAAATCCACCATTTTAGGCCTTTCGTTTCAATAAAAACAATTAGACGAGAAGATTGACTGATTAGTTCTCTTTTTATAAATAGGAAAATAAATAGTCTATTAATAATTTTTTATAAAACACATAACAGCACACTCTGAATCTTTGTAACCAGAGAAAAACGTTGCTTTAGATTTACAGGGTTGAAAAATTTGGACTACCATATGTGCAAAGTTTTTCATTCAAACCCAAAACTGACCTGAAGCAAGATGGATAAGATACCATTATAACAGATTTTCAGCCAATATTTGGAAGTTTACATTTGGAGAGACCTCAACAACACTTGTCCTACTTTCAACAGCTGAATTTTTTTAATACCAAAGAATATTGGCCATCACAATCTATGATACTCAGTATTTCAAATTTAGGTGTCAGACTCATGTGTGCTCAACAATGGCCACGGGTCAGATCAGCTAAGGTATGATAGATTTTCCATGTCTCGGTTCGAAAACGAAGAGTTAAGTAGTCGTGCCATCCTGAGTTTCAGGATGTTTAGTTATCCACATTTGAAGTTAACGAAGATTCCAGTATCCACCTCAAATTGTATCAGTAGTCAGCTACTTGTTTTCTGTGTTTGTAGTGTTGTATGGCAACAGTAAATTGCATCACATTAGCTTGTTAAACTATTTGCAGTAAGGCATACATCACAATTACGAGAATGATGATTAACGGACCCTAATTATAACATCAAGAGTTTGACCACATACCAATAATTTCCAGTTCTCTCTCTTTAGTTGCAAATAGAAGTGACTCGGATATCCCCAGTCCGCACGATTAACTTTATTGGGACCTTGGAAAAGATTCCTAAAGAAGAGGGACAAGTTATGACAAATCCGTGTCATAAATAACTGTTTGGTGGAAATATTTTTAAATTCCAAAAATATGAAGTCTTGGACCGGGAAAATTGTAGGAGTTTAGGAGGGAAATGTAAGAGTGGGATTGTTTAGGTAAGTGCGTACACAGATGTCAGGCTATTTAGATCTGCAGTGGAAACTGGTGGTTTGTGCATGTCTGTTCCACAACCAAAAGGTAGGATGGAAGTCAATAGATTAAGGGTAGGCTTGCGTCGTTCCAAATAGAATTATTGTTTTCTTTAATATCTTCAACCTGGGTACTATGTAGAAGGTAAGATCCACAAGCAACAGCTCGGCTTTACCATTGCAACTTTTTACATATTTTGAAGGTCCAAGATATGCTGTTTCTTAACCCATGTTCAAGATCAAAAATCAACAATTAAGGATCTCGAGGTCAGTGTGTGTGTCCTTTATTTTGATCATAATTTGTAGATGGATTCACATTTCAAACTCATTTTTAGCGACCTTCTTCCTGCTCTGTAGTGCCTTCATTCGACTGGCTAGCCAATTTTGAGGGGCGAATATAAACTCTTTGAACTATAGAGGTTGGACCACCTTGAAGGATCAATGTAGTGAGGAAGGGGTTTAAGAAAATTAATAATGGAGTTTTGGTTTTAAAAGCTTATCAGAAAGCTAATACAAGTAAATTTATGGGTAATCTCTAAATAAGAGCTAATTAAGAGAGAATAGCATGTTGATTGTTATAAGTGTTTTGCATTGGCAGAGGAGAGTGAGCTCTACGAACAGCTCATATTAAGGAGGGTATCACCTCTCGAAAGTGTAATTTATTATTATTCATGTGTAATTGCATCCTTAGACAAGTTTTCTGCCCATTGTTAATGCTGAATTATGTCCAGTTCCTAACACCCTTCTAGCCACTAAATTAAATAAGAAGCTATCATAACTTTAACACCAAGACATAAAAGGTTCCGTTCTTTAAACTTCAGACCAACTCTCCGATCAAATCAAAACCTTAGTCCCACACAGTTTTTGAGTCAGCTAACGAACCAAAAGTGGATTTATTCCGAGAAAGTCATCACATAAGATTTCTTCTCGCACCCTAGGATCAAGAGGCCAACTCCCTGATATTCACTAGTATATCTTTGAAATCTACAAGGTTGGGAATTGGATATGCAGTACTGCCCCGTAACGGTAAACGGTCAATAGGGGTGCAACCTTAATCAATTACAAGTTACAAACATCCAACAAAAGAAAAATATAGATAACTTAAAATAAGCATGTGATGGCATTAACCAAAGCTGAATGAAAACTACATAGCTCAAGTACCAATCACTCTCCGCGAGAAATTTTTATGAAAAAAAAATTGAAATGCCCTCTTGTCTACATGAAAGTTTATGAAAAACATAGTGTTTCCTACAAGCAACTGTTTGAGGCTATATAACATAAGCAAACTGCCAATAATAAGATTCTGAAACCTTAATTAGAAAATGCTTGGGTATTTTCACATTGAGGCACAGTACAGTCGCATTACTATCAAGAGCGATAACGATATCCCACAAGAGGCACCTTACACATAATTTGAAAAGAAGAGTATGGCAATCAAAACAAATATTGACAGCTCACCCAATTATCCCAGGACACCTGTTACAAAGCCTAAACACTGGTTTTAGCCCTTCATTACTTCTTCGGCAAAGAATGATCAGATGCAACAATAGCAAGCATTAGCTTCATTGAAGCACCGTTATAGGGAAACGGCTTTGCCAATTCAGAAGCCATATCATGCAAATTAATATAAACTCTTTACATACCTGATTTCTCGGTTGTCCACCCTAGGATATACTCGTACGGGAATCCGACTTGAAAGAAGTAAGTATATCCACTGTAGAGGATTAGAACATATTTAACTCTAGCAATAAAAATAAAGGAATGTAGTTCAAAAAATTCAAGAAAACAACAATTTTAAATTAGACCCTCTATTATTCCCTAAACAAACCTTGAACAAAAACCTGCATCGTAAGAGGCCATAAACAACCAGTGCAAGATCTCAGTATCCATCTGTACCTACCCGGATAGTATAAAAAA
>SNQN01000045.1:19361-38547 GCA_008642245.1 Bassia scoparia | reverse complement strand
GAAAAAAATAATAAAAAGAGCACAGCTGGCTGCGAGGCCCACCCAATTACTCCGTCTTCAATCTCGTCTTGGCAAGACGATTTCCATGACAATTCTTTCCAAGACTGAATAAATCATCCCACTATTTACCATTGTAGCACTTGACCCAAAATATCATTCTAAGACATGACTTTTTCCTTCACCGTTGTACATGCTCTAATAAATTAACAAAAATATTTAATTATTGCATTTATTTGGTTACTTTTTTTTAACACATAACGACGATGATCATTTATTCATTGGTAAGAAATCCTGTCGAAACAGGAAGATGTACAGCCTGAGAGTAATAGAGAGAGTTAACAACCCCTATACAATTGCAAAATGGGTTGTTAACATAGCTTAGAGCAAGGGCATACAGGCATCTACCAAGGGACATACCAAAAGAGGTGGTAGACCAAAGTATCATATAAACAAAAGGTAAACAAAGTATTATAGGTTGTTTGGTTACCATTGAATTTTAATTCCCATGGAAAGTCTTAATACATGGGAAGTAAATTCCCTTGTTGATTTCCTAGGAAATGTCTTTGAGTGTTTGGTTGAGCATAGAAATTTCTAATTAACATAAGAATTTCTAATCACCAAGGGGAGGGTTAGTGTTTAATTTCCTACACTTCATAGGAATTTCCATTTCCTAGGAAATTGTAATTCCTGTGCACATCCTATTTTTTGCATACCAAACAACTAGCCAATTTTATACTTCCTAGGAAATACAAATTCCTGTGGAATTTAAGGTGAACCAAACGACCTCTAAGACATACATATCAGTAGACTTACTATCTAGAAAAGTAAGAAGAATCTATTCATTCAAAGACTGGCTGCAGCATTTATTTTGTTACTGATTTCGAACCATTGGGCATTTTGTTGAGTTGGAAGTAGTGTGACGAGGTTACGAGTAAAACTCTCATTCACAATTCAAACCGTTGATCTCATGTGAAGTTTTATAATCATGTACTAGCCTAAAGAAGTTATGCTGTATTGCTGTAGTGAATATGCAAAGTCTGGAAAGTTTTGGAACAATTTGGCATATCGACGCAAAAGGTTCCCCTTCTAGTTCTAACATATACCAAACAAGCGATGGAAAACAGTTTATGCTCCATGCTTGTAATGACTAATTCCTAATTCTCATTTGCCTAGGCTACAACAAAGGTCCATCTGTGTCACAATTCACAAAACGGTCGTCAAAGCTGCTGATGCGTACAATTAAGCAAACAACTCMCCATAATAATAATTAAAAAAAGAGAGAGAGATCAATAATTGACGATAAAAATACATGCATGTAACAAAACTAGCTGATTACATTACAACATCGATAGAGAACTCAAATTACAGAGATCAGAGAGACATATTTACATATATTGAATGCCTGCTGTGGTCTGTGGAARAGCATAAACGATAATATTGCCTTCTGTTCCCTCAAATTACAATATACTGGGTACCAAAAGTCCCAAGTTATTAGAAAGGACTAACAGTATGAGCCAATTTCAGCATACATTCTGGCACCATACGTCTCCTCCGAGGTGCCACTGCATCTTTGGCAAGGGCTTCATCATCTCCAGCATGAATAATTGCAACTAAATCATCAAACATGGGATCAACACCACCCCTCATTGGATCCTAATTACCAGAACACATGTTAGGAGTAGTCCTAAAATTAGGCATATGGCTATACGCAAACAGCTAATAACTTGCATAATTGTTGAATTCTTTGGCAGGATACAAAAATTAGGAGTACACTTAATTACAAATTCTTTGACAAAAGAAATCAGATAAATGCTAATAATTTACGTATGTAAATCAAGAATTGGATGCTCAACATGACAATGCTGTTGCATGCCAACAAGGRTTCTTTCTAAATTACATTTTATATGCTTTTGAAGGCTGGTTTTGACAAAAAATATAAAATGCTCTGTAATTTATTCACAAAAAAGTGCATCGTCCTTAAAAGATACCATTTCTCCCTAAATTTAAAAAAAAATAAAAATAAAATCATATATACCAAATTATTGTTATGTTTAATCGTACGAGTTTTGTTTCAAGGGTCGTAAAAACTCGTTTTTTTCATAAAGATTCATAAAATTGAATATCATTCCTCAAAGTAATGTATGAGCCTGAGAGAGACCATAAAAAAACAAGCGTTGCAATAATTAGTGAACAGAAGAGACAAATGTGACTTCATCATTTTAGTTACTACTTCATGTGGCATAGATGATCAACAAACAGAGAAAAGAAAATGTGGGAAAAAAGGAAAGTCAGTTACTGAGGGCAGAGTGACTTGATTTTTGAAAAAAAAAAAAAAAAAGATATGCACAGTACACCAAAGCAGAATATAGGGAGCAAGGGGCATTGCAAAAGAGCCACAGCACTCACAAGCAACAAAAATGCAGTAAATCTGAGACCTAAAATGAAATGGGTGACAACGAAAGGACTAGAGGGGCGCAATGCACAATGCATTTGAGCACCGGTAGGCAACTATAATACCACAACCAAGAAAGACTACTTGCTCACAGTCTGATCAAAGATTGAAGAAAAATATCTGTACTTGTAATCTACCTGTAGAAACACATCAGTATGAGTCTTGCCTTCATACAGWATCGCTTGAGCTTCTACTCCAAGTTCCCGAAGTGTTTCAGCAAAAATTTCACTGTCAATGACAACTTTAGGTTATTAACCAAGAGAACTTGAAGTTATAAAAATGGCAAAAAGGATTGGGTAATAATTGATTACGCTTCCATCTTCTAAGATTTTGAATACTCGGAAAATCCAAAGGGAGTGCCTAAGAAATGCTTTTCTTCATACAAAGTATAAGTATTTGTGAGGAACAATAATGAATTGGATGAATATAGCAACAAAATGTTAGGTAAATATGCCAAATTCGGCTAGGAGACATCAAAACAAATCRTAAGATACAATGTACCACACGATAATGTGAATTTACAGTGACTAAACATGAGTGTATATTCTATAGACTTGTTCAAATGTATCAATATGTTTAAACATTTCTAACTTTTAATAATAAATAACAACTAAATATAATAGAATAACAGTTTATAATGAATATCATGGKATAATTGCAAGCAAACTCCACTACTATTAAACAAGCCGAAAAATTAAAGAGCATCAACCTACACCRCACTTCCCCTCCACATGTAAGCGTAAGGTCTAAACTTTTCAGCCTACTCTTAAGCCATTTGTTAAAGCCTACAACCATCTCAGCTGCAGTAGAATATGCAAGACTTCAGGAAGAAATCACAAATGCCAGCTAAAGCAAAGAAATTCCAAGGATGGATGAGGAGGAGGAGTCCAGTGAAGAAAAGTGTCTGCCTTGTTACGACTTTGTAATGCCAGAAAAGGAACCTTGTATTTCTGGAGGCCATCCCTATCTTGATTAAATCTGGAGGTACCCACAACTTTGTAGATTTGGAGTTACCTAAGAAGTTAAGCTTAGAGTTGGAAATTGGACTCAATAACTCCATAAGCAATTAAGCAGCCTCAGGCAGATATCAATCACTTACCTTGTCAGTTTGTAGAGAACTTTTTCTTGGAAAATGCTCGGATGTATTGTTAATTCCACTGGGTGGGTGTAACTGAGTTAAGAAGTATTCCTCCTAACTTGTCACCTAAGACTAGAGAATGCTACAAAATTACAATTTTCGAATGAAACTAAACTAGAGAATGCTACAAAATTACAATCATCTTTAGGCCTAAAAGGCTAAAATGGGAAAAACCATTCCAAATGGAAAGTAAAAGCCCATAATCCCCAAATACAAAATCTACTAATACTTCGTATAAGATAGTGTAGGTTTTCAAGAAACTCCATAAACTTCTAAATTTTTGTAAGAAATTCACCAAAATCTTCCCAAGCGTTTGAAAACTCCAAGAATCTTCATGAAAACACATATTAGATTATTGCTCCTGTACGACATTCTGATAAATCAATAAAACTCCTCATTCTCCTATCTCTTTCTCTCTTTTCCTTTCTGATGGAGGTTGCCTCCTATGTTACTCGGGCTCTTTCATTAACTTGAAGTGTCTGTGTCAATACGACACATACTGGACATCGACACATAGACACCGACACTTGGATTTTTAACTAAAAACTCAAACTTCGTCAAGAAAATGGGCGAGCACAACTGGACACTTTATCCGAGTCTAGGWAACAGAGGTTGCCTCCCACATCTTTGCTAAGTTTCTTTTGCAAGTTTTGCTTCCTATTTTAGTTTCTGCTATTCCTAACATCTTTTCCCACCCATCCTTATGGGTAAGATCATGTTTGATGAAAAAAACAAATAGGCTTTGCTTTMTCTAAAATATAGTGCATCTTTCATTGGTTACAATCTTATAAGCCAGCCCTCTATATTGAAAGACAAGCCAATTCTGTTTAAAGTAGATGGAGTATCATTTAATTTTCTAATCACTAGCATGCTGGCAATGCATTACAATAGCAGGCTAACAATTTCCCACATTTAGAAATTAGAACTATACAGAGTTTTAAAAAACTGCATCTTTCTTTAGTGCTCACCCAGTATAGAATGAAAAATAATGATCTGGGTAGGCGAGGAGGAAGAAAGATTACCTTTCTTCTGCTGGAATGGAATAATCAGCAGTGCCATGGAATAGAGTCATTGGAGGTAGCAATGAAACTGCGCTTCTGACATTTGGATCCTGCACCACGATTTCAGGCGAGTAATGCCGTAATGATTGCTCCCCGCCCATAATACTACACCAGAGGTTGCATAAGCTCCGCGAATTATGCAAGTATAATAACATACAGTTTCAAATTGATAAGAATAAAAATTGGCCTTACCTAGAAAATATGGAACGGTATAAACCCCTCTTGTGAAAGTGGTCAACTAGTTTTAACAAATTATACCTGACATGATGTTCAAAAGCATAAAAATCAATCAAAGTGGATTTGTACCAGCAAGAGTCAAGATTAAATGCAAAAATTCTGGAAGAAAAATGAGAGCAATAAGTTTGCACAAWAAATACAAGTTAAACATCCTTTCAATATATATAAACATAAACCCTATTTGCGTAGAACAAAGCWTCCCACAGGCCACAGTCCAGTATGAGGCACGTTCAGTGATTTCAGTCTTCATAAACATYAATCTCTAAATATGTTATTCAGCAACCAAGATCCAATTAATGTAAACAGAGAAAACACGACTATTAAGCTTTGGCAGCAGAAGGTCCATTAAATATATAATGACTTTCRGCAAAGTTCGACAATTTCTTCTGAGATTTTCATGCAAAACCCCAAATAAACAGAAGCACTAACTATTGGTTCTCCATCTAACCATCTCAAAAGATGGCTATTATAAAACAGAAAAAAAAAAGAACAGCTGATGTAAAAAAAAATTAAAAAAAAAAAATATTCAATAGGCAGAAGATCAATATGGCCATATACAAATTCTTTAAGGTAAAAAACGATGTTAGCTTGTTTCCGTCTGATGTTTTAGTAACAATAGTAGACATTAGAGAAACGTTTGCTCTGTTTAAGGTCCCAACAGATAATTACGTGAGGAACATTAACACCAGAACCCAAATATAATGTCTCTAATCAAGATGTGAACCAAGCAATTTTATTTAGCAATCCATTTTGCAGCAAAAGCCAACAATGAATAGTAAACTACTATATACATGAACCATGCATATGCTAATTGGATTTTAACTTCCATAGAACATAAGGTTATGTCAACATTGTCATTCAACTTTTTGGAGATATGCTTATGCAAGTAATTGAAAAYACTAATGATTTACTGTCAATTTACTTCTAGTCTTCTACCAACCATGTTAGACTAGCATGAAGTTCCATGAAATTGGTCAATAATATGCAAGATCAGATGCAAGCTAACACATACCCTCCTGATAATCCAAAATAAGCTTTTATCTGTGAAATACTCCAAGAAACACTTTCTCCCTCACCACCAGCCTCTTTAATAGCTTGTTCGACGAGGGTGCAAGCAGATATATGTGCACCAGCTGACTGTCCCATCAAATAAATCCTGCAATAAGCCAACATGGCGAGGAAAATAAATAATATGTCCAGATTAAACAGAAGAATTGAAGGAGTCATAAAAACAGAAATACCAAGGAGTTGTGATCCTAAAGTAACTACTTCATCCATTTTTTATCAGTTGCGCATTAGATTGATGCCCACTAATAATTAAGAGAGGAGAGACAGAGTGGAAAAAACGGGACCAATGTGATTGGAGATAGATAGAAATTATGGCCCAAAAAGGAAATGATGCAAGTAATTTGCAATTTCCAAAATAAGGAAAAAAAAATGCAACTTTAAAGGGAAAAAAAAACAGTTAGTATGAGATATGACGACCTCAGTACCTACTAGGATCACCTCCATATTCTTCAATATGTTTGCATATGAACGAAATTCCACGGGAAGCATCATCAATCATATCTCTCATTGTACCTTGAGGAAAATTTCTGAAAGCATATGTTTTTATCAGCAAAATCATTAAATACYAAGAGCACTTTCATAAAGTGAGCAGATATTTTTGCGGATGACCCTGCTAAAGTATTTATAGAAACACTGCATGACTTTACCTTTACACTATATCATCTAAATGACCTGTATCAGATTCATAGAGTGATGACGAAACTACCTCATACAATGAGGCCACTTTCAATCCATGAATGTTAAGAGAAACACATTTCCTTTAAATTCAATCCAATATATTGCAGCAGCTCCAAGACAATACAATATGATACAAAGCGCAGCACTGTGAGATATATATTTTAAACTTAAAACACTCACCTGTAATCTATGCATGCAACCATGATATCTCTATCAGATAATTGTTGCCCAAAAGGGAACCCCATGCTTTAAACTGCATCAAAATATCAAATTATACAGAACCATCAGAAAAAAATTGAGATATAAAAAAGGTACTATAACATGAAATACACCATTTAGGCCTTTCGTTTCAATAAAACAATTAGACGAGAAGATGACTGCATTAGTTCTCTTTTTATAAATGAAAATAAATAGTATTAAAAATATATTTTTTATAAAACACATAACAGCAACTCTGAATCTTTGTAACCAGAGAAAAACGTTGCTTTAGATTTACAGGGTTGAAATTTGGAATACCCATATTGCAAAGTTTTTCATTCAAACCCAAAACTGACCTGAAGCAAGATGGAAAGATATCCATATACAGATTTTTCAGCAATAAWTYGKAGTTTACAATTTGGAAGAGACCCTCACAACACTGTCCTACTTTCAACAGCTGACATTTTTTTAAATACAAAAGAACTATTGGCCATACAATCTATAATACTCAGTTTCAAATTTGGTGTCAGACTCAMGTGCGCAACAATGCCAGGGTCAGACTCAGCTAAGGTATGATAGATTTCCATGTCTCGGTTCAAAACGAAGAGTTAAGTAGTAGTGCCATCCTAGAGTTTCAAGGATGTTAGTATCCAACATGAGTAAACGAAGATTCCAAGTATCACACTAAAATTACTCAGTAGTCAGTACTTGTTTCTGTAGTTTGTAAGTGTTTGTAGTGGCAACATAAAATTGCATCTACATTAGCTTGTTAAACTATTTGACAGTAAGGCTACATCCACAACTTACGAGAATAGATGATTAACGGACCTAATTATAACATCAAGAGTTTGAACACATACAATAATTTCCAAGTTCTCTRTCTTTTAGTGCAAAATAGAAAGTAACTGGATAATACCCCGTCCGCCGATTAACTTTATTGGACCTTGGAAAAGATTCCTAAAGAAGAGGGAAAAAGGTTATGCAAATCCGTGTCATAAATAACTGTTTTGGGGGAAATATTTTTAAAATCCAAAAATATGGGAAGTCTTGGCCGGGAAATTGYTAGGAGTTTAGGAGGGAAAATGTTAAGAGTGGGGATTGCTTTAGTAAGYGTACACAGATGTCGGTATTTATGATCTGCAAGTGAAACTGTGGCTTTGTGCATGTCTGTTCACACCAAAAATGTGGATGGAAGTCAATAGATTAAGGGTAGAGCTTGCGTCGTTCCAAAATAGAATTATTGTGTCTTTCTTTAAGTATCTTCAACCTGGGTACTATTGTAAGACGGGTAAGATCCCAAGCACAAGACTCGGCTTTACATGCAACTTTTACATATTTGAAGGTCCAAAGATATGTGTTCTTAACCATGTTCAAGCATCAAAATCAAATAAGGATACTCGAGGTCAGTGTGTGTGTCCTATTATTTTGATTCATAAATTCTGTAGTTGATTCACATTTCAAACATCATTTTARGCGACCTCTCATTCCGGACTCWGRGTGCCTTCATTCGACTGGCTAGCCACATTTTGAGGGGCGAAATATAAACTCTTTGAACTTATAGAGGTTGGACCACCTTGCAAGGAATCAATGTAGTGAGGGAAGGGTAGTTTAAGAAATTAATAATGAGTTTGTTATTAAAAGCTTATAGAAGCTAATACAAGCTAATTATGGGTAATCCTATAAATAGAGCTAATTAAGAGAGAATAAGCATGTTGATTGTTATTAAGTGTTTTGCAATTGGGAGAGAGTGAGCCTCTCGAAAGCTCATATTAAGGAGGGTATCCACCTCTCGAAAGTGGAATTATAGTTTACTTTTCATTGTAATTGCATCTTAGACAATTTTCTGCCATTGTTAATGCTGAAAYTTATGTCAGTTCCTAACACACCTTCCTAGACTAAATTAATAAAAGTATCATAATTTAACACCAAGAGCATAAAAGGTTCCGTTCTTTAACTTTCAAGACAACTCCCTCAATCAATCAAAACCTTAGTCCCACAAGTGGAGTCAGCTAACACGAACCAAAAGTGATTATTCCGAGAAGTCATCCACATAGATTTTCCTCCTCCACCCCCTACGATCAAGAGCCAACTCCCTTGATATTCACATATATATCTTTGAAATCTATAAGGTTGGGAACTTGGTATGCAGTATGCACCAGTAAACGGTAAACGGTCAACAGGTAGCACTATAATCAATTACAAGTTTACAACATACCCAACAAAAGAAAAATATAAGATATAACTTAAAATAAGCATGAAATGATGGCAATTCACAAAGCCTGAACTGAAACTACATAGCATCAAGTACAAATCACTCTCCGCGAGAAATTTTTATTGAAAAAAAAATGTAAAATGCCCTCTTGTCTAACATGAAAGTATGAAACAATAGTGTTTCTACAAGCAAAACTGTTTGAGGCTATATAACATAAGCAAACTGCCATAATAAGACTTCTGAAAAACCTAATTAGAAATGTTGGGTATTTTCACATTTGAGGCACAGTACAAGTCGATTAATATCAAGAGCATTAACGTACCCACAAGAGCACCTTACACATAATTCTGAAAAGAAAGAGTATGGCATCAAAACAAATATTGACAGCTCACCCAATTATCCAGGCACCACCTGTTACAAATGCTACAACTGGTTTTAGCCCATCATTATTCTTCGGCAAGAATAGATCAAGACTGCAAAATAGCAAGCATTAGCTTCATTTTGAAGCCCCAGTACTAGGGAAAAGGCTTCCATTCAGAAGCAATTCATGCAAAATTAATAATAAACTCTTTACATACCTGTTTCTAGGTTGATCACCATAGACTATACCTCTACGAATCCGACTTGAAAAGAAGTAAGTATATCCAACTGTAAGAGGATTAGAACAATATTTAATCTAGCAATAAAAATAAAGAATGTAGATTCAAAAAAATTCAAGAAAACAACAATTTAAATAGACCTTATATTCCATAAACAAACCTTGAACAAAACCTGGCATCAGTAAGATGGCATAACAACCAAGTGCAAAGAATCTCAGTATCCATCTGTAACCTACCCTGGATAAAGTATAAAATAAGACATGGAATAGCTGCAAAGAAAGTTACCAAAACACTTTTAAACATTAACTTGCTGATCGAAAAGGAGAAATTCATCAAAGCCCAATGCCTAGCATAACAAGGGCACGCATCAATCAATCAGGAACTTCCACTATACTCAGCAAATGACTTTTAATGCTTTTCTACTAGTCCATTCCATATTGATATTTCTGATATATTTTTATTCGATCTTGGGGAAAAAAAATATATATATTTATATTAACTACCTTTCCCCACAATGTAATGTGTAAACCACTACTCTTAAATCTATCACAAATACAAGCTCTCTATTGGGAGTTCCAGATTAAAATAGAAGCATTGGTGTGTTCAGGAAGCAAATAACATGAAGACAATTTTGCAAAACACTCCTCTATTTCATGTTTTTGGAGCTATGATAAATGGGAGGAAACAGGAAGGGGAAAAAAAAAGTAGAGGGGCCTTTAGACATGTATGTAGCCCATCACAAGGCTAGGTGTGTAACAACATACCTAGCAAAAAGCAACAACGATTGGCACTCGTAAATAGTTCACTTGTAAATTGCAAAATATGTTTGTCTCTCTGCTCAAAAATACACGAATGCCCACAACCTAACACACTTATCTATACACCAAAAGGCTAAAGGCCAAGAATGAACATAAGACTATAGTTGCAACTTATATGTGATTAGAAGATTCTGTGAAAAAAACTTTCAGCTGCAAAAACTAATCAATCATTAGTCACACTTCATAGCATCAGCCAACTGCCAACCCCTCTTGAGACTTCCAAAGATCTTAAATGGTAAACCTAATTACATCGATACAATTTCATAACGCTCAATGCTAGCATATATACACGCCAATAAACAGCGCAAATCAAACAATAATAGAATAGAAATACATTCACATTACTATATCGCCTAACAAAGTAGCTTTCAGTTTCAACATTCAACCGTCAATCAAAAATTAGTTGACACATGTATTAGACTTACAAGAGTTACTAATTAATTTGCAGCAATTACATCTCATAAGACATGAGGTCAAGGCACTAAACTGATGGGGAAACAAAGTGAATAATACATACTACCAACTTAAAAGTCACCAGCGTTTTCATTTTAACAAGCTAAGCAACCAAATATGATGGAAAAAAAGAGTATACCAGCAATTTGATCTTATAGCATTGCCCAGCAATAGACTGGGCTTTGCTTAGAGTCAAGGTTGTTTAGCAGTTAATTTTCGTCAAAATAAAAGTGGAATAACGAGGATATTTATTAAACATAGAAAGTATGAAACCTTAATCAAAGTATAAAGGGACGGAAAAAAAAAAAAAAAAAAAAAAAAAAAAAAAAAGCAAGTCAGGTAGCTTTACAAGGCAAGTTGCAGGAGCCCAGTAATTGCTAAGTCAAGCAAATATACAGGTGAAGAGAACTAGTGAGACAGAACAATTATGATGACAACGTGAAGAGAGAAGGTAAAATTTTCCCATTACACCCAGTCTGTAAGTTAGCAAGGYCGTGGAATTGGATACAAACTTACAAACTCTATAAAACTCGGAGGTGGCCTTTTTTATCCTTTGTCCATGTCTTTGGAAAGACATATTTCACCTTTTCTTCACATACCTCCCTTTCACAACATCATTTGTATGTTTCATTTAAGGGAGCCTTCTAATTTATTTAATAGTTTCTAATTGCCATTACCATTCCACTTTTTCTTCACCATTTGATTTCATTTTTATAAAGCATGTCTTATACATGGTAGAGGGAGATTTTAAACAAGGTAGAGGGAGACCCAAAATGACTAGGTGAGAAGGAGTTAGAAAGGATCTAAAACAGTTGGTGCTTTCACAAGAATGGTTGGTCATCTAGGAGCCTTCTTGACACAAWTGAATCAATGATTGCTTCATGTTCTCATAAAGAACTGAAGTAATGAAACAAGCAGTGACATAAAAATTGTTAAACTTTATCTACACGTGAGGAGTATATTTCTCAATATCATGCTTGTAGAATACTTCCCAAATCACAAAATTTCACAATGACCTTCAAATTAAGTCCATAACAGGTTTTGCACACTCCCTAAAGCATCTAGTCATTTAAGAAATTTCTAACCCCAAATGTACCACACAGTACAACTTCACAAGTGCTATGAAGAMACAACAAATAGAAGAAGCTAMCAGCAGACTATAACAGCATCCTTCAAAAGACAGCACAATTTTTTTAGCAATAATGCCCTTTATCAAAGGGCATTTCAACTATGTCTCCAAAAACCCATTATGCATAGGAATTCTAATATATGAGCACATTCACCCAAAAGTATGTAGTACCCATTAGAAGATGAGGACCTACACTCCTTGTGCCTCATTGGCATAGATCATATGTATCATTCCGTGAGGATAAGGGTTCAAGGATTGGTAAGAGAGCATTAGGAGATGAAGCAATAAGGCAACAACAACCATACAACCCATATTGTTAAATTTTGTTGTAAGATAGCTGTCATTAGGAACTTTGATGACCAATTTACAAGGGATACAACAACTAAAAACAAGAGGCAGTTAAACGATTACYCCTAAAGTATCTCCTGGTTCTGGCACAATATACTTCAATTATATTCTATAACCAAAACAATATATTTGGTGCAATATATAATTCAAACTTCAAATTGGAACATTATACTAGGATAAATGTTTTCTTCTGAASAAAAGGACGTGGGAGAACCCGAGAACAAAATTAATCTCTAATTGTTCGCCCTAATTTGAATTCCAATGAATACATACAAACAATCTCTTTGATTGATGTCCCTCTAGACCGCCCAAAAATTTGTGAATTGAGCTCTCAATAACACAAAAGGAACACCAAGTGCAAGCCATTGGCAAATCTACATTGGCAAATCTACTTTGCTTCTGCTTCCTCTATTGGGCTACCTAGAACTGAGCTCTCACACACACAAGGAACATCCTATGTAAGCATTGGCAATCTACTTGCTTTCTCTATATAGCTTACTTAGAAGTGAGCTCTCAAACAACCAAACGAACATCAAATGTTTGCTTCCTCTGTGTTGCTACTTAGAAGTTAGAAAAACCTCCCCACAAACCTATACACAACTAACACGCTATTATTCACCAACTACCCTATGTTACATGAACTCAAGTAAAACTAACGGGCAACAACACAATGTTTCCACTTTAAGATGTCCATTATCAAAAAACATCTCACTATCCTAACATTGAGCTGAAGTATATACACATCATGTACTCATCTCAAACAAAAGCCCATGAAATGTCATACAATCAAGTAACAAACTTTACTCTCGAAACATCCGTAATGTAGCAAAATTCAATAATTAACAGCTAAAACACCCACTAATCCAATAAACAGTCATAAAATAGAACATAAAACATAGATCCAATGCATTATCAGCCCAAATCAGTATTACCAAAATAGCAAACCAACAAATCAGCAAAATGAATCAAAAAACAAAGTATCCCAAATAAGAAAGAAGCTTCAATCCAAGATTAGTGATAAAAATGTCTCAGCAGCAGCATGCTCAACCGTGGCGCCAAGAAGAAAGAACCTCTGTCACCACCACCATTAGAAAACGACGACAAATTATCGTCGCTAACACTACGACGCCTACGCTGTTGTTTGTTGGTAAGTGCTTAATGTGGGTCCCCCATTGAAAACTAAAAGCCCTCGGAATAAGGGGCTTCTTGTCGTTATATTTATCTTCTTCACGCAATCTTCAATGGAGAAATCAGAAGACGCGAAGTGGGTAATTCGTAATTGTTAGGTTTCTGAAAAAACATTGTTGAAAACCCATTAATGAATTTGAATTTGAATTTGGTGGGTGGTTAGTTAAAGGAAGAATTGGGGCTTAGATTTCATCATCAACATCGAATTTTAATGGGGGTTTTAATGTTAGTTGAGGATGTTAACTGCCAAAATTAGGCAGTTGAAAGTAAGATTATGATGATCAAAGATTAGGCGAGATCTTGCATCAATAGCTAGCACGCGAAGAAGAAAAGATGTCAATTTGTTGGGTTAGATCAAAAACTGCAATTTCGAGGGCAAGTATACATGTTAGTTGGGCTGCGTCATTCCTAGTAAACATATGACTATATGGAGAATTGAGGATGAATGGTTTGTTAACTTAGCTCTATTTCATTTGGCAATTAGCCACAGGCAAATTTCTACGTATTGAATCTAGCGACCACCATAACAAATACTCCGTGCCCGTTTTAAGGCTATGAAGCATGAAAATCTCTAAGATATGACGTTTCAACGTTTCGGAAACTCGGAAAATCTCTAGGAACAACTATTTCCATCTCTAACGTTTCCATGCAATTAAAACATTGTTTATCTTTCATTTCTCCACTTAATTTTAAGGAAATCTAAGTTATTTTTCATTTATAGTACATTTCAATAGAATTTAGTTGTTTTAACATAATTTAGTAATTTTTTTCTTGATAAAATATTTTAATATTTTTAACTATTGTAAACGTTTCCCCGTTTCCGAAACTCAAAACGTTTCCGTGCCACATAAGTTTAAGGTATGGTGAATTTTTATTGACTGACTATCTATTAAATTATATTTTTCTAAATTTTAATGCTTGCGAAAATTATTGTGCAAAAAAAACCGAGTCAAGACTTGAGAAACTACATGCGGAGTAAAAGATAAATGCATGACAAAATAGCGATAAGCAATTGATAAGAATACTATATCTTAACGTATTAGAGGGAAAAAACTTAAACTACCCACCGAGATAACTTCCAATCACTAATACGAAGTAGTAGTTGAATACAATAATAATGGAGTTCCACTTATTTGTGATGTACCTAGTTGATTGTTAAGGAGTTTTGTCATACACTGGGGAACAGGAAGATCGTGTTTAAAGGAATTTCGACCTCCAAATAGGACTTGACTATATCTACCTATTGGGTAATCCATCACTAGTAATAGAGCTAATATAATATAGAGTTTATTATTAAGTTAGGCGAGTGCTCCATCATTACTATTTTTTACACTAACAATTTAAGGTAGGTAGTTTACCCGGTAGGTAAACAAAGTTTTTTTCCTCCAAATCCTTGTAGTTGTATGGACGCGAACTTGTGAGTTTGATTTGGGATTACAAGTTCATATACACACTAACTACACCAAACTATAATAATAGATCAGGTTTTGTTCAATCCTTAGTGAAAAGCTCATTATGTATAAACTTTGTGACACTCTGTGTACATAAAGTAACAATAAAGAAATTCTTGAAATATAAATTTGTATGCATTTTTCCAAATACATGTGACTAAAACTAAACACCAATATGAAATTGATTGAAAGAGATGATTATAATGAGTACACTATGAGAAGATAGTTTATCACAGGTCAGCATGTAAGTGATGATTGTTGATTGTAAAATTAATTTCTTTATGTAAGCGTGCTTTATTAACATGTAAAATGAAATATGTACGTGTCATTCTCGTTCATTCATTTTAACAAATCTTTACAAAACCTCTACTTTCGAAAATGGTCGTCTTCAAATTGCACTAGTTGCCACAATTTCGTAGTCTAGGGTATTCACTTTTAGATTGATTGATGGCTTTGCCCCTAACTTCTAGACACTATTGTTTTATAAATAACAAATTTTGTATGAAAGACGTTGTCTTAAAATCTTATATAAATTAATTAGGTATAAACTTACAAGTTGATGAGCACGACATATTCTATGTACACTTTACTTAAGTGAACAAAATTATTAGCAATACCGTACCCTATTAGTTAAGGAAACTTAAACCTTCGTTACATGTATGCATAATGTTTACGTTATCTTTGTGATTATGGACTTATGACAATTGACAACGTAAGGAGTTCAATACATTTGTGATCAATAACACCTTAATTTAGTGGTTTAGATTGAGAGTCTTATATTTTGTATGAATCTCATCTTGACTCCACTATCGTTGAAAAACAAAATTAAAGAAAATCAAAAATGGATTAAATTTGCTTTCAAATCAAACAAGTATTGAATGAGAATAGTGGAAACTAGCGGATTGGAACAAATTGGATTGTTGGATCACATTTTGCTTTATGCTTCTTCCCAACCATTCCATTTGCATAAACCCAAGCTGCAAACAATCATTGGGTTTAATTTGGTGGGTTTTGTTATAAAAAGACCTAACATAATTTCAAATAATCCAAAGGCCCAACAGGGTGTAGCAATAGGTTTGTAATATAAATTTTTACCATTTTTTTTAAAAAAAATCTAATCTTTTCAAGAGCCATAAAAACAGGTGAGATCAGATCACGAAATCTCTTAGAATCAGAAAGGGCGGGAGTTTAACAAACAGAGTTTCTCATCACGCTCGTAATCATTAACATTAATATATGACAAGTCATAATCATCTAGCTTGTAAAGAAGTTCATTGCACTTAATCATGAAGGTAAGTAAATTTACTTCCATCATATTTAACAACAAAGCAAAGATGGGAGTTGAATCGAAATCTAATTTTAATTATGGTTTCTCAATCTCACGATCATATCCACAAAATCCTCCAAAACAAGCAATGGTCTCCAAGTTAGTTTGGTCCAAGTATAAAAAGTTATATTATTTTAGATGAAAAGTCTTTAATCTCGTGATACATCATTATCTTTTGTGATCTTTAACGTCCCTCTGATGATAAAATAATCAAGAAAAGACACATACGTAACAAAGAATGTCTTTTATTAAAGCGTAAAGCTTTGATTGGGAAATAATAAAAAACTTTGAGAGGGTGGGGAAAGTTGGCTTTGCAAAGGCAATCTAAAACACAACCTGGGGTTATGTTTTACTGGATATATATGCTAAAACCTTATTGTGCTTGACACATTTTTGGTGTCTTTGTGAAAACGAGGCAATAAGATCTAAGCAAATGTGACATTGGAATTATTGCTAATATAATGAGATCATTATCTTTAATGTTAGCCTCTTATATATGATTATTGTTTTCGCATTTGCAAGTTACATCTAACCCACCTTCTAAAGCAATCATTTCGTCAAAAAAAAAAATGTGACTAAGCAAAGGTGTTGATTTTTGGTCCTGTCAAAAAAAATATGATAAAGTACTTAGCTTGGTGAAATGAAATCATTCAAGCAAAGTGAAACTATGTTAAAACATTATTTGTATTTACATTAAATATGAAATGAACTTTTGATCCAATTATTTGAGTCAAAGCATATGATTGTATTCGCTTTGTGTCAAGTGGAGTAAACCAGTTAATCTTGATTGCTATCTAGCTATTGATCGTTTATTTGCATGCAAATTGATGGCAATTGGACATGATATAAGTCATCTTATTAATTAAGCTAGTAATTAACAATCATTGAGCAAATTGTGATCTATGAAATTGTTGTTAATCTGCAATGAAAGTGGAAAATAGAATCGATCGACACTTGTCAAATGCTAATACTACTCTTGAAACTCCAAGGGAAATGTACTCGATAATTTATGTAATGAGTTGATAATAGTTTGGTTTTAATTAAGCAACTAGTATGTTTTGCCCGGAACATTGCCCAGGTCGATAACATAAGCATATATTGTATAATATTTGTAATTGAATAATTATTCTGTATTTGATATTGTTTCTAATAGTTTAATTACACATAACATTTTTAACAATGCTCTAAAGACAATAATAATTGTGGTTGAGTTGGTAAGTGTAGTCTTCTATAACATTAATTGATTAGTTGATTGGTTGATCTTAGGTTCGATCTTACATACAGTACATATTTTTTTTATTGAATAGTTAAAATCTAATCCTACGTGGAAAAATGCATACGTGGCGCAACTGATGAAAGAAGAATGCTTGCGTGACCGCTTATGTGTCTCGCATACATGCTTGACACTCTTTTAATATATTTGTATAATTTGTTAGATAAGGTTGATAAAAATTGGTTTAATTTAATTATGTAATCTGTTGATATAACATTTAATTCCAATGCATTTATTGAGTCGTAGTTAGTACTTATATATTAGTAGGTTCATCATTGAACAAGACAGAACACACATAATTTGTTGCAATGATTGAATTCTCATTAATTAATTAATTAATTAATTAATTAATTAATTATAACACTCGTATTCATAATATAAATCGATCATAAGTGATTACCTTTGAACTTATAAATTGATTCTAAAGAGAGAACTACGAATAACATAATGGCTCAACTATGACAATGTTCCCCCAAACTTGTTTTCTATACTTTTTTAGGACAAGTTTATCCAAAGATAAAAATTTTTTCCTCAAAACTATGACACATCAGCTTTCCACTAACTTTTACTTTCAAGACTCACATCAAGACTATCTATATTCAACTTTATCCCAAAGACTCAATCAGATTCACATACTTTATAAAAATATATATATATATACTTAAAAAAGAAAAAAGTAAATTTGATTTAAAAAGTAAAAAGGATCAATAAAAATTGACACAGTTGGTCCAATATGAGTCTTGAGTTGAGTCTTGAAAATCAAAACTCAACTCAAGACTCTAGGGTCTTTTGCATACAATTATCCTAAGACTTAGGAGTCTCAAGCTAAGACTCTTCTCAAAGACTTTAGGGGATAATTTGCCCTTATTGAATAGATAAGTATTACTAGTAATTAGTGTCACGCGAATGCGTGCTTGACCATGAAAATTTGGTTGATTAAAAATAATTATAATAGTATGGTATTTAATTAAAATGTTTAAGAAATTTTGATATTATTATTTTATATCTAATAATTTAGTCATTGTTAAATAATTTGTATGTAATTATGACTTTCACATAAAAAAAAAACTAATAAATATGATTTGAATTCAAACATATCATTCCATAATATTGTTTAATTCAATTGGAATAATGATCAAGTTTTGATATTTTTTTCACTAATTAAATGAAAGTCACATAATAAATGTATTCTTTATTTTGGTTAACTTTAGCACACGATCAAATTCATAATTTTTTATATTAAGCACTTAAGGGTATCAAAGTTTTTAGCTCATCAAATTCATTAAGGGTAATGATCGTATTTAAGAGGGGGACGCCATCTTCCTCCCCTTTCTTATATAATGAGATAGGTTTCAAATAAAGTATCAATAAGTTCAGATAAATTGAAATGCAAATTTTTTTTCTCCGATTCAGTGTCGATATGTGGGTAGAAGCGTGCCCTAAATATTAAAACAATGTACAGACGCTTAGCTTTGATAATAATTCCCAAAATGATTGTGAAGGATGAACCTACTGCTAATAAACAAGCCGCAAAATTTGAATATGATGAGTATAAT
>SNQN01000045.1:0-19336 GCA_008642245.1 Bassia scoparia | reverse complement strand
CAAAATTAATCTCTAATTGTTCGCCCTAATTTGAATTCCAATGAATACATACAAACAATCTCTTTGATTGATGTCCCTCTAGACCGCCCAAAAATTTGTGAATTGAGCTCTCAATAACACAAAAGGAACACCAAGTGCAAGCCATTGGCAAATCTACCATTGGCAAATCTACTTTGCTTCCTGCCTTCCTCTATTGGGCTACCTAGAACTGAGCTCTCAACAACACACAAGGAACATCCTATGTAAGCCATTGGCAAATCTACTTTGCTTCCTCTATATAGCTACTTAGAAGTGAGCTCTCAACAACACAAAACGAACATCAAATGTTTGCTTCCTCTGTYTTGCTACTTAGAAGTTAGAAAAACCTCCCCCAAAACCTATACACAACCTAACACGCTAATTATTCACCAACTACCCTATGTTACATGAACTCAAYTAAAAKTAACGGGCACAAAKACATGTTTCCACTTTAAGATGTCCATTATCCAAAACATCTCACTATCCTAACATTGAGCTGAAGTATATACACATCATGTACTCATCTCAAACAAAGCCCATGAAATGTCATACAATCAAGTAACAAACTTTACTCTCGAAACATCCGTAATGTAGCAAAATTCTCAATAATTAACAGCTAAAACACCCACTAATCCAATCAAACAGTCATAAAATAGAACATAAAACATAGATCCAATGCATTATCAGCCCAAATCAGATATACCAAAATAGCAAAACCAACAAATCAGCAAAATGAATRAAAAAACAAAGTACCCCAAATAAGAAAGAAGCTTCAATCCAAGATTAGTGATGAAAAATGTCTCAGCAGCAGCATGCTCAACCGTGGCGCCAACAGAAGAAGAACCCTCGTCACCACCACCATTAGAAAACGACGACAAATTATCGTCGCTAACACTACGACGCCTACGCTGTTGTTGTTGGTAAGTGCTTAATGTGGGTCCCCCATTGAAACTAAAAGCCCTCGGAATAAGGGGCTTCTTGTCGTTATATTTATCTTCTTCACCATCTTCAATGGGAGAAATCAGAAGACGCGAAGTGGGTAATTCGTAATTGTTAGGTTTCTGAAAAAACATTGTTGAAGAACCCATTAATGAATTTGAATTTGAATTTGGTGGGTGMTTAGTTAAAGGAAGAATTGGGGGCTTAGATTTCATCATCAACATCGAATTTTAATGGGGGGTTTTAATGTTAGTTGAGGATGTTAACTGCCAAAATTAGCAGTTGGAAAGTAAGATTATGATGATCAAAGATTAGGCGAGATCTTGCATCAATAGCTAGCACGCGAAGAAGAAAAGATGGTCAATTTTTGGTAGAATCAGACAACTGCAATTCGTCATAGGGCTGACAACAAATGTATACCAAGTAAGTTCGGGGCTGGTCATCCTAAGGGTAACACATATACTATATGAAGGAATTGCAAGAGATGAATGGTTTTGTTAATTAGCTCTATTGCATTTGGAATTAGCCCAGGCAAATTTCTACGTATAGATCTAACGGACCACACACCATAACATTACTCGCGACGCTCTCATCAGCGCATACTCGACATGAAAAATCTCTAAAGTGCACGTTATACCACACGTTTCGGAAACTCGACAAATCCTCTAGGTAATATCGACATTTCCATCTCTAACTTTCCATGCATATTAAATACATTGTTTATCTTTCATTTCTCACTTAATTTACCACGACACTAAGTATATTTATCATTATTATAGTACATTTTGCAATAGTAATTAATGAGTTGTAATTTTAAACCATAATTTAGTAATTTTTTTCTTGATAAAAATTTTTATAATTTAGACGATATTGATAAACGTTTCACGCGTTTCCAAAACTACAAAACGTTCTCGGCCAACTAAGTTATAGGTATCGCTGTAACTCTTTTCATTGACTGACATCTAATAAATTCTACTTTTCCTAAAAATTTAATGCTTGAGAAAATTTATTGTGGCAAAAAAAATTCCGAGTCAAGACTTAGAATATCATGCGGAGTAACACGAATACAATTCTACAAAACTAGGCGATTAAGCAATTGTTACCTACAGAATAATATCTTTAACGTCAAATTCAGTAGGGAAAAATCTTAAACTACTCCACCTGAGATACTTCCAATCACTATATACGAGTAGTAGTTGAATACAAATAATAATCTGGAGTTCCACTTATTCCTGTGATGTACCTAAGTTGATGTCTACAGAAGTTGTCAACACTCGGGGCACAAAGAAGATCGTAAGTTTCTACAAAAGAATTTCGACTCCAAATAGGATACTGACTATCATCTTACCTATTGGCTCCAAAATCCATCACATAGTAATTGTCCGCCGAGACTTATTAATAATATATGGAGTAGTTGATGTATTTATAGTTTATGGCGAGTGCTCCATCATTCCTATTTTTTTACACTAACATATTTACGTAGTTAGTTTTACCGCGCAGTAGGTAAACAAAGTATTTTTTCCTCCAAATCCTTGTAGTTGTATGGACGCGAAATCTTGTGAGTTGACGGGTTGGGATGTACAAGTTCATATACATTCACGTAATCTACACCAAACCTATAATATTTTTA
Source organism: Bassia scoparia (assembly GCA_008642245.1). NCBI lineage: Eukaryota > Viridiplantae > Streptophyta > Magnoliopsida > Caryophyllales > Amaranthaceae > Bassia > Bassia scoparia. The sequence continues at coordinate 16,749 of SNQN01000045.1, read as the reverse complement.
GATCAAGGTTTTGTCAATCACTTCAGGAATAAGCTCATTATGTATACTTTGTGACACTCTGTTACATCAAGAACAATAAAGAATTCTTGAAAATAAAATTGTATGCATTTTTCCAAATCAGTGAACTAATACTTAACACAATATGAATTGATTTGAAGAGTATGATTATAAATGAAGTATCCACTTTATGAGAAGATAGTTAATCAAAAGGTCAGGCTGTATATGTATATATGTTATGTAACACAAAATTATACTGTTCTAATGTATACGATGCTTTATTAAAATGTAAAAATGAAAATTTTACGTGTCCATTTCTCGTTATATCATTTAAACACAATCTTTCAATCAACAACCCTCTACTTTCGAAGAATGGGGGCGTCTTCAGATATCTGCACTCCACGCTTGTAAACCACAATTATCGTAACGTCTAGGGTTATTTCAGATTGTTGATGTCTTTGCCCTAACTTTCTAGACACTTCCCACATTGTTATTGAAAACAATTATGTAGTAGAAAAGAAAACGTGTCTTAAAGGTGTTAATTTATTATATTTAGATTAGTATACGAACTTACAAAGATGGATGGAACACGACATTAAATCTAAATGGGTAAACAATTTTCCTTAAGGTACGATACCCAAAAAAATTTTTATTTTTATTAGCTTCAGGCCTAATACCTGTACCCTATTAAGTTAAGTGAACTTACCTCGTTACATATGTTATGCATCAACGTCCCCTCTAGCGTAGGTATCTGTTGTGCGTATGGACTCCTATACATTACCGACCGTCTAAGGAGTTCATATCATTGTTGTATCAACTAATCATCTTACATTTATAGGTAATTGGTTTGATTTGAAGTGCTGATGATTTTGGGTGAGTGGGATGGGCTCGCAGCTGAACCTCCACTACTCGTAGAAACAAAATTAAGAAAAATCAACAAACTGGATAAATTTGCTTTCAAATCATACAGTATTGAATGAGAATAGTGGAAACTAGCGATTGTAGAACAAATTGATTTTGGAACATTTATTGGCTATTATGCCTCTATATCACACAAACCATTCCATATCTGCAATGAAACCCAAGCTGCGAACGAAGGCTATTGGAGTGTTACATTTGGTGGGCCTCTTTGTGTACAAAAGACCTCAACAACACTACACTTTCAGAATAATTCCAAGGTGAGGGTGTCCAACATGGGTGTAGCACTAGGTTTGTAATATTAAAAAAGCGTTTCTACCGCCGGAGAGATATTTTTATTTAAACGAGAAAAAAACTAATTCTTTTAATCAGAGCATAATAATCAGTGAGATCAGATCACGAATGACTCGTGTTAGAATCGAAAGGGCTGGGAGTTTAACAAACAGGTTGTCATGCACGCTCGTAATCATTAACATTATCTTGAACAGTCTATCACTAGCTTGTTAAAGAAGTTCATTGCACTTATCATTGGAAGGTAAGTTAAAAATGGTTTTTACTTCATCGAGTATTTTAGACGGAAACGAAGCAGAATGGGAGTTTATCGAAATCTATAGTTGTTAATTATTGGTTTCCTCATCTTCACATGCATATGCCAGCAATATCCTCCACAAACCAACAATCGGAATCTGCCAAGTTATTTGGTGCAAGTATACAATAGTTAATCTCTTAGATGTAAACGCTTTACACTTCCCTCCGTTGATCCTGATCATTTTATCTTTTTGTGACTCTTTATACGGTCCGGCCCTCGTGATGCATCCCCGATAATGCAAGAAAAGAACTCATACGTAACAAAAGATGGATGATCTTTAATATAAAAGGTAGAAGTTTGATTGAGAGAAATATAGCAAAAACTTTGAGAGGGTGGGCGAAGTTGGCTTGCGAAAGGCATCTAAAACACAACCTGGGTTATTTTTATCTGGTATATATGCTCAAACCTATTTGTGCTTGACCACATTTGGTGTCTTTGTGAGAACGGAGGCAATAAAGATCTAAACAAATGTCGACTAGGTTGGAAATTAATTGACGTAATCAATATTGATGATCATTATCTTTAATGTTAGTCCTCCTATAGTATGACTTTGTTTCGCATTGCCATAGTACACTAACCCCACTTCCTAAATCAATCACATTTCGGCAAAACAAAAAAAAATGTGACTAAGCAAAGTGTTGATTTGTGGTCTGTCAAAATCCAAATATGATAACTTAAAAGTCTCTCTAGCGACTTGTAAAATGAGAAAACATTTTAAGCAAGATGTAGAATTGTAACTTATTGTTTTTTATTTTTTCTCACTATTTATAATATGTGATAGAACTTTGATCCAATATTTGAGTCAAAGCACATGGATTTAATCTTGCTTTGTCCGTGGAGTAAACTCAGTTGACTTCTTGCATGCAAGTTGATTCTAGTTCTGTCTTTATACTTGCATGACAATGAGGCAACTTGGACATGGAAATACAGTCATCTTTAATAATAGCTAGTAATAACAATCATTGAGCAATTATTGATACTACTGACAATTGTTGTGTCATCTACAACTGAAAGTGAAATGAGAACCGACTGACATTTGTCATCTAATACTACTCTGATTCAACTCCAAGGGAAATGTCTCGCATAAATTTCATGTATATGATTGATAATAGTTCTTGGTTTTTAATCAACAACTAGTATGTTTTGCCCGGAACTTCAGTCCGGTCGAAACAATAAGGCATAATATGAAATATTGGTAATTGAATAATTTATTGTATTTGAATTGTTTCTAATATTTAATTACACATAAAATTTTTAACAATGCTCTAAAGACAATAATAAATTGTGGTTGAGTTGGTAAGTGGGTAGTCTTCTGTAACATTAATTGATTAGTTGATTGGTTGATCTTAGGTTCAAATCTTACTATAACAGTACATTTTTTTTATTGAATAGTTAAAATCTAATCCTACGTGGAAAAATGCATACGTGGCGCAACTCTGATGAAAGAAGAATGCTTGCATGACAGCTTATGTGTCTCGCATACAATGCTTGACACTRCTTTTAATATATTTGTATACATTTGTATAGATAGGTTGATAAAAATTTGGTTTAATTTTAATTATGTAATCTGTTGATAACAATTTAATTCAATGCATTTATTGAGTCGTAGTTAGTACTTATATTATTAGTAGGTTCATCATTGAACAAGACAGAACACACATAATTTGTTGCAATGATTGAATTCTCATTAATTAATTAATTAATTAATTAATTAATTAATTATAACATACTCGTATTCATAATATAAATCGATCATAAGTTGATTACCTTTGAACTTATAAATTGATTCTAAATAAAGAGAGAACTACGAATAACATAAATGGCTCCAACTATGACAATGTTCCCCCAAACTTGTTTTCTATACTTTTTAGGACAAGTTTATCCAAAGACTCAAAATTTTTCTCAAAACTATGACACATCAGCTTTCCACTAACTTTTTACTTTCAAGACTCACATCAAGACTCTCTATATTTTTACACTTTATCCCAAGACTCCAATCAAGATTCACATACTTTTATAAAAATATATATATATACTTAAAAAAGAAAAAAGTAAATTTGATTTAAAAAAGTAAAAAGATCCAATAAAAATTGGACAAGTGTCCAATATGAGTCTTGAGTTGAGTCTTGAAAATCAAAACTCAACTCAAGACTCTAGGGAGTCTTTTGCTACATTATCCCTAATACTTGATCGAGAGAGTCTCAAGCTAAGACTCTTCTCAAGACTTTAGGGATAATCTTGCCCTTATTGAATATTCAGATAAGTACTTACTAGTAATTATGTGCACGCGATGCGTGCTTGACCTATGAAAATTGCGATGATTAAAATAATTATATAGTATGTATTTAATAAAATGTTTAAGAATATTTGATATTATTAATTTATATCTAATAATTAGTCATTTAAATAATTGTATGTAATTATGACTTGTCCATAAAAAAAAACTAATAAACTATGATTTGATTCAAAATATTCCATATATGTTTAATTCAATTTGAATATGATCTAGTTTTGAATTTTTTCACTAATTAATAAAGTCACATAATAATGTATTCTTTATTTTGGTTATTTAAGCACACATCAATTCATAATTTTTTATATTAAGACCTTAAGGGTATCAAAGTCTTTTAGCCTCATCAATTCATTAAGGGTAATATCGTATTTTAAGAGGGGACGCCATCTTCTCCCCTTTCCTTATATAATAGAGATAGGTTAATAAGTATCAATAAGTTCAGATAAATTGAAATGCACATTTTTTTTCTCCGATCAGTGTCGATATGTAGGTAGAAGCAGTGCCCTAATATTAACAATGTACACGCTTAGCTTTGATATAATTCCAAATGATTGTGAAGATGAACCCTACTGCTAATAAACAGCCGCAAAATTTGAATATGATGATGTAATAATGAATGATTTGGATGATGTGACTTAATATCTTTGCTATGTTAGAAGAATGGCTTAAGACTTGATTGAATCCTTCAATCATACCTATAAACCTTATCTTACCCTAACAAAAAAATATATATTAATATAATGACATTGTATGAATTCTTTTCTTTTTCTGATGCATTAATTAAGACCATACATACAAAAAAATAATATATAATATCTCCTAGGAGCACATACGATGCTCCATGTGCTCCCACACTTAAATTTAGGGCATTTTAATTTTAGAATTAAAAGAAATTAAAATTTAGGATTTAGACATTTTGATCAATTTTTTTATAATATAAAATAGATCATACCACTTTCAATTAAGACATATGAAATATGTTTTTAGTTTGGAACTTTTTTTCTTCAATAATAGGACATTTTAAAGAGAACAAGGCGTTTTAAGATTTGCTAGGACAGAGCAGTCGAACGCATTAAGAATTTTATGAGTTGAATAGAAGGAATAACACAATTATACATGAAAAAACAATTTAATCCATGAATGTCTGATTTATGTACTCCGTATCATGTGTTGTTTCGTAACTTTTCACCGTAGTACTTCCTCCAAAATACCACCTAACATTCAAGATATTTTATTATTAGTCATTTTAGAATGAAGAAACTAACTCCTTCACACTCCGCTTTAATTATGAAATAAAATTAATTAAAGTCTCTACGTTGCGTTAAGCATGTGTACTAATTAAATTCACCGTAGTACTTTCCTCCAAAATACCACCTAACATTCAACATATGAGACAATACGGATTTACGAACATCTAATTGTGCATATAAAAATTTCCTACGTTGCGTTAGCAGTGTATCATTTTGGAGAGGATGTATAACGATGAAATCACTAAAAGCCAATACTAATTATTAGAAATTGTGCCCATTACATAAACATTCCAAAATAGTTTAATTTATGTGACTTAATTTGTATGCCGCCTTAGAGAACTATTCAACTCCTTCCTATATGAGGTAGTACGTGGATTAACTCTTTGTTTCAAGAATACATAATCCTTAATTAATATTATAAAACATTCACCTTAAAATTAAACATTATTCCTATTAGTTAAATAAGTAAAGCAAGATTATGTTTGTTTTTTTTACGAAATACTAAAATATTATTAAGAAATATCGAAAATATACATCAGGAAGGCCACATCTGGCACCTCTTCTATAGTTCTATCCAAATCTAAGCAAGATTATTTAACACCCTTTGCATTAACTTGTGAAATGATTTTGAGTTGAAGTGACAAAACATTCACAACACATACAGTCGTAGTACAACAAAGCTAAGCCACAAGCAAGTTGATCGAAAAGGAATATAAGAATATTGGAATCTTAGTGAAATTATGCTACTACCAATATATCTTATCAACCATATATATATATTGTTATGTCCTTTATTTATTTGTGTTGATCGCAACATATATACAAAGTATATATTAGGCTTAGATGTGAAAAGATGTCGAATATTGTGCATGGGCATTATGCAATGCATGCACATCACTACATACCCATCATCTCACATATAACCAATAATCTTAATAAATTAAAGTGTCATGTTATCTTAGTTTGTACCAGAATCATGCTAATCCTTTTTCACCTTATAGCTTATCAGTTAATTTTATTCTACTTCTCAAACTTTCTAGAATATGATCGAAGTTTTACATTTTTTTTAAAAAAAACTTATATACGTGTTGGAGTGCGTGGAAATTCAAACGTGTGACCTGACTTCTTGCATTGTATACACATTCTCTGTCTTAATCATTAGGCAAATTCCCCATCAATTCAGCATATTGATATTTTGCATCCAAACCAATGTATCTCAACATCGTCCCTATATCAATTAGCTCTATCTAGTGTTATCGCGAATTCAATTCATGATTATATTAGCTACATAAATTATCATCGATCACTAATAAAATTACATGGTGTTAAATAAAGCCAATGTGATCGATAAATAAAGAAAATYTCAAAATGCAATGGTTTCTCATTCACCTCGATCTCCTAGAAAAACAAATTAAAATATTTCGTACTCAATTAATATAAACTTTTGATTGAGATTTGAGATTAAAAAAAGTACGATCTTTCGTGACACTTACCGTGTTGAATCTCACAAAGGGGTAGGTCTTACCAAACTAAAGTCATTGATAGGACTTAATGGAATTTAGGATTGCCAACACTCAACCTTTTCTTACCCTTCGGCAATAAAAATAGGCATTATTCGATTAGATTACATAAGTTAGGAAATTGTACTGTGGAATAATTAGCTATTATAAATGTAGCAACACATGGAATTAATTCATGCATTCACTTACAAAAACATATTATAATTAATTATATGATGAGAATCCAAATCCTAATCTTATTATTTTTTTTATTTTTTTATTTTTTTTATTATAATCCTAATCTTATTATATATACATGTCATTTCTTTCACTTACCATTACTAAATTCAAACCGTGTGAGAAGCTAGATGCAAAGCTAAGGCATATCCTAACCAAAAGTCCACTTCATGCACATTGTCTAATAATAATGTTTACCATATATTGTACTAGCAAATACAATGCAAGTAGTAAGAATCAATCCAATTTTTCGAAATTAAATTATATAAATTATTAAAGTAATTTAATTAACTTATGTACAACACACATATATGTCCAATAATAAATTAGCATATATCTCTTTTTGTACTAAATGAGTATATGCCACGCATAAAAATTTGATAGTAACTAGTCTGTTTTCGAGCATTGAGACAATGTGTGGGTTTCATCCAATTTAGAATTGGATATCCTAATTAACTAATTCAAATGCTTTCAAATTTCATTTGTTACATGGCTTATTGTATCTTGGAGGGAGGAATCATAATCTAGAATCACATTCTTAGAACTATATGTATGTTATCTAATTATCATATTTGGATAGAATGATTTAGGGCATCCACGTTCGTTTATTCTTAGGATCTATTTTGCAACAAATCATTGATATATATGGTGGTTTATCTACTTAAGATCATGAAAAGACAACATTTAGCTTGTCATTTGCTCATTAAACAAACAAACAAACAAAAAAATATCATATCGTTGACATTAATGATCTTAATGTTCATGTCTGGGCATGCATCTTGTTGAATATTAGTAAGAGCGATAATGTGTTTTAATTTAAAACCGGACTCTTGAGTGTCACATTTTATAATTCTAATCAATTAAACTAATTAAATTTCACACCAAGTTATTACTAAACACGTAATTCGTATATTGTTTTAGAAAAGAGAGGGGACAAGCAAAGGAAAGTTTAATTAGGAAGRCTTACAAAAGTGTATATTTATTACAYGTACTCTCAGATCAGCAAAAATGTGTTAATGTGCAGAATTTCTAAGTACAAATATGTGAGACAAGACAAGAGAGAATAGCAAAAATATAATGCCCTTTAATTCTTTTGTTTCCCTTAAAATTGGAATATTGGATGCCCTTTAATTTTTTGTTTCCCTTAAAATTGGCTTTTTTGTTATGTTCAAGTGTTGAAACATCACGATTATGCATGCATGTGCCATTGTATCTAGGGCGCAAGATGCCCCTTCATGTTTGTTGCCCGGTTCTTATATTATACATAACCGTGTAGTTAAACCGCGCGCAGCACAGGGGCTATTTCGTCCATCCAGCTAATGAAGACATTTTTTTTATTCATTGTGTTGTGGCGCAACATTAACTCACAGTGTTCCACCACAACATTTTTCCACCCAACACCACATGCAAATAAAAGGATTGTTTAATGACAATTGACAGTGCATGGGGCCTTTATTTTGTTGCAGGTGAGGCAAAATTTTTTTATTCATTGTGATGCGCGCAACATTAAACTCACCGTGCTCCGCACAACATTTTTCGTTTGTTGCCCTATCGTTCCTTTATGTGTCCTTCCTATATCCTTTAGTTCTCCTTGCCAAAACTCAAAACTTATACGTGTAAAAGAAAATAGAAAAAACACGAGTATAATTGACATGATTTATAATTAATGTACTATATTACGAATCTGATAAACAAATTAGATCGAGCAACTTTCATACGAGTATTATTAAGTTGTAGTTTTGATTACCCAAGTTATTAAAGTTGCATTTTAATTAGCTATCCACTTTCTGTTCAATTACGGTTAATTGATTTGATTTGATTTTATGACGTAGAAAATAGGGAAGGATGTATGTGAAGAGAGATGAGAAGTGGAATGCAAGTTGAAAGGCATCACGTTCACTAATATGCCATCGACTCACCACTTCATTTTCTTGGTTTCTCAATGGCTCCTTAGCCTTTGCTCTCACCGAATATTTTCCCTGAATTATGTAGCTAGCCCTTTCACAAATTAAATTATAATTAAGACCCTCATTAATTATAAATTAAGATTTAAGTTATAATCTTATTCACTATTTGAAGTTTTATATGGAGCCTTCTTTCAGTTGCTATCAAATGGATAGGTTTTATTTGCCTATTAAGGTTTTCCTAGCACTAGCTAGATAGATTAATTCTCGTGTGATTTTCGATTTTATTAAATTTATTAATTTATTTTAAAATTGTTCAAAATGAAAATCCGTAAAATGTTATCATTTGATAGAGAGAATTATGAAGTGTGTGTTTGATGAAATAATTACTTATACTTTTAGTCTTGACAACCTAGTAATAAATTCAATAAATTATAAATTATTTATATATATAATATATATATATTATATATATATATATATATTATATATATATATATATATATATATATATATAATATATATATATGTGATTTAATAAAAAGTTTATTATAACAATGTTAAACAAAAATATTCCTCAGGTCGTTTCAAAATCAAGAATATGTCGAAAATCACATCATCAATCCATTTTTTTTATAAAAAAAGATATCACTCTTGTTAGATTTTCTCATGTTTTATTCATTAATTAATTTATTATATATCACATTACAAACTTTTTTATTTAATTAATTTATGATTAGAAGGTATTGATCTGATAGTCTTATAAATACGGAGTAATTCACAAATTGTACAATTATTCGATAAGTGTACCTAACAACGAACCCTACAATTATTTTTTTACTAGAATAGTAGAATGTAAGATATTCTTCTCTCTAGTTCCTATCACCATCGATAATATGACCTAAGGGGATGGGATGAGAACTCCCAGACAAAACCCTTTAATGAGCCAGTGATCGATCATTGCAATTTGCAAAGGACTCGTATGTGAGCAAATCACTCTAATCCATCATTTCCTCTATTACATTTGTAGTTTAATTATTTCTTGAACAAAAATCAATGTAATATTAACGGGGTGCAACCTAAATGTTAGTTCTTTTAACTTACTCGTACAATGTATAATTTATTTATTTATTTATTGAAGTAAAAAGAGAGAAGGAATGATTGGACATAAAAACAATTGAAATGAAATTACATATGTAGCAACTAAACATGTCAATGCCACACCGATAAATAATGTCGTTACTAATTATGAGTTTTTTTTTATGCGAAAGGCCATAAGGTTTAAAGTATACTAAGCAAAATAATGAATTTGGCAAACTAAACCTTAATTAAGCAATGTTCTTTCCAATTTTCACTCATAATAAAGAAGTTTGGCAAATTATGATACTTGGTATATTTAACAATTACATTAGTAGTTTGGTAGATTAACCTTCAACCTTCGCAATAAAGAAGAACAGTAAGAAAACAAGGAACATTTTACTGTATTAAACTATTAATGCACTTTAGAGTTCATATAATAATCATATATAAAAAAAAATTGGAGTGTATATATATATAAAGAGTTTGACATTCGTTAAGCTAAAATAAGAGCAATATATTACCAACTTAATATGAATTCAATGCACAAGCTAGTAGCTCAATCTATGTATTGAGAGCATGTTAATTGATGTACGCATTTACATTGTTCTTTACTATATATAGGGAAGCAAGAGGGAGTAAATAAAAGAATAAATAGGGTTACAAGTGAAGAATAATAAGTAACTTACTAGAGTTTTGTAATTCAAGAGTTCTTTAATTCGCAAGTTTTAACATGCATGCCCTGGTGGCCTGGTAATAATCTAATAGGGTAAGTTATTATATTCGATATTTAATTCATTGATTCGCACCGTGTAATATATTTATGGTTTAACAGCTGTTTCATATGTACTCCCTTTTTTCCACTAAATTCATGTTGTTTCTACTTTACACGTTTGTCAATGTACAATTTACATGTAAAAAATCTTTACACGATTATCAAATGAATAATGTTGAATTTCCTCGTGACATGAATTTAGTGGAACYAAGAGAATATTTCAAATGATAAAATTAAAGAATCAACCTAATATATGTATGTGTATCGTTTTAGCCCTTTTCATAATTGAAATCTGTTATTTCATGTATTTCTTGTATTAGGTTGTTTACACCCTTAGCTTGAATCGCTTCCTAAAAGTGGATGCAAAACAAAATATGGAGGAAGTACTTTCTTTGTTTTATTTAAAATAAAATCTTCTTAATTAAGACTAATTAAAAAAATGCAAATCAAGAAAGTATGTCTCAAAATATAATAAAAATAACAAGTATTAGCAAAGAGAGGTGGATATCTGATAGAGTTAGGAAAAGTAGTATGGAACGGCCAATAGAATGAAGGTATTAATTTGAAAGCAACGAATTAATTAACCTCCAAAAATCAGAAATGTGACAATGCATGAATAAACAATTAAACATTAATTAAGTAAATATTGTAATTCATGGACCATAAGTACAAGTGCTAATGTCTGCGCAGCTGGAGAGGAAGAAGAGGTAATCACCTTATGTCAACCTACTTACATCATAATTCATTCACAAGCTTATTTACAAACGATACTYCTTTTAGAGACCGAGGAAAGGGTTTGAAGCGGTGACTCCAACTCGYCATAACTACTCCACCTTTGATCCTTGTGATCAAGAGTTCGAATATTCGTGYAGGTTATCGTTCATTAATGATAGTGAGTTGAGCAGCATGAGTGCATAACTTAGAAGTTTGAAAAGGCATGGACATACCTTAGAAATCCGACTACATTAATTAGCGACATAACCTTGAAAAACCCAAAACAATACTCCTTATTATTCAATTCTAGAATCAACCTAATATATTACTGTACTTTTTCGCTAACAACGCATATGAGTGTCCCTTTTAAACATATATTTTGAAATGGAGACGTTGATCTCTAAAAAAATTTGTACCATATATATACTATATACCCCTCTAGCTAAGAAACACACAATATCTTCGGGGGGGATCTAGTATTAGGTCTCTTCTTTCGAGCTACTAAAAAAAGAGCTAAAGATAAATTGGAAAGAACACAACTTTAAGGTGTTGTATGAAGGATTAGCCAATGAAATTGGAGGCTTTGCACCCAAACGCCACCACTAGCCAGTAGAGCCATCACTTTGCATGCTAATTGCTCATGTAATCTACGTAGTACATACACCCTAAAGTCCTAAACACATTCCTCACATACAAAGTAATCACGACATTATAGTGGTATACTAATATAATTAAAGAATTTCCAAAGATGGGGATTGATGACTGATCAATGTCCTAAATTTTACTTTCGAATAACATTATAAAAAGACTTGGAAAAGGAATGGAAAAAAAGTAATATTTGTGGCCATAAAAAATACGAGGACTATGGCTATGTCTAGTTCGTCTGATTTGATTTGTTCGAAATTTTTCTGATTTAAACAGAACTATCTTGGACTTCTAGTTTGATTTGAATTATTAGTAATAATGATATTAATAGTTCAGTTCAGAAAAAATTGACTATTATAATAAAACTTCAACTCAAATTAGACTAGAACAAATAAAGTTCAAGTGAATTATTGACATAGCCTTGATGCTAATAAAATTTCATAATTTGAAAACTAGGTGCAATGGATCAAAGCAAATTTGTATGATAGGGACACTAATAAAAACACACAAAATTGAGCTCTCCACTCAAAGGTGTGGCTGCCGTGCACAGTGGTGCGCCATGGCGCAAGGCTCTAACATATTGTTTAAGCGTAAATAATGAAGAGTAAATGATAGGAAACTGAAACTGATTGTATATTGCACTGCATTGAAATAAACAATTACAAAAGCATTTTAAGTAAAAAACTAAGGTCTTAACTAAATGCAGAAAGATTAGGAAGCACTTCCACGATTACCCTAATATAAAGCTCTAAGTCTCTACTAAACCACTAACAACTCAAATACAACATCTAATTCAGTTTCTACTAAATCTACTAACCACTTACTATTAACCAGGCCCTTATACCCGGCGGCGAATTAATTCCACTTAGAAGAAAAGGGAGATAAGATTCGAACATGTGACGTCTGTGTCACGCTGGCTCTGATATCATGTTAACGGACTATCTCAACCAAACAGTTTAGCTGATATAAACTCTATCACTTACCCATAATCCTAAACAATAGCAAAACCCGTAATTAGCAAAACATATCAATGCACTAACTCACTAACTATGTGACTTTGAATTAATAACCAACACCTTCCATTGATTTAAAGTCACCCGCTAATACTTGAGCCTTCAATCGCAGTTTAGTGATGCACACGGTCTAACGAACAGAACACACGAACATAACCACGAGTACAAACATAACTTTAACCCACCACTCGACTTCTTGCGTAATCACGACCTCTTCGTCTTTTTTCACTACAACGACTTAGACGACTCTAAAAATTTGAAACCACGACCATAATCACACAACCACGACTAGCTCAAACGCGACTTTAATTAGAAGAGTAAAATCTCTTCTTGCAACTTTTTGAGCAAGATTGGCTTGCTCTTTCTCTTTCTCACTCGTTTCATCCTTGGCTTGTCCCAACATCTATCCTCTTTACGCCGTATCTCTGCAATACTAACACTGAATGTTTACTTCATACCACGACTTTCACTGTCTTAAGACCACGACCACATTCAACACCACCACAATTGTAACCGTAACCGCGACCACATCATCTCTACCACGACCACGCGACTACTACACCATAGATCACAAGTTCAGGACTCCATCATAATACTGACAATATGACATTTGACCAGCAACTTGAATGCCTTTTCTTCTCCTTTATCACACTCTTAACATTTTTTTTTCTCATGTGCCATTAAAGAGCCCATCATCTCATCAAATGTATAATTTGACAAATCTAGATTCTCAAATTGTTAACTTGTATATATATAATTTTAACGTTGTGTTTTTCAAAAAAAGACGTTGTTCATCACAACGGATTGGCAACCGAAATTGTTGGTTGCCCAAAATGCTAGTCGCCATCTATAATGGCACTAAAATTTTAAACAAATTGGTTGCCAAAATGGTTGTTGAATTGGGCAACGTATTTTGTTGTTTTGTTGCCAATTCAACAGTTGTACATTTCATTTTCTAAGAGGTCACCCATCCAATGATTTGCACTCTCCAATTCTTGCGCACGCTAAATTGCGGGATAGTCTTATCACATGAGCTCCTTTAATAGAATGATACACATTGTTCACTAATAAATAGTATAACAATGTTTAAAATATCATGGGATGTACATATGGCAACAAATTATAGTTTTGGTGCTAAAATGACAATCGTATTACTCCTCCAATTCCCTTTTGTTTGTCTTGTTTGGAATTGGGGTGAGAATTAAGAAAAATGAATCTTTAATTAATAGAATGTATTAATTTAATAAGATTCTTACTTGAAAAAAGAGTGTTATTGGCTTTTTTTTAGTAGAATGGAAAAAAAAATCTAATAAATGTGTGTTGGAAAGTGAATTTTGGAAAGTAATCCTAATAGAGATAAATATGATGGTAGAAAAATAATAAATATAGTTCAATTTACCATTTCCATGGGAAAAGTGATAAAGTTGGAGTTAAAAATAGAAAAGATTCTAAATAAGACAAACATTTAGAAATTTCATTTCGATAAAACAGGTTAAACAAAAGGGACGGAGGATTTCGATAAACAGGTTAAACAAAAGGGAACGGAGGAGTAATTTTTTTGTTGCCAATTAAAATCTGAAAAACTAGCTTGACAACATAAATATCAATTACTTCCCTCCGTTGGTTTACACGCACCACTTTCATTATTGCGAGCTGCTCAAGGCGTTTTTTTGGTGGTATATTAGTTGAGGGAAGGTAGTGTGATTAAGTTGGTGGGTAAGGTGTGTGTTTTATATTGTTAATTGTTTTGGTCCCACCATGTGGGGAAGGAATAAAATGGTCATTTCAAACAAAATAAAGTGCCAAAAAAGGGAATAAAGAAAGTGTGCAAGTATTTTGCAAATTTCTCAAAATTGGAAACCGGTGCGAGTAATCAAAACGAGGAAGTAGTTGGTTGCCAAAACATGTTCTTTTAATTTTGTAGAGTGTCAACGAATTTATTATTTCGTTGCTAGATTTAGCAACCAAATAATATTTGGTTGCTACATTAGTAACAAATTATATTATTGGTTGCTACATTTAGTAACAATTATATTATTTGGTTGCTATTGACAACAAAATTATGAATTGGTTGCTAAAGTATATTTGGATTGGTTGCCATAAAGTTACAAAATATAAATCAGTTGCCATTAATTGGTTGCTAAATCATGTCCATTATTTTTGTAGTGATTAAATGTTGCCTAAACTATTAAAYCAAKTTTACCAAAATAACCTTTCAAATTTCACAACCCAAAATCACAAAATCACAACCACCACCTTCGAGCCATCACATATTCACAACTAGTCCGAAGACACATTCTTTCATGGCGACTATACGACAACCACCTTAGCTTCAAAAAAATATCAAATTCTACTCTCATTCTTATATCTAATGTGCCTTTATTTTACTTCTCTTTCATTGCCTTTTCACTTTCAATCTTTCCACTTTCTCATTCAACTTTTCCTTTGATCATGGTGAAACTTAATTTAAAATTTATTAGAGTAATGATCATTCTACCCTTTCATAATATACAAAAACATTAAAATTAAATACAATCTATTTACACTTAATAGTCAATTATATCATTTTTATTCATTTATAAAACCTCATATGAATGATTCATTTACCACATTTTATAACATTACGAACACTGTAAAATCGTAATTAAAAAAAAATATGCATGGAAAACTTTTATTCACTTGATTTTTGAAATGGTTAGGGTCCCACCTTTCATGTTTATCAACTTCAATTATTTTTTTCAAAAAGAAATAAAAATCTTCTTTTTTCCATGGCAAAATTTTTCATATATAAGAGCATATGTTGGGAGCATAGAGGTGACCATAACAATTGGCAAAGCCTTAGCAAATTTTTTCATGCTAAAGTTTGCCACATTCCTCCTCATCTCTCTCCCCTATTATAACTATTCCAATGGAACAAAAGAACATAGAATATCTGAGAATGTGCTTCTAAAGAATCATTTCCTTCTATTATCTCCCTAATTCATATTCTCCTCCTTAAATACCCTCATTGTTTGCTTCTTTCAAACACACACTTTCTTTACACCTTGCAAGAGAGAAATTAATCAACTACATACCCTTTTTTAAAAAAAAAAAAAAATTACAATTTTAATTTCTCTCTTTGTTTCGCCCTCGAAAACGAGCTCATCCGGTGCAAAGATGGTGAAATTCTCCAAGCAGTTCGAGGCACAACTAGTGCCGGAGTGGAAAGACGCCTTCGTCGACTATGAGCAACTTAAGAATGACGTTAAGAAGATTCACTTGTTGAACTCTAACAATAACTCCTCAAAACAACAAAAACATGCTTCCTTAGCTTCCTCCTTGATTTCTTCCCTAGGAAAGTTTTCCTCATTTGGGCAGAAACACACTGATCATCGCATAATTCATGTAAATCCCCTGTTTTTGCTCTGTTTTACTGTGTTTTAACAAATTACGTGACTAAAAATAAAATAATGACATAATTTTTTTTAAAACAAGAACAGGTTCATAAGAAGCTAGCATCCTCACTGAGCAAAGGGGACCTCTATGAGACTGAATTGCTGGAGCAATTCACGGACGTCGAAGCTGCCGCTGAATTTTTTGCGTGCCTGGATCACCAACTCAACAAGGTGAACCAGTTTTACAGGATCAAAGAAAAAGAGTTTGTTGAAAAAGGAATTTCAGCAAAACAGCAACTTAATTTCTTAGTTGAAGCTCAAAATGAACTTAAGAGGAAGAAGGATGCTTATTCTCAGGATTCCAATGAATGTCAGTCCATTTCAAGCCGACTCTCTTGCGGTAAGCACCAATTTTATTATACAGTTTTTACCATATCATATGATTCATAATATATACTATGTCA
>SNQN01000044.1:239082-264764 GCA_008642245.1 Bassia scoparia | reverse complement strand
CTTGCTTCGCTCATGTAAAATAGGATTTTTAGCAATATGAAGAGTCGATTGACTATCACAAAATATCTTAATAGCCTTAGGATGATGCACTCCTAAGCTCAATAGAAGACCTTTCAACCATTTTAGCTCACAAGTGATAGTAGCAATAGAGCGATATTCCGCATCTYAGGATGATTTAGAAACCGTATTTTATTTGACCTAGAAACACGAGCCATCCTRTTAATGATCTTCGATTTATGGGTCATGCAGCCCAATTAGAATCAAATCAACCTTGCAAAGTTAACTTACTATCTGCACGTGGTGATATGCCTTGCCCGGGGGTGCCTTTCAAATAACACACTACTATCTGCACATTGTTTTGATTCTAATTGGGCTTACTATCTGCACGTGGCAATATGCCTTGCCCAAGGGTGCCTTTCAAATAACGCACTACTCGTAACACTGCCCAATGTTCAATTCTCGGCTCCTGTATAAATTGTAAAAAAATATGAACTGAATAAGTAAGATCGGGTCTTGCAACTGCCAAATAGATAAGTCTTCCCACAAGTCTTTAGTAAACTTCTGGATTAGAAAGTTATTYGCCACTGGCCAAACCAAGTTTAAGATTTTGTTTTAATCGAGAAGTCAAYTGGTTTGACTCCCAAGATTCCTGCTTCAGATATTATATCAAGTGWGTATTTCTTTTAAAAAAGAAATAAACTAGAGGAACTAAGGGCCACCTCAATGCCCAAAAATATTTTTTAGAGCCAAGATCTTTCATGTGAAAACAATCACTAAAATAAGCCTTAAAAACCCTTATAACAACGGAATCATTCCCATAAACAATGAGATCGTCAACATACATAAGAACATTTATTTGAATTTTGCCTTTAGTATAGGAAAAGAAAGAATAATCAAAGGAGGATTCCAAGAAACCATACCCTTTTCAAGCAAATACTAGTTTAGCAAACCAAGATCGACGTGCTTACTTTAAGCCATAAAGAGATTCATTGAGCATAATAAATAGCATACAATCATTTATTCTAGGATACGAAATCTCTAGATTATACATAAATATAAGCAATATCAATCATATCCTATAATGAAGGTGACTACCTAAAATACAAGATAAGCATAGTAAATAATATCTTGACAAATCCCAACAATTCCCAATTTCTGGGTTTCTTCTCTCCTTTTGTGTGAGTTAAGGGTTTGTTTTTCTTTTCTTCTCTTATGGAAGATTGGAATCTATTTTTAGGTTTTTATTCGAAAGGTTGGTTTCATGGGATGTAAGCCATATAATTTTGCAATTGGCGTCAGAATTGATGATGTGATCTACACGGTAATCAAATAATGAGTTTTCTTCCCAAAACTATATCAAGGAGATGGACGGGCTAATAGAAGGCTGCATAATTCAGCGAGCAATCGACGCCTGCATTTCATCGTCGGATCTAGTTTCTCATAAGTATAGTTACTTAGAAAAAGAATTTTACTTGATTATTTTAGATTGTATTTTACTTATCTATTATGCTTATTGTAAACGTCATATGGCTTCCAATTAATCAAATTTTATTTTTCCGTTCAAAAAAAGTATTGCAAAAGACTTTTTGATGTAAATAGAATACAATATATAATTAACATGGTGTTTGACTTTAATTTCATATTGAAAGTTCTTTAAAAATAATTAATATAAAATTGTAAAGTGAATGAAGGGCAATTTTATTTATAAAAGATTATCCATTAATCACCCGATTTATCTATTCACTCGTGCAAAAATGAATGAATGGATTCAGGTGATGGTGATGGCGAATGATAGATGGATCAGATGGGATCAACAGATGCGGGTGATGCTCCACCCGCCTCGAAACCGATCCACTTTCATCTSTAGTATTGCTCTTGATTGTCAAAGGATTTTTAATATAAAAATAGGTCTTTAGTTCCTCCTATTGTTTCCTAGGCAAAAACTATTTTTTGGAAATGCAAAGGAAAAGGAGAGTGATTCTAGTAAGGTTGGATGTTTAGAGAGCCTTGTGTGAGAATCCTTATTCTTCTTTCCTTCATTCATTTACAAGATGAGTTGAGTGTGATCTTCACTAGTAGAAAAAAGCTCAAAAATTAAAGGCAAAATTCGGGTAAAAGTCGAAGTTCTTGACCGCAGCTCTTGAACCTGCAGGTTTTGAGAAAAACCCTTAAAAGTTGCAGTCAAACCACAACTGTTAAGTGGGTTGATAGCTACGGTCATTTTTTTTAACCTACTTAAAAGTTATGGTTGTGGGTAAAGACTGCAGCTTTTAAGTGATTAAAAGTTGTTGTCTTTACCACAACCTCAACTTTTAAATGACCCGATTTTTTTTAAAAAAAAATAAAAATTTCTTTAAATTCTTTTAAGAATTAAAATGATTGATAAATCATTACGTATTCATAAAGTATCAATTATCATTAGAATTCATTGTTTTTTTAAGTGAAGAAAAAAATAAGGGAAATTCTACATGGTAGCCTCGAGGTTTGCCGAAATCCATATGGTGACATACTAAAAATATTCATTCTACATAGTGGCCTTGAATTTTTACTAATTCTACGTAGTGGCCTCCAACTTTATGTTTTCCACATGGTGGCAAGACTTAAGTCACCTAACTCTAACCACTCTTAGCGACACTTAACCACTTTTCCCACTTCACCAACCCACTACCCCATCTCACCCACCTTCCACCGCACCTCCAGCAACCACTGCTAGTCCGCTACTCCAGCGTAGCCGTGCCTCAATTGTCGATTCCACCGCTAGCCCCTCTGTCGCAGCTCCAACCTATTCGAACACCGAAAAAAATTCAAAATTCCTCTTTTTTGTTTTGTCCAAGTGTAGCATCGTGCGTCACCTCGCCACCTTCGGGCTACCTGCAGCAGCGCAATACTCACCCTTCCAACAACCGCCACTATTCCAGCAACTCCGCACCCACCTCAAACCCCCTCCAAAGTCGAAAGTTTGAACAGCCTCATAACTCCATTGAAAATAATTTTGTGAAGCAATTCAGTAAAGAAGTAGATAGTAGAATTAAGGTGGTACTAGCTAGTTGCTAKTAATTCAGCAACACATACAACATTAGGTGAAATTGTGATAAAGAAGTAGAGATGGCGACAAAATTGCCACGTTTGGTTGTTGCTTTYGCAAATCAGTGTTTTCTGATCTCAATTTCCCAATTCTCTATTCAATCAAATACCATATACTGCTATTTACARTTCAGCGGCATGTCAGGAGAGAGGCGGCTTTAATGGGTTGGGCTGGATGCAGTTGGGGCTATTCGGTTGGGTTAGGACAGGTTGCGGCTGGGTTGGTATGGGTTGCGCAGAGAAGTAGCGGTTGCAATGGGTTTGTTGCTTGCGGTGGTGTTAAAGAGAGAGAAAGAAATGGCGTAGTGGGTTGGTGAAATGGGTGAAGTGGTTGATAGTAATTAAGGTTAGGTCAGGTCACCACGTGGAAAACACAAAGTTGGAGGCCATCCCATAGAATTTGTAAAAACTSAAGGTCACTGTGTGGAATGAAAATTTTAAGTGTGCCACCATATGGATTTTGTCAAAACTCGATGCTACCATATAGAATTTCCCAAAAAATAACTAATTTCAAGGATAGGTGCTTATAAATCATTAGCATATATAAGGAAAAATACGATTGTTAAAAAAGAAAAAAGAAAACAAAATCTACCTTTCTCATCTTTTATTTATTTGTGTACAACTTCGGTAACAAATTTTCTTTCTTCCTTTCTTAGCTTATATTTCTTGGTTTTACATCAAATGTAAATTTGTGTTAAGTTATTACAACTSGCAATGTGATATATATCAGTTGCACAAGGGAAAGACATGTACCTATATATAAAGATGAATTTCAAGGGTATATCGACATGAGGGATAAATTCCTTGCTTGCCAAATATGGTAGATAGTGGAAGCAATTGCAGCATTAATCACTTGTCTTTGCATCTTGTTGAAGGGGCCTCTTTTAGTAAGTCATCTGCACATATGATGCAAGTCTTGCCATTGTTTCCTGATGCCTAGCCAACTRAGAATGTTTCTCCAACATTGTGAGTTGAATTAGCATTGAAAAAACAATTGGTTCAATGTAACAACATGTGTGTTACATATTATGCATAGATCATCTGAGCATACTCCATATCTAGCAAACTTGTCTTCTGTTTGTAGCCTGGACAGAATTTCTAGCCATAACACAAACCTGTGTTTGGGTATGTAAATTTTATTTCACACCAAGTCAGACCAATCAACTTTGTCACCTTGGTCCATAATGGCTTTATATATCCTGCTAATGGAATAATTACCATTAGAAGGATACCATAAGGCTTTCTCCCAAGTTTCTAGTTATGTCTTGGTCTTGCATAAGGTCGTCAACACCTAACTGGCATGAGTTGGGGGCTCATAAGTCCACCACTCTACATCCTTAATATATATTGCATTTATCCATTTCACCCATAATGTGTCCTTTTTCTTTGCGATGTGCCATATAAACTTTTCTATTGCCAGTGTGTTCCATATATACATGTGTCCGATGCCAAGGCCCCCAAACTTCTTTGGAGTACAAGTTGGCTCCCATTTCACATACCTTRGCTTAGTGTAGCCTTCATGGCCTTGCCATAGGTAACATCTATAAATTAAACTTCATTAATCTTGTGTAAGATAGTCTTTGGGAAGATAAAATTTTGCATCCAATATGTGTAGATACTCATAAGCACAGAGTTGATAGGTTGCACTCTTCTTGCAAAGGATAAGTGTTTGAAGCCCGAGATCTTATCCTAAGGCACATTTTTTCCACCAATTTGTCACAATCCTTACTCCTGATCCTAGAAGTATTGATGGGAGCCCCTAGGTATTTAAAAGTTCAAGACCCCTAAGAGAAGCCATAGATGTTACATTATCTGTTTAAATTAGTCTGATCCATCCCCACCTGATAAATGTSAAAATTCTTCTTATTGGCACATAATCCAGAGCTTTTTTAAAAAGTTTGAAGCCCTTGCATAAGAAACTAAGCACTTTTGTATTCTCCTTTGCAAAAAATCATAAGATCATTTGCAAAGCACATATTGTTCAACTTGTGGCTGTTCCATCTAGGATGAAAGCTAAAGTCCTTCTTGTATCCCATGTGTTTCAATGTCCTAGTGAGACACTCCAACATGGGACAAAAATAAGAGCACACATAGGATCTCCTTGTCTAAGTCCTCTGCTAGGAGTGAAGACTTCAGTGTAGCTTCAATTAAAAAGTATAGTGTAACTTACACTTTAAAATGCATTCCATGTCTATCTTGATGAACTTTGTTGGAAAATTAAGCTTCTATAGTAGATCATTCACAAATCTCCATTCAATAGTGTCATCATGCAGCCTTTTAGGGCATTCTTCTTAGCATAGTGCCTTAAAATGTCTTGGCATACTAGGATGTTATCAATAATGCTCTTTCATTTTRACTTACTAGCCCTGGTAGCACTTTGCATAATTTGGTACATATAAGTTTAGAAATGCACTATACAATATAGTGCAGCAAGCAATAGGTCTATATTTAGTGACAATAGATGGACATTTAACTTTTGGAATCAGAGTGAGAGAAGTGGTATTAATTAACCTGAGCATTTTCCCTAAGGAAAAGAACTCTTCAACAGCTAGCACCACTTCTTTTCCAATAGTATTCCAACATTCTTTAAAGAAGGCACTACCATTTCCATCCACNTTTTAGGCAACACTCTTGTTTCCATAATGTAACAGATATTTGTTGTACAAGAAAATGAATCAATGGACATATATTCCACAATACTATCCAAACTGTTGTACAAAATAATTCAAATATCCTTAATTTAACCAAGTCAATGTAATGATACAACCAATTGATCAATATATACATTCCTTTCACTTACAATATAAATTTAAATGTACTACAATATTACTTTAAATGTACTACAATTGATCAATATATACATTCCTGTCGAAAGTACACGAAGGGYAGCAGCAGCAGTAGGCGGTAGCAAGAGCAGGTGCAGCACTATCAAGAACTCAAAACAAGTAAAGAACAAAAAAATTGAAACAATGAAAGCCCCAAAATGGAGGAAATTCTAATTTTATAGTGCCCTCAGGTTTAAAAGCATTATCAAAAGGCTAAAATTAGCCTTCAAAATTGCTAATACTTCCTCTATTTCATAATACTCACAACATTTTCATATGATTAGAAGAGAGGAAGGTGGATGGTACCCAATCATCATCAACGTAATGTGCAGTTAGTGTCAAATAACCACGTTTAGTAATGGCGGTCCAACAATCACATGTAAAACATATTCTACTATTAATGCTATGAAGTTTAGAACTCAAATTAAAGTCAACTTGAGCCTTTTGTGCTCTTCCATGCAATACCTAAGAATTGTTTTCTTACAAATGGTTTGAACCTGGGGATTAAGATAAAGATGCAACTTTCTCAATTTCTCATGTTCAACAATACGCAACGGATAAGCATGGTATAATATTGCTTCAGCAAAWAACTGACAGTAAACCTTATGGTCATAAGGGTTACCAAACTCAGGATTATCAACAAGAAAAGCTTTGTAAGCAGAGCAAACCTCTATGTGTTTCCTAGCATTGGAAGTACCATAACCAGAGATTGCCTTATACTTTACCTTTTCACAATACTTACATGTTGCATATTCAACTTTACCGTTCNTCAATAATCTTCTTTTTGAGAGGTATGAGATTTCCCTTGTTGTCATTAGTAAACTTTTTTAAGTGTGTGATGAAGTGATCTTTCACCTGATCATAGTCTGTGATCCAGAATCCATTTGCATCCATTATGGTATTAATGCTATTATTGTTAATCCTTAATTTGAGGTTGTGGAACAATAGCCTATCATTTTCATCCCCTTGTTGTATCCAATCGTTCCTTGTTTTCAGTTTCATGAAGCTCAAGTAGTTTTGATGCACTGTGTTATAATGCTCTTTAGCTTTAGATTCTCTTGCGGCTAGAGTTAGCAATAAATCCTGGACCCACCCCGGATCCGTGGATCCATATCCRTTTTTGCGGATATGGATCTTAAATTTTTGGACCCCTATGAATACGGGTCGGATACGGATCCTCTAGTAAAAAACGGATCTAGATTCGGGCATAATATTTGGATCCGGATCCGTTTACCTGTTTTTTTTAATATATAATAATAATTTTCTTGTCTTTAGCCCATTACTCAATACCATACAAGTCCAAGAGTCTAGCCCATAATCCATTATCCATATACTAAACAATTGACCATAGTCAAAATCCTTTTCTAATATTTCAAACCCTTATTCTCTCAAACTGTCGAACTCACGTAGCCTTGTAGCCTTGCTCCTCTTCTTATTGTTCTTACTCTCTCACTACCTTCACTACTTTGCTCTCAACGACTCAGCATCTGACTGTACTCAAGGGGCGGCGTCGAGGGCTCATTCAAGGCACGACAATGACGACTCTCTCACGGCGGCGGTGGTACTCTCACAACGCAGCACGACGTCGTTCGTCCTCCACTTTCATGGCAACTCACATTTCAATTTCTTTCCTTTATTTTTTGTTTTCTCTTCAATTTTCTCTTAAACCTTTTGATTCAGTAATTTTTTTCTTCGATTCAATGATTTTGTTTTGTTGTTATTATTATTATTTTGTAATTATGTTTTTTTTATTTAAAATTATTGTTATTTTCATCTCTTTGAGTTAATTGTGCTATTTGTGAATTATTTGTGTACGATTAAAGAAATCAAAGAAACGTTTGTGTATATAGCTAATTTTTTGGTATGTGTTATTTGTGTATGATTGTGTGAATTATGTTTTTAGACTATGATTTTTAGTTTTTGATTGTTTTGATTGTGTAAAATATTACAATTGATAGTAGRATCTGTTTTAGACCTGTATCCGTAAGATCCGTCGGATATGGATATTAATCCTCTTAAAAAATATCCGACGGATATGGATCGAATTTGGATCCATCTCTCGAAAATGGATCTGGATTTGGATCTTGTAAGATCCGGTTAAAATCCTACCCATTGCCATAACTACTTGCGGCCCACTCAAGGTTATAGGGTTCCTTATGCATCTTATTTTGGTATAATGGAACCTCTTTTGCAGCTTTTATATCCTCAATATGAATAACTTGAAAACCCTCTTTAATAAGCATCCTTAAGCTTCTCTTCAAATATTTCAGTTTTTGAACTACGCTGTACATAGTGTTCCCGGTGACTTGAGACTTCCAAGCTTATTCAACCAAAGGGTGAAATTTGGCATTAGTACTCAACATTGCGAAGTATCCAAATGGCTTCTTTGTTATAAGATGTGCAAAGAACTTTTAAACAACATGTGTATGATCAAAATATTTCTCGGGAAGGAAAACCACTGCTGCAGTTGTGAACTGACTAATCCATTCATCATTGGCAAGAATCCTATCCAGTTTGGTCATCACTCKGTCTTCCCCTTGCTATTTGTTTGTCGATGTGAAGAAACGCCCAACGAATTTGATATCCATTAGGTTATATTAAGTGATGCAGTCCATAAAAGGTTCAATTTCACCTCTAATCACTTTCTCCCTTAGTCTTTCATCATTGGATAGGACATTATCAAAATGTGCCATGGTTTCCCAAGGGAGTATCATATGATCTCCTATCAGTTTCAAGTCCCACCATGAACTAAGCTCAAACCTCTGTCATTATGAGCATATATTATGGTACATGTAAAAAAGATACTTGAATCACCAGCTTTCAAGTTGCAATGAATTAATTGATCAGTACAGATTTTGATGTCCACTTGGTAAGCAGCAAAATCCCAAGTAAGTAATAATCTCCCTTCCCATTCCATGAGATGTTAGTGGTTATGCACCACCTAAGACACAAATTTAAGTACAAGGCTCCAAAATTCTAAGCCTTAACTTTAGTTTCTAGGAGACACAACATTTTGATATTATGAGAGAAAACCAATTTCCTAACCATACCTCGTTTATCCTTATAGTTGAGTCCCCTGGTGTTCCAACATAGTATGTTATCCATGATGGGCAAGGGTGGCCAACCACTGACCATCTATGGTGTCCTTTTCTACATGCTCCAAAATGTTGGTAGTTCTTAGCTCATCATCTGCAGGTGCAATAATATTTAACATATTCTCAACATTAATGCGAGAAACAAGCTTGACTTGAGAGTCACTCTTCCTCCCTTGTACCACTACAAAACCATCCTAGGTTTGGAGTTCTGGTGTCTTCTCTTGTATAGTCATAAGCTTAAGTGTAGCTGGTGCCTCAGAATTTTGTTTGGATCCAAACTTGTTTCTGTGGCTTCCCCCCTCATTGTTCTTCTTTATGTCCCAATTTCTTGCATTTAGTGCATACAATAGGACTCCATTCATATGTAATGGGTAGTGTAGACCGTGGGCCAACTCCGCGGGGGGCTTGGGCCTACATCGATGTGTGTGTTGTGGGCTTGAGCCACAGAACCCGCACGTGAGTGCGTTGGRGGAGTGTTGTCGAGTAAGGGGATYGCCACCGTGCCTATTAAGGTTAATCACGGACGCCCGAAACGTTGGTGCCAAAACAATGGCCCCACGGTCCAATCCATTAACCAGTTCGTGGGTTTAGGGACATGGTACGGATTGAATCTTTGACCCAATCCGCCTGCATGTAGCGGCCTCTACTCGGTCTCATTGTAATTCCATTCAAACATTATTATTGGATGCACACAACTTAGCAATTTCAAGCCTTATTAGCGCACTAATCCTAAAGGTTACTAGGTGGGTTACTATTATATAAACAATGACTTCTACAATGGATAAGGCGATCACTTTATTGTTAGTCAATATTAACAAGGAGCCTAGAAAACTGGTTGTCCATAAGTATCTGACTTTAATGTGACAAGCGATTAAATTCCGGTCGTCTTATATATTAAACAAATAAGTTAAGGTGACACAATGACAAGAACATAATATATCCGATGAGTATAATCAAGATTACAATTAATCTATATATGTTAGCATACGTATTACTATTTATTATTCTTCTTACTATATACTTTATCTTGATAGAGAGAGGAGAGAGAAGAGAGAGAGAGAGAGAGAGAGAGAGAAGGAGAGAGTCAGATCCAGTGAAAACCAATGTTAATGATACAACGTGAAAACCAAAATAAGTGGATACATTTTACATTTTAAGGGGTACATACACAGTAAAGGGGTACTGTAGGAAGTGGGCCGGCCCTCGTGCGTATAGGGGCGGCGCGTCTTGGAATACACTCGCAGGTGCTTTGCGTGTGGCTGTGAGCAACGAGATCTTCGCCGTGAGTGCGTTGGCGTAGTGTTCATCGAGCAAGGGAATCGCATCCGTCCTATGAAGGTATTCAGAGCGAGGCCCGATAGAACGTTGGTGCCAAACAAGGCCATCACGTCATCAATAACCAGTCGTGGGTTCGGGGACATGGTACGGGATTGAATCATAACCCAATCCGCCGCATGTAGCGGCCTCTACTACGGTCCTCTATTGTAATTCCATTAACAACGATTTATTGGATGCACACACTTAATTTTTAGCACCTTAGAACGTACTAACCTAAGGATTACTATGAGAGTATGTTTCTATGCTGCAAAGAGACTACTTAACTAGAAATTGTGACCACTTTGTATTAATCATGTTAAACGGTGCCTAAAAACCGGTTGTCCATAGTTAATCTGACTTTAAAGTGATTACATAACCGGTCTTTTTTAGCAAAATATATACAAATTATGCAACAATACAATATGAAGTATAAGAACTTCAAAATATATATACAAACTCATCTTACCTCTAAACTGCAAACAACACAAAGGTTAGTTGTAAAAAGCGAAACAATCTTCCGCCTTGAATCGCTATAAAGACAAATAAAACATTGTTAGTTCATTGATGAAAAACGAGCGCAATGAATCTTTGCCTTGAATCGCTATACAAGAATAAGAAATCGTTAGTATTGAAGGGATAATAAAAATAAAACGAAATGAAAAGAAGAAAACCAAAACAATGAAAATTGAAAACATTAAAGAAGACCCTAAATATTTACATGAAAGATAAAGATAGTGAGTTCTACATGTTATATAATTAAGATACAAAACTCGTAATAATGATTAATCAATTGAAAGAAAGTGAAGAGAATTATTGTGAGTAATCTCAGAATTCAACTTGTTTTCGCTTGTCAAAACGAATCGAAAGAACGCAAAAGACTCGTGTTTATGTATTTGTGAAAGAGTTTTGTGAATGAAGGAGAGAGATGCTTAGATCGTAAAATGGAAGTCGAAAGTCGTCTCGAAAATCGTTGTCAAATGAGCAAGACAAGGTGTGTATTAATAGGCTGAGGAATAGCGTTGAGGAGCGTATATACGCTGAGGGCAGCGTATATACGCTCATGGGCAGCGTATATAGCGCCTGCAGCGTATATACCTCACTAGGGCAGCGTATAATACCTGCGTATATACGCTCCAGGAGCGTATATACGCAGGCTTCTGCGTAATATATTGTTTTTCTAAAAAATCTGAAATATTTTGATTCGGAATATTCTTTGCATACCGTCTCGATTTTCTAAGATACGAGATTAATTCTAATCGCTCCTTTGCAAGAAAGTGATTCTAGAACATTCGCGTATTTTCTAATTATCACCGTATTTTCTGCGTATTCTGCGTATTTAAAACATTGCAAAATTATAGAAACAATAGAAAAATCAGAAAATAATTTAAAAATACTGGCGGATTCAGAAAAATGTTGACGAACATGATGAAACAGAAAAGCATGAGATCGCCAGGTAACTTGTTTGGAAACCTTTTGAGATTATGAGTAAAACGAAAGAAATATTTTTGCCCGTTTGTTTGACCTTGTGGAGCTAGGGACCTCATATCGAGTGTGACTTACCACTATATGGAGCTGCATTACGAGGTTCAATTGGTCGTTTTTTCGAGTTCGAATTAATATTGCGACATGTGGTATACCGACTTCATGCATGAATTACCATTTGGGGAGACATTTTTAGGTGTCTAAGGTACAACATCAGGTACTTCATCTGACTTCTGATGAACAGGTAAACGTGTATCCTTTTAAACCTCAATGTACCCAAAGTTGAAATACAAGTATAAATCATAGATTAAACTGATCAGCGTCATATCCAAGATCTACGGTCAAGATTACAATGTTTTTTAGTTTTGTAACTCTAAATTGTTGTTTTCAAACATGAGTCTATTATACATATAGTATTATAATACGTATATTAATATATGAGCTTATATATATAAGTTATAACGAATATATATATAATCATCATACTTACCTTGTCACTGCCGCAAACAATAAATCGTTAGATATATAATGAATATAATGAAATAATGAAAAGCTCGATCGATGCCGCTAAAACAAGTCAAACAAACATTTAGTATTGACGAAAATGTGCCTTGATCGAACCGCTAAAACCAAAAACATGTAGTATTGAAGATAATAATAGAGGAAGGACGAAATAAATGACATTGATAAAAACGAAAATGAGATGATTATCTAGTATTTACATGCAACAATTGAAGGTAGGTTTCTAATTTTTATTAGTTTAATTGATAATTCATAATGTTATTCATGCAAGTTTAAGAATGCGCATGAAGTGTTTGGTGAGTAACCTCAGTTTACTCTGATTTGCTCGTGCGATTCGATTTAAAGAGCGCTAGAATCGTATTGTGTGTATTTGGTAGTAGCAGAGAGTGTAAGTGAGAAAGTGAGAGAGTATGTGAAACTGCAGCAAGCGTGTGTGTGTTTCTCGTCACGTGTGTCCATCGAAAGCTTGACGCTCTAAAGGAGGTATTGTATTCAGGCAAGCGCTAACCATAATAAATAAAAGTGCGGTAATATAACAGCGCTCAATCACATCGCGGTATCCATCGACATCGGTCTTTAGCGTATATTACTGCTCTCAGCAGCGTATAATACAGCCCTGCAATGTATTTCTATTCAAATCCGATTTCGCTTCTTGATTCGTTTGCTCGCGGCATTGGATGAACTCTAGACCACGCCTCTCCTTTCGACAGAATACGGTTCTATGGGGGTAGAACTTCCGAGTATTTTTGTAAGTGTATTGTTTTGAAGTATTGTTCTCTATTTTGTATTTGATAGTTTTGCGGTATTGTGTGATTTTTGTAGCGTAACATTGGTAAGACAAGTTCATAGAATACAATTAGATCCGAAAAACTCGGAAAGATATCTAAAAATATTGGTGAACTCAGAAAAATGAGAAGAATGCAATGAAAAGTGGAAATTATGAAGATTACCAATATAAAATATTTTAAAAAATCCTAAAACTAAATAGAAAATTCTAAAAATAGAAAATAAATAAAAGAAAATACTTTTGCCTCTTATTTGACCTTTGCCTCATGATTTCGAGCATGATTTCACAAATTTCGAGCTTTTTACGAGTTCAGCTGCGCCTTTCAGAATCAAATCGATCACGAAACGTGGTATGTTTCATCATCGGTTACTCGTTTGGGGAGACACATTTGGGTGTCTACAGGTAGAATGTCATATATCTCTATTTCCACCATAACTCTAGCATAGGCCAATGTATCTTTGTTAGTTGTGGCTTGGTTTAGTTTTAATGGCTCCCCCAAAATACTTACAACCTTAAACAAACAATTATGCCCCCAATATTTCACCCCTAATTTTGACAATTGCACCCAAATTGGGATCCTTTATAGCATTGTAGCATCCAATTCCATAGTAGCATTCCAAGCCTTAACTATCATCGGCTTTGAATCAAAACAGTAGTGTCCCCATAAGGCTCTATCCCTTCCTTAATCATTCTTAAAGCAAACTAGAAAGGAGCCTTTTTCCAATTGGAACTACCTGATCAAATTATTCTTTCCCCCAAATTCGTCTAATTATGATAGCCCTCAAGAACATGATAAGGTGGGTTAGCCCCTAAGATAGTACACTTCATAGTGGATTCCCAAAATGTCATCTCATCCTTCACATCAACAATATCAATTTTAGGTTTCTTAATAGATTGATCAGTTTTTATATGGTTAGGATGATTTGCAATCAAATCACACTCAGCATTCAAGACCAATGGTAGATCAATTTTCTTTTGATTAATCATGTCACCAATATCATCAACAGCACCAAATTGCAAAGATCGTAACACACTATATACACAACTAGAAAAACATGCGCGGGCGACCGACATTAGCGACCGATTTTTGATCGCTAACACAATTTAGCGATCGATTTTCGGTCGCTAACGTCAGTCTCTTTTTTTTAGTCGCAAAAAAAAATTAGCGATCGAATTTGCGACCGACTTTTCTTAACAAGAAACCCTCCAAAATTATAGAGGGGAAGCAAAATAGCGACCGACTTTCGGTCGCTAATTAGTGACCGACACTAAATCGGTCTCTAATTAGCGACCGAAAGTTGGCCGCTAATTTGCTTCCCCTCCAAAAAAAAAAAACACATTTAGCGACCGAAAATCGGTCGCTAAATTCAATTTCCCTCTAAAAAAATTGCATGGAAATTTAATTTAGCGACGGATTTGCAGTCGCTAAATGTGTTTTTTTGCTTTTTTTTAATCGTGGATATTCAACCTATTTTTTTGCGTAAATGAAATATAAAAATTGGGTACAAAGGAACAAAGGGAAGAGGAGAGAGAAGGACGGCTGGTGTTCGGAGGATGCTTGCCGCCGTCCTRCTGMTGTTGCTGCCTTGCGCCGCCGYAGGTGGCAGTGGTGGTGGCGGTGTTGTTGCTCGGCGAAGGAGACACAGGGAGAAGGAGAGAGAGGGAGAAGGTGAGAGAGAAAGAGGGAGAAAAGGAGAGGGAGAAAGAGGAGGGACGCCGGAGGGTCGCAGGAGGGACGCGAGAGGGAGGAGTGAGAGTGGGTTTGTCGAGTGAGAGGGAAGAGTGAAGTTTTGGGGGTTTTGAATTTTTGAGTTTGTCGAGTGAGAGGGAAGAGTGAGAGTGTCGAGTGTTTTGGGGTTTTGAATTTTAAGTGATTTTTGTTTTTATTTTTTCTTTAAAAAAAAATTAGCGACCGACGTATCGGTCGCTAATAGCGACCGATTGTGAAATCGGTCGCTAAATTTTTTTAGAGTCAAAACACAACCCGTCAATGATTATTTCCTTAGCGACCGAGCTTTTAGCGACCGATTATTCGGTCGCTAATTTTGGCGACCGAATAATCGGTCGCTAACGGTCGCAATAGCGACCGACTAAAAATCGGTCGCTAAAAGCGGTCACCCGAAGACGAATTTCTAGTAGTGTTAGGAGATCTCGAAATACCTCAATGAACATTGCTCGATTCGTGTTTGTCAGGGTATTGCTTAATCGTCGTCAACCACTCTAAGAACTGACATTTTAATTGAGATTTTTGCTACAAATGTTCAATTGAAGCTCGAGGGGTAAGAACTTGCTCACTTTCTACAAATGAAATTGTTGGATTAGAAATGCGTCCTTCTTCTTCCTCCATCAGCGTATGTTGTTGAGCTTGAAATTCATTTTCCATCTGCTTCTGCTTTCCAATGGAAGATCAAGATGCTTTGCCATTTAATGATCAATTTTTAGGGCTAGTTGTGCTTGCGTAAGGTAGATCTACATGAGTTATCCATTGGATACACTAAATTTGCATATCCAATGGCAATATTGTAATTATGTAGAAAATAAAGTTGATTTCCARTGGCAATATTGTAATTATCAAATAACTTTATTTTCTCCATAATTACAATATTGTCATTGGATATACAATTTTAGTGTATCCACTAGATAGACTAGAAATTATCAATGAAATGGAAAGAGTTTTGGTTTTGTGTGCTTGACTGCTTGGGCCCAATGATTGAAATGGAAAAGAGCAAATGAAATACTCGCATTTAAGGTATTGTCTTGGTTAATTGAGAAAGAAGCGATTATATTTTTTTACCATAGCTTTTAATTGATATTTTTGACCGTATCTTTTGTAGTTAAAAGCTACGATTATGTTGATAACCACAGTTTTTGTAATTTAAAGTTGCGGTTTTTCAACAATCGCATATTTTATGATTGAGCATTTAGCTTTTTTTCATTCTGCTGGTTCTTAGATCAAGGAAATGTTTTGGTTGGTCATGCCAAAGGAAAAGTGGATTAAGGAGGGTGATAGAAACACCTCTTTCTTCCACAAGACTGTGATAATTAGGAGGAAGAGGAATAAGATTATAGCATTGTGTCCTTAAGGGATGGCGTTAGGAATATCATTGACAATGAGGATGACTTGAAGAGTCATGTTGTGAATTTTTTCAAGTCTCCCTTTACTACATGCAAAGAGTTTGTCACCAAGGTTAGTTTTTTTTTTTTTTACTTAGGTCCCTTTAGGGACTGGGTGTCCATAGCTCACATCCCTAGTGTCAATGAGATTAAGAAGGCTATGTTTAGCTTGAGTCTTTTCAAGTCCCCTAGGCCTGATGGGTTTCATTCCTTTTTCTATAGAATAATTCAAATCTTATTAAATTTGATCTTGCCTTGTATGTTCAGAAATTTTTTGTGGAGAGTAGTATCCCAGAAGAGATTAATTATACCAATGTATCATTGACTTGATTCCTAAGTGTAACTCTCCTAAGTCCATTAGGAATTTCTGACCAATAAGTCTTTGTAACACCACTTACAAAGTGATTAAAAAGATGCTAAATGCTAGAATTAAGCTTTTCTTGGAACCCTTCCTTTCTCCAAATCAAATTGTCTTTATACTAGGGAGGGGGAGTGATACTAATTTTATTGTTGCTTTTGAGGTCTTACACTCTATGATGAATATGAAAGGAAAGAGAGGATGGTTTGCCTTTAAGATTGATCAAGAGAAAGCTTCTAATAAGATTGAGTGGGATTATGTTATGAACTATTTGGAGTTTTTACCATTTTGAATCCCTTTCTATTTAGTCAATCATGAGTTGTGTGGCAAATCTTCATCATGTTCCTTTCTCCCTTCTAGRGGCCATAAGAAGGGGGATTCACTCTCCCACCTATCTTTTCATTTTGTATATGAAGGGTCTTTCTATATTTATCCATCACAAGTGTAATGAAAAGAATTGGATCGCTTCTTTTATTTTGGGTAGGAACTCCCTTCAAATTTCTCACATCCTTTTTGCTGATGATCTCATTCTCTCTAAAGAAGCTATCTCCAAAACCCTAACTTCTTTGAATGGCACCTTGGACTTGTTTTGCATTATTATTTCAGGTCAATCTATCTATTAACTTTGAGAAATCAAATACTGTGTTTTAAACTAATACTAATTTAAACATATTGGTCTATTTAAAGACACTCTCGTTTGTTGCAATATTGATAATATGGAGAACTATTTGGGGTTTTCTTTACTTGATAGGAGACCTATTAGGCAATGCCAATTTATTGTAGATAAGGTTAGAAAGTCATGCACTTAGCAAGCTAGATTTATGTCCAAGAGAGGTAAACTTTCTCTAATCAATTCTACTCTAAYTGCAATCCCTAATTATTACTACTTGCAATGCATTGAGCTTCCAAAGACCATTGTTAATTAACTAAATTAAATCTTAGCAAACTTCTTTTGGGGGAGGGGTGGCAGTGTGGGCTTACTTTTTGTTTGTGGGGATGTTAATAGTAGACAAAATTGGGTGAGTGGTTTGTGGGTGAGAAACTTGAATCTTGTGAGCAAAGTCCTTAGTAGAGCGGGGACTTTGGTTAAAAACTGTTGATTTAACTGCATTTGGTTAATGAACTGAACTAAACTAACTGAACTGAAATGAATCACAAATGAAAATTAAACCGAATTAAAGTCAGTTTCTATCAACTGTAAACTGCATGTAACTGAACTGAAACTGAACTGAAACTGAAACCGAAACCAAACTGAACTGAAATGAACTGATCTTAAGGAAACCAAACTGAACTGTAACTGAACTGAAATTAATTGAAAATCAAATAAACTGATTTAAACTGAACWGAACTGAACTGTAAGTAAACTRAAATTAACTGAAAATCAATAAACTGGTTCAAACTGAACTGAACTGAAATGCAATTGAATTGAAATTAACTGAAAAACTATTAACTGTTTTAAACAGTAACTAAACTGAAATTAATTGTAAATTTATAAATTGTTTTTAATCGAAACTAACTGAATAATTGTTAACCTTTTGAAGCTGGGTTGAATTGAACTTTAACTTAAATGAAATTAATCATCAAACCATAAAMTGTTTTAAAACGAATTGAAATTTGGTTTAAACATAATAACTTAAAACTAATGAAATCATGTGAATATGATAAATTGTAATTCAAAGAGGACGATTATAAACCCTTTTGCAACGTTATATCGAAAGCATTGCCAATAAAAAAATTAGCATCATTTTACTTTTTCTTTTAGGCAACACTCTTGTTTCCATAATGTAACAGATATTTGTTGTACAAGAAAATGAATCAATGGACATATATTCCACAATACTATCCAAACTGTTGTACAAAATAATTCAATATCCTTAATTTAACAAGTCAATGTAATGATACAACCAATTGATCAATATATACATCCTTTCACTTACAATATAAATTTAAATGTACTACAATATTACTTTAAATGTATACAATTGATAATATATACATCCTGTCGAAAGTACACGAGGGCGAGCAGCAGTAGGGGTAGCAAAGAGCAGGTGCAGCACTATCAAGAACTCAAAACAAGTAAAGAACAAAAAAATTGAAACAATGAAAGCCCAAAATGGAGGAAATTCTAATTTATTAGTGCCCTCAGGTTTAAAAGCATTATCAAAGGCTAAAATTAGCCTTCAAAATTGCTAATATCTTCCTCTTTCATAATACTTCACAAACATTTTCATTATGATAGAAGAGAGGAAGGTGGATGGTACCCAATCATCATCAACGTAATGTGGCAGTTATGTCAAATAACCACGTTTAGTAATGGCGGTCCAACAATCACATGTAAACATATTCTAGCTATTAATGCTATGAGAGTTTAGAACTCAAATTAAAGTCAACTTGAGCCTTTTGGCTCTTCCATGCAATACCTAAGAATTGTTTACTTACAAATGGTGGAACCTGGGGATTAAGATAAAGATGCAACTTTCTCAATTTCTCATGTTCAACAATAGCAACGGATAAGCATGGTATAATATTGCTTCAGCAAATAACTGACAGTTAAACCTTATGGTCATAAGGTTACCAAACTACAAGGATTAATCAACAAGAAAAGCTTTGTATGCAGAGCAAACCTCTATGTGTTTCCTAGCATTGGAAGTACCATACCAGAGATTGCCTTATACTTTACCTTTTCACAATACTTACTGTTGCATATTCAACTTTACCGTTCCCAGTGTGATCTTCAGTTGACATGATGTAGTGACTCCAACAAGCAGCTCTTCTCTTGGACGAAGGTGGTAGAGAAGGAAAGTCCTGGCTCCTCTCCTCGTCTCAGAATCCTCGGCATTCGAAACAATTGTCTCTAATTTCATTGACTTCAAAAGGATAGACGAAGAGTAAATAAGTGATAATGAAATAAGTGATCAATAGAAATATTAAGCAAAATATAGAAAAAGGGTAATTTACAAAACTGATGCATCTACAATGGGCGTCTTTGTGAATGTAATTCAGTAGAGAAATGATCCTCTATATCCATGTCTAAAAAAACAAATTGATGGAAAATATATTTAGAACATGTAGAACAAATTAGTTACCCAAAAAATAACTGTAGACTTTAAAGCAATTGCTGAAATATCATAATCATATACTATAACATGGCTACATACATTTACATTCTAAGAGTAGATTATAGACAAAAAGGCAAAAAAGTTGTCTTGGATAAAGGCAGAAAATTTTAAAATAAAACGGCATTTCGGGGAAATGTTAAAGTGATTTCAAATTGGAATTGTTCAGTGTTGGCGAGCAAATGACGGATGAAACAGATCGACCGACATGGAGTAGATCATACAAGAATATAATAAAATTCAGACATTGTTGAACTCAAACACACTAACACACATCTCCATAGCTCTGTATCAACACTAACAATTCCACACAACGCATAATTCGTTGTCAGTTTTTCAAAACATCTTCACATGGGTTGAATGATAAACTATGTTATTTGAGCATGGAAACAAACATAAAAGATATTGCAAATTCGCAATACTAACACTTCTCCTTTAAAGTTCATCAACTTATCAAATTTCACTTCTTTTATAAACATCAATATTGAATCAAATTCCTATCAAAAAAACAGCAATCTGATACAGCTATACCAAAGATCATATAACAGACAAGGATAAATAAATGCTCAGTGCAATTCATTGTATGTCCTAAAAACAAAAACTCAGCAATGCAAACACTGTGATTTATGATTCTTATAATAAGTTAATTTACCACTTTTCACAGCTATGCTCACTAGCTCCAATAAAAAAAGCAATACCAATAAACAACATAAGTGTAGATTGCACACAAATTATGTACACTAGCAAACTCTAAACTAAGGAAACCAAACTTACCAGGCTTCTTCTTTCGAGCAACAACCTTCCCACCTTTTTTGGGAGCCTGTCAAACAGGTAAATTGGAATTTTGTTCAGTGTTGGCGGCAATCAAAAATAAAACCCTAAAAAATCAAACCAATAATTTTTTTCAGATCTAAGTAAAACAACAGATTCATTCAACAGAAACTAACCATATTTTTTCAGATCTATTTAATCAAACAAAAAGAAAGAAAAGGGTTTCGTGCAAACCTTTGTTGGAATTCGAAAATGGTGACCAAAATCAAAGAGCAACTACGAGAAGAAAGGGGTTTCGTTCAAACCAAAATCAAAGACAACATAACGACTAACACAACTTTTATTTCAGATCTATTTAATCAAACAAAAGAAAAAGGGTTTCGTGCAAACCTGTGTTGAATTCGGAGAGGCAGATTTCACCACTCAATTTTTTGCGAGAAACGTCTAGAGAGAGATAGAGAGAGGCAGGCAGGCAGACACTACTAGCAAGAATGAATTGCCAAGAATGAATTTTTTTAGGGTTTGCCGTTTTGGGCCATTAGCCCATAATCGATTAATTATTTTATTTTTTTTGTTTTAAAAAATGAATGAGTGGGTGAGATTGTTAGATGATTTTAGGCCATCAGATTTGGTATTGTGATTGAATCTAACGGTTAAAAAGAGTGATCCGTGTGCCTCATTTTCCCTTATTATCTACCATTGATTAATAATATCCAACGGTGTATGTCTTCTCATTGTGAGTCTTTGGATTTGTTTATTTTTACTACTATTATACTAATTTTAATCATTAATATGTGTATAAGTGTATTATTTGGCATATTCATAACTTTTTTTAACGAGATAACTTTTATTACGTTAATCTAACACAAGAAATTAAAATATTATTCATTACTAAATTATAATTATTCAACTTTGATCATCATTTTTAAATATATATATAATATATATTATATATATATATTATATATATATATATATTATATTGACTATGACTAATGATTTGGTCTAATAATACAATTCAAACTATTACATAATTTGTTAAGATTTTATAATCGACTCTATTACTTGTTATTTAGTTTCATTGATCTAGGTTAGGCCAATAGTAAATTAGTAACTTGCATTATCACTGATCATATGATCTTACATGCAATTATTTATATTCACGTAGATTAACTTTGATCATAATCATTTCATATATCGATCGAATGTTTCGTATAATTGTTTAATAAACTATTAATGTATGGTTTGATTTAATACAGTATATATAACAACTTACTGTTTTCTTAGTGAATTAGAATCGATTTGTGTACAATGTTATCTAGTTTCATTCATTAATCTAGAATAGGCTAATGTCAATTGTATTGATGTTGAGCATATTAACTTGTACAGTTATACTTCTACTTGACTTAGTTGACTATAGTTATTTCAACTTTTAGTATCATCCTTTGATATATTGACCAACTTCGTAACACTTTATACAAACTATAATATCATCTATAGATGTTTTTGTATTTATAATAGTTTTGTCAATACGAATTACAATATAATAAATATAGATCTAATACGAGTATCTGATTTGTTTTGACGTTGCTCGATCATCTTGTATGTATAATCATTCAACTTTGATCATCATCCTTCAGATATTGATCTAGTACAAATATACGTAAACAATAAACACACCTATTAAAAAGTGTACTAATAATTTTAAAAATAGTCAAAAAGGTACAACCGATATATAACAAATATAATTAATCACTAAAATTGTTATGGTCAAAGCACGAAACTTAATTCAACCGAAACATCTGTTAATTGAAATTGATAGTTATTAAAATTGTCCGTTTGACCGAAACCATATGATTTGGATCAACACCAATTACTAACCCCAAAAATACAAAACTGAATGCAATTGAATTCAAACCGAAAAAAACCATTTAACTGAAAATTGATAATAACATAATGAACTGTTTGAACTGAAACCATATGGGTCGAATCGAAGTCAACAGGAACTGAACCAAACTGAACTGAAGAGGCAAKTCAACTGTATCGGTTTTAAACTATAACCCGTAAAGTTATAACTGAAACAATTCAAGCTAATGAAAAAAACTGAAATCAACTGAACTGTTTGGTTCAATCCATAACTGAACTGGTTAACTGAAGTCCCTCCTCTAGTCCTTAGGTGGAAACTTTGTTGGAAGCTTAATTCTTATCTTGATAATTTAGCCTTAAAGTTGTTTAGGTTCAAGTATATTGCCTTTAAGGGCAGGCCTACAGGGTTTAAGAAGGATTCATATCTTTGGAATGTAAATGGTAGGGTTTGGGATGAGTTTTGCTCTAATTCTAAATGGGTGGTGGGGAATGGTAAGAATATTTCCTTCTAGTTTGATAAGTGTCTTTTGAAACTCTTAAAGGAAGTGTTAGTGGTCATCTTACTCCCTTTGATACATGGTTGTTGGTGGAAGATTGTATTTTTGATGGTAGTTAGAATTTCTCTAAGATTTCCTTTCCTTTACCCTTTGAGTTGATTTGTGATATTTGGTCCTCCCCTATTCCCTTGTTCCCTAAAATGAATTCTCATTTTTTCTCTGGTTGAAGAATGAGAAGTTTCTCTTCAAGGAAGCTTATAATTTTTTGTTTTTTCTCCTTTTATCCATGTCCATGCCGAGGCCTTGAAGTGTTTGTGGTATGTCCCCTACACCCCTTGAGTTTAAGTCTTTTTGTGGCTTTGTTGGCTAATTATGTTGCCTTCAAATTCTACCCTTTTGAGGAAAGGGCCCCCTAATTCTT
Source organism: Bassia scoparia (assembly GCA_008642245.1). NCBI lineage: Eukaryota > Viridiplantae > Streptophyta > Magnoliopsida > Caryophyllales > Amaranthaceae > Bassia > Bassia scoparia. The sequence continues at coordinate 241,509 of SNQN01000044.1, read as the reverse complement.
AACATTTTCCTTTTTGTCCCTCTCAACCTATAAATGATTTACATATTATGTTGTTGTGTCAAGTTCTAAGAAAGTTTAAAATTTGCTCACTTGTTCTTCTTTAATTCCTAGCTAGAGCTCTTCACCTTCTTGGTTGTTAAATATCCTGTCATTTCCTTTTAATGCCCTTAATTTGGTGCTTCCTTAAAGTTTTTGGGACCTTTCTTATGTTGGCACTTGTGGAAGTGTAGGAACTTTTGGGATCTTTAATTATATAAAGTGATTACCCCAAGTGGTTGTCTAGCCATGGTTTCTTCCCAAACTTAACAATTTTTCACCATTTTTCTTCCTTGCAGCCTTCTCTCAACTAACCCATGTTCTCCTGGTTTAAACAACTTTATTGGATGAACCCCACCAATTGATGAAGTGATGCTTCTTGGAAGGATGGGTTGGCTTAAGGTTTGACTCGGGTTGCTAGAAACTTCAATGGTGATTGGATCTTCACTAGCTTCAAGGATCACAATACATGGGAATTGGTTGACTTGTCTAAAGGTAAAAAGGCAGTAGGCTGCAAGTGGGTTTATAGAGTTAAATTTCATGCTGATGGCACCATTGAGAGGTATAAAGCTCGTTTGGTGGCAAAAGGTTACAATCAAAAGGAGGGTATTGACTTTGAGGAAACATTCTCTCCTGTTGTCAAATTCACCACTGTTAGATGTTTAATTGCTCTGGCAGCTTCAAGAAATTGGACTTTATATCAATTAGATGTAAATAATGCCTTTTTACATGGGGACCTCAAAGAAGAAGTCTATATGAAAGCACCAGAAGGCTTATGTACACAAAAGAACCAAGTTTGTTTGCTGAAAAAGTCTATCTATGGTTTAAAGCAAGCATCAAGGCAATGGTTTGCAAAATWGGTTTCAGAATTGATATCACAAGGGTTCATGCAATCTAAAAATGATTACAGTCTATYTACAAAACACCAAGGTGACTCTTTTACAGTTGTTGYTGTGTATGTTGATGATATACTCTTGACAGGCAATGATAAAGCTGCCATTGACATGCTTAAATCCCATTTACACAAGGTGTTCAGTATCAAGGATCTTGGTAAGTTACACTATTTCTTGGGCATTGAAGTTGCCTATTTAAATAATGGCATAGCTTTAACCCAAAAGAAGTACACTAAAGAGCTTTTGGAAGGCTCTAAGCTGGAGGATTTTAGACCTGTTGTTACTCCTTTGCCACAAAACCTAAAGCTACACCAAGATACAAGAGAGTTATATGATGATCCAACATATTATAGGGCTCTTGTTGGAAAGTTGAACTTTCTCACTCATACTAGGCCCGACCTAGCCTTTACAGTTCAACATTTGAGTCAATTTATGCAAACTCCAAGGGCAAACTCCAAGGGTTCCTCATGTCCAAGCTTTGCATCACACTCTCAGATACATTAATGGCACATCAGGTAATGGAATTCTCCTAAAGGGATCTCCTAAATTGATTTTACAAGCCTACACAGATTCGGATTGGGCTTCCTGCCCTAACACAAGAAGATCAGTCACAGGCTATGCTATTTTGCTTGGTTCTTCTCCAATAAGTTGGAAGTCCAAGAAACAAAGCACAGTTTCTAAATCCTCTACAGAAGCAGAATACAGAGCAATTAGCACTGCTGCAAGTGAAATCACTTGGTTAATCAGGTTACTAGGAGATTTGGGGCTTAGAAGAGAGTTTGAATCCCCATGACAACTATCTATACAAATATAATAAAGTGTACTTCTTGATAAAAACTCTCTTGCCATTCAAACCATTTGATACAGAATCTCAAGAACACAACTGATACGTAGCAAATCGTAAAATCATAACAGAAAGAGAGAGAGAGAAGATGGATTTTTATTGAAAAAATGATATTGATTGATCAACTAAATTCGATACATAAGGAGACACTACTCTAGAGTATTATAATAAACTTACTAAATCGTGTTGTTTTCCTCAGCAACCTAACAAACTTAATACAGCTGTATAGACTAATAGCTAACACTCCAAATATTAGGTAGCTTAGAGAAAAAAGAAAAAAATTTGAAGCTGCAAGGCGATGAAATGTCTGGCCTGGTGCTCAAAGAATTTGTGCTTGGCCTGTACATCCTTAACACCCCCCTCAAACACATTAAGGCAGTGTGTAATCATCCCTAGTTTATGTGCAGGTAACCACTGTGCTCATCGTTGAGAGCAAGGAAGTAATCCTTATTAGGACATCTGCAATACTTGATGATCATAGCCTGGGGAAGGATAAACTGCGCTGCAACATCCTTTCAATTCTTATCTCGAAGTGAAATGACAATCCACTTCAATGTGTTTTGTCCTTTCATTGAAGAGATACGGATTTTTAGACTAAGTATAGGAACTTGATTATCGACTGAAGCTGTACTGGTCCTGCAAATCATGAAGCCT
>SNQN01000044.1:222920-233980 GCA_008642245.1 Bassia scoparia | reverse complement strand
ATTACATTAATTGTTACCAGGATTTTATAATCGACTCTATTACGTTGTTATTTAGTTTCATTGATCCTATGGTTAGGCCAATGTAATATAGTAACTTGCATTATCAACACTGATCATATTGATCTTACATGCAAGGTTATTTATATTCACGTCTAGTATTAACTTTGATCACAATTCATTTCACTATATCGATCGAATGTTTCGTATAATTATTTAATTAAACTAATTAATGTAGGCTTTGATTTACATACAGTATATATAACAACTACTGTTTTCTTCAAGTCGAATTAGAAATCGATTCTGTTACAAATGTTATCTATTTCATTCATTAATCTAGAATAGGCTTAATGTCAAATATGTATTGAATGTTGAGCATATATAACTTGTCAACAGTTATACTTCCTAACTTCGACTTAGTTGACTATGTTATTTCAACTTTTAGATATCATCCTTTGATTATTGACCAACTTCGTAAACACTTTATACAAACCTATAATATCATCATATAGATGTATTTTTGTCATTTATAATAGTTTTGTCAATACGAATTACAATATAATAAATATAGATTCTAATACGAGATCACACTGAATATTGTTTTGACGCTTGCTCGACATCTTGTATGTTATTAGATCATGTAACCTTACATCATCTCTCTCAGAATGATCTAGTACAAATATGTACGGTAAAACAATAAAACACACCTATCTAAAAAGCTGTACATCAATCAATTTTAAAAAAGTCAAAAAGGTACAACCGATTAATATAACAAATATAATTAATCACTTAAAAATTGTTAATGGTCCAAAGCACGAAAACTTTAATTCAACTCGAAACATCTGTTAATATGAGAATTTGATAGTTATTAAAATTTGTCCGTTTGAACCGAAACCATAATGATTTGATCAACACCAATTACTAACCCCAAAATAACAAAACTGAATGCAATTGAATTCAAACGATAAAAAACCATTTAACTGAAAATTGATAATAACATAATGAACTGTTTGAACTGAACCATATGGGTCGAATCCGAAGTCAACAGGAACTGAACCAAAACTGAACTGAAGAGGCAAGTCAACTGTATCGGTTTTAAAACTATAACCCGTAAAGTTATAACTGAAACAAATTCAAGCTAATGAAAAAAACTGAAATCAACTGAATGTTTGGTTCAAATCCATAACTGAACCCTGGTTAACTTGAAGTCCTCCTCTAGCCTTAGGTGGAACTGTTGAAGCTTAATTCTTATCTTGATTAAATTTAGCCTTAAAGGTTGTTTAGGTTCAAGTAATATTGGCTTTAAGAGGGCAGGCCACAGGTTTTAAGAAGGATTTCATATTTTTGGAATGTAAATGTAGGGTTTGGGATGGAGTTTTTGCTCTAATTCTAAATGCGGTGAGTGGGGAATTGGTAAGAATATTTTCGCTTCTGTTTGATACAAGTGTCTTTTGAAACTCTTAAAGGAAGTGGTTAGTTGGGTCATCTTAACCTCCTTTGATGCATGGTTGTTGGTGGAAGATTGTATTTTTTGATGGAAAGTCTCAGAACTTTCTCTAGATTTCCTTTCTTTACCTACTTTGAGTTATTTGTGAATATTTGGTCCTCCCCTATTCCCTTGTTCCCTAAATGATTCTCATTTTTTTTCCTGGTTGAAGAATGACGAAAGTTTCTCTTCAAGGAAGGGCTTATATATTTTTTGTTTTTTCTCCTTTTAATCCATGTCCATGCCGAGGCTTGAGTGGTTTGTGGTATGTTCCCCTACAACCCTTGAGTTAAGTCCTTACGCTTGTGGGCTTTGTTGGCTAATTATTGTTGGCCTTCAAATTCTATCCTTTTTGAGGAAAGGGCCCCCTAATTCTTAAACAATTTTCCCTTTTTGTCCCTCATCACCTATAAATGATTTACATCATTATGTTGTTGTGTTCAAGTTCTTAAGAAGGTTTTAAAATTTTGGCTCACTTGTTCTTCTTTTAATTCCTAGCTAGAGCTCTTCACACTTCTTGGTGTGTTAAATATCCTGTCATTGTTCCTTTTAATGCCTTAATTTGGTGGCTTCCTTAAAGTTGTTTGGGACCTATTTCTTATGTTGGCACTGTGGAAGTGGTTAGGATACTATTTGGGATTTTATTATATAAAGTGATTACCCAAGTGGTTGTCTAGCCAATGGTTTCTTCCAAAACTTAACAATTTTTTCACCATTTTTCTTCCTTGCATGCCTTCTCTAACTAACCCATAGTTCCCTGTTTAAACACACTTTTTGGATGAACCCCACCAAATTGACTGAAGTGATGCTCTTGGAAGGATGGGTTGGCTTAAGGTTTGATCGGGTTGCTAGAAAACTTCAATGGTAGATTGGGATCTTCACTATCGCTTCAAGGATCACAAACATGGGAATTGGTTGACTTGTCTAAGGTACAAAAGAGTAGGCTGCAAGTGGGTTTATAGAGTTTAATTTCATGCTGATGACCATTGAGAGGTATAAAGGCTCGTTTGGTGGCAAAAGGTTACAATAAAAGGAGGTATTTGAAACTTTGAGGAACATTCTCCTCGCTGTTGTCAAATTCACCCATGTTAGATGTTTAATTGCCGTCTGGCAGCTTCAAGAGAATTGGACTTTTATATCAATTAGATGTAAATAATGCCTTTTTACATGGGGACCTCAAAGGAAAACTGTCTATATGAAAGCACCAAAGGCTTATGTACTACAAAAGAACCAAGTTTGTTTTGCTGAAAAAGTCTATCTATCGGTTTAAGACAGCATCCAAGGCAATGGTTTTGCAAAATAGGTTTCAGAATTGATATCACAAGGGTTACTGCAATTCAAATGATTACAGTCTATTACAAAACACCAAGGTGACTCCTTTTACAGTTGTTGTTGTGCTATGGGGGGGGGGGGCTGATTGATATTACTTCTTGACAGGCAGATAAAGCTTGCCATTGACATGCTTAAATCCCATTACACAAGTTTCAGTATCAAGGGATCTTCGGTAGGTATACACTATTTCTTGGCATGAATGTTGCCTATTTAAATAATGGCATACGCTTTTAACCCAAAAAGAAGTACACTAAAAGGAGCATTTTGAAGCTCTAAGCTGGAGGGATTTTAGACCTGTTGTTTACTCCTTTCCACACAAACCCTAAAGCTACACCAAGATTACAGGAGGTTATCTGATGGATCCAAACACTTATTATCAGGGCTCTTGTTGAAAAGGTTGACTTTTCTTCACTCACCATACTAGGGCCCGACCATAGCCTTTACAGTTCAACTTTGAGTCAATTTTGGCAAACTCCAAGGGTTTCCTCATACGTTCCAAGCTTTGCATCACACTCTCAGATACATTACATGGCAACATCAGTAATGGGATCTCCTAAAGGGATCTCCTAAATTGATTTTACAAGGCCTACAGCAGATTCCGGACTCTGGGCTTCTGCCCCTAAAACACAAGAAGATCAGTCACAAGCTATGCTATCAATTTTGCTCTGGTTCCTTTCTCCAATTTCAAGTTGGAATCCAGTAACAAAGCACAGAATTTCTAAATTCCTCTACAGAAGCAGAATACAGAGCAATTAGCACTGCTGCAAGTGAATCACTGGGTTAATCAGCGGTACTAGGAATTTGGTTCATTGATTTGCAACGCAGTACCAGCTTAATGTTGATAATCAAAGTTCCATATACTTGTCTACAGATCCCTATCTTTCATGAAAAGGACAAAACACATTGAAGTGGATTGTTCATTTTCACTCGAATAAGATAATTTGAAGGGATTGTATGCAGCTCAGTTATCTTCCCACTGATCATCAAGTTGCAGATGTCCTAAACTAAGATACTTCCTTCTTCAATCAACATGGACATTGTTCTGCACAAACTAGGGGATGGTCTACACATCCTAGTTTGAGGGGGGTGTTAAGGATGCTACAGCGTCAGCACAACATTCTTTGCTACCAAGCTCAACATTCTCCCTTTGCCAGCTCATCATTCTTCTAACTACCTAATTTTGAGTCTGTTAGCTTGTTACAGCTGTATTCTTAAGTTTGTTAGGTTGCTTGGACACATGTATATATATACTCTTAAGGTGCATCCTGTTATACTATTGATCAATCATTCAATTCTTCAATAAAAACAATCACTTCTCTCCTTCTCTTTTTCTGTTTATGTTTTACATTTGCTCGTATCAGTTTGTTCTTGAATTCTGACTTCAAAGGTTTGATGCAAAAGAGAGTCTTTATCCAAAGTACACTTTTTAAATATATTTGTATAGTAATAGATGTCATGGATTCAATATTGGCCTGCCTATGGGATGAGAAGATTTTTTTTTTTCGATATTATGTATACACAACGAAGAATCACGACATAATTTTGAAGACCTATCACTCCAATACATAAATTCCTTGTTGGAATAGCTTGCACACTTTAATGGTGTGCAATTGGGCCAATGAAAGGCCAAACATGTCATAAGCACTCCTTACAAAAACTTTAATCAATTAATAAGAGGATTGATATTTGAGAAATTAAAATATATTTTCTTCATAAATTTATTTGTCATCCTTGTTTTTTCAATAAAAACAGTTTCTAAGTGATTTTACAAACACATGAAACCGATCTAAATCAGTGAATATTTGAATTATTTAAGACTTAGTGTAAGAAAACTAAAGAATTTAGGCTCTATGTTTTTGACGAAAAAATATTTTACCCCGGGAAATGATTTTCCTCTCTTTTAGATTTTCTTTGTTTGTTTTGGAAAAGAGGTGGAAATCATTCCTCAACGAGAACCATGTCTTTTGGGAAAGGACAAATCATTTTCGCCTTTTGTAGAGAAGGGAATGTTGGCCACAAGTTTCCTTCCCACTTCTTACATCACCCTTATTCATTCCCCCACCCTTCTTACATTTCTATATATATTTTTTTCATTTCCTCACAGTTTTCCGCCTAATCAAACAACACAAAGGGAAAACTTTTTTTCAGCGAAAAATGATTTTCCATGAAAATTGTTTTCCCTAGAAAATGATTTTCCATGAAAATTATTTTCTTTCAAAACAAACGGAGCCTTAGTCCTACATATTGGTAAAGTTAATTATAAAATATACTCCGTATATGTTAATAAGTTCCATTAACATGTTCTTGGAATGAGGTAAGGATTTGAAATCAATAAAACTCATATCTTGTGCTTGTATAGCAAATATTAGATTTGAGACTCATACCTCAAACCTCCAATGTATGAGGTTTTGAAACCCATGGGGGAGGTGACTATGGCTCATACCCATACGGCCATACCTTAGGTTTTAAATTAAACAAATAAAAATCATTCYCATGCAAAATCAAACACGTGATATTAAGTATGAAGTTCCAAACTCATACCCCTTTGGTTACATTTCTCATTCCGAACTCATACCGTTATATATAAACCAAACGCCCCCTTTTAATAGAGTTTCAAGCATTCTCCATTGTTGATCTAACCAAAAAAAACTGCAAATATTGTGCGCTACTCATGATCAACACTTCTGAACACTATTTTGCATCATATTCTAAAGCTTACAATTAAGCACATAAGTAATATTATTGAGTTAATTCTAAAATTGAGTTTCATTAGAATCAAATATATGAAAGGGCACTCATAATAAACTAATCATCAATTAATCACTCACATATGTCAAACCTTTTTAAATTTCAATTATTTTCAAGGTCAAAATCAAAACTTTATATTACAATTGCATCATTTCAAGTGATGGGGTATCACTATTATATGTATAATCTCGGTATAATAATGGAGGAAAATGATAATTGAATATGTTTCCGGTAAAACGGAACGTGTGTTATCGTTATTCCGTCTTCATTTGTTCATGCTACTTTGTCTTCTTTGTAGCTAAAAGATCATAATTACAGGCACCCACCATAGCTTAACTTGTAAACATAATTACAGCTAGTATTCTTTAAACATTTTTTTACAGCAAATATTGTTTTAACAAATTGCTTAATTAAGAAAAACATTTAAGAAAACATATAAAATCTCAGAATTAAAATATGGAAGCTTATAATTATACAGGGCAATCATATTAGTTTCCGTAATAACGTACATCCAATAAGAATATTGTCCTAAAATGGAGTATGTGAAAACAAAAATTATTTATGTAGCATATCCTAATCAATTATTTACCTTTACTACTAAWGTTATGGTACAATCAATTGTAAAGCATAACCACACCTAATTTTCCATAATAGCCCACTAATCATAGAAATACAATATGAAAAAAATGAAGAAAGTGAGAGGTAACTCACGTGGTTAAGTTTCTCTCCCGGACTCAACAGATTCTTGATCGATTTTTATCCTATCCTTATGGTTGTCTTAGAATTTATAAAAAAAAAACTATTTGAAAAATGAATAAGATCTTACCATAAAACCGGTGGTGCCATGTACATCCTCGAGTTTTATTGTCTGATCATATTCACCTCGGAGAATTCCAGAAATAATGTAAAAAAAAACAAGAAAAAGGATCTAAAAAATATTAAGTGTGAAATTGAAGAACAAAATTTTACCATATATTTTAGCTGACATCCTTCCTAAATTAATTCAAAGGCAGTAAAAATGCCATCAAGAGTAAGTCCAAGCACCATCAACAAGAGTTGCACTACATTAGCTTTTGCCCTTTGACTTATATTCAACTCATTGATCACCTCATTGTTCTTTTATTTGGTAACTTTTTTTTATTTCAATTCGCAACCATTTTTATTTAAAAATAAGGAAAAAATTTCAATAAGTACCTATGAAAGACACCTTTTTCAAAGAATATACCTAATATAGAGTTTATTTTACAAAACTACCTAATAATTTCTTTAAGTTTTTCAAGCACTACCAATTTAACTATAGTTAACATTTTACCTTGTAAAAAGTCGAAAATACCCCCAATTTAACCAACGTCACCCCTAATTTCCCCCAACTCACCCCAATTTCCCTACCTTCACTCCCACATGGCCACATCCCTTCTCTTTCATACTCTTCTCTTCTTTCTTCTTCAATTTCAATGTAAATGGGAATTCATTCCCACTATCTTCCCACCCAAATCACCATCATCTCATTCCACCTCTCCTCCAATTTTAAAAACACCACCGATTTTTTACTTCTGTGTATTCCCCTCTTTACCTTCCCATTTTTTCCTCCATTTTTTTCCCTTGCCCTTTTCCTATTTTTTCTTGTGTGAATCTGGAACCATGAATCAAAGGTATGTTGTTCCCAATCCTTGTTAAAATAGCGAAACAAAGTGAACTGATGACAACAGAGATAGTCTACTCGTATTAAAAGTCATGATACGCCGGTTTTTTTATACAGTCATAGTTAGATGATGATTGCGGCATATGCACTAATAGTTACCACGATACTCGGAGATTTTCGGAGCTTTATCTCCTTGAGACGCGTGACATGTCTCGAGCGAGCCATGAAGTATTCTACACTAATTTTATGCCTGGCATCGTGGCGGCCCGCTTTGCTCGTTTTTCATTTTTCCTTAAGAAATTGCACATTAAATTATTAAACCATGAATCACAAATCATGTAAAAAAATATGTAAAAAATTCCCTTGTATGTGAAAAAATAGGGTGTATGTGCATCAAAATCTTGTGATTTTGGAGAATTGTTTTCAGTTAATTTAATTAATTACCTTACGAACAAAATTAATCAATGTTTGAAGAAATCTTCCAACAAAATATCCATAAATTCATTCAGAAAAGATTAAATAAAAAAATCCAAAAGAATTCTAATATAAATTGCTTTAAAACAAGTTGAAAATTATTTGAAATAAAACTGTATTTTTTGAGGTGCCTAAATACTTGGATAGACCACCCGAGCAAGCATGGGGCGTGTCCGGATGCAAGGAAATTTGCGTCGTTTCTTCTTGCATAGGAATCGCTAACGTGCCTATCGGAATAGGTCGATAGTTGTTCCGTAGCTCCACTGCTCCATGATCCATCGATTTGAAGCTTTCTTGTTGTCTTCATCCGAGGGGTAACTTTGTTTAATCTATTTACTTCTTCTTTAGAAAGATGCTCCGAAAGATGGGCTTCTACTCAAACTTCCGACAAGCATTGGTGCAATGTATTCATTACTTCAAATCCAGAGGCCTGCTACAACATAAGGTCTTCTCGACCATGGTCACATTGCGAGCTAAGTCCCGCCAAGACTGGCTTATCCGGCGAAGTTGTATGTTATTGTTGTATGCTCACAGCACTAAAGGATGGCAGTATACGGGTGGCTGCGGCTCCTTAATCAAAAACAGGAACACTGGGTCGGTCACAGCTTCGGAAAAATTATGCAGTCAAGTTAATGGGATTCTTGGCGTGATGTTTCCAACATAGACATCGAGTATGGAGGCAGTTATCCTCGGGATGCAGATCCGCGTGTTCTTTAGCGCTATCTCCAGTATTTGAATGTGTACTCAATGTTCCTGCAATCTAATTAAGCACCTCATGAATGTTGTAATTCCATACCGCACTAATATCCCACAACCTTGATCTCAGAGAACCATTCCATTAAGCCAGCCGTCACCAGTGAATTAATTTCGAGAAGCCTACAACCTAGTTGTCCAATCCAAGGAAATAAACAATGACCCTGTTTTCCCTATCCAAGTTTAAAAACCAATCTTGTTCCAGGGTTAGTTTTTCAGACCATTGTCTGTCATTTGGGGAAATCAACAAATAGCCCGACCGTCGACTTGAAAAAATTGTACCCTAATCTTGAAATCCACTGAGGTTCACCAGAGCTGCTTTCTCAGAGAAACATAATCTACGAATCACGCGAATTCAAGTGACATGTCACCTACACATATGTTAATCTTCTATAAATCAAATCCTCAGTGTATCAACGTGTGACTCGAAACCATTCCACCTCTATTTATACTCTCTTCATTACAGAAAACTTCAAACCACTTGGTCTCGAGAATAATTCAACGTTTCTCCTATAATCATTCTTCAGATCCTTCTACCCAATAATCAGTCTGAATTCCCATTAATCGTTACAGTGATCTCAACTGTATTAGACGTCCGTCCTTTCGTCATGAGTCTAAATGTAGAGTATCAAATTATATCATAATAGTCATTCAGTACGCGAAACATACTGATAAGAAAAGCCCATAAAACCTCGGAAGCCGGACCCACAAGTATAATTCTACCATCCTGTCCTGCGACAGTGATTAGGCAACTGTGTAGGTCAATAAATCCTAAGAAAGCCTCATCTGCTCATTCCAGTAAACTACTAGATGCGCCGACGTAAATGTGGTTATTGTGAGTCGAATGTCCAACTGGTAAAGCATAATTCACATATACACTTAACGTGCCCGAAGAACCAATATTAGAGTCAATACCTGCATGCACTGAATCCCATGAACAAATTTATCTCCCCAGATGATCCATCTAGGTAATCGGCAGTAAGAATCAGAACTCAAGCCAGTGGTTTGAATGGCATGATGGCCAGATTGTACAAGAAATCCTCATCACTCATCCTTTTACTTTATGTGTTTGTTATCCCTAATTGAGGGTGATTATATCCTTCGGGAAATCCATGAGTTGGTGCTTGTGCACCGACCAGGGACAAGAACAATGGCCGGGAAGGTCACTCTCGAGTTAGGATACTAGCTGGCAACAATCAAAACACGACGCCCCTGACTTGCGTGCAGAAATGCAGAGAGTATTGCCAGTAAGAATGACTCCGGTCCCTCAAAGCTCAAGCACACCAGTTCTCAGCTATCTTACCAACTTGCCTCTGCGAAAGCAAGTGCGCTCATGACTGTTGGACACCATTTCCCCCCGAGGCCTCGCGCAAAGGAATGCTCATAGTTGTAGTGGTGGCTGCTGATATTTATCCGTGGTAAACTTTCAATGTACGAAAAATTGGTGGAGGCCGGAAGCCCTGATTCCAGCCAACCATGTCAACCCGTTGAAACAAGTCCAGGATAACAAACTCATCTGGTGACGATGAGGACGAATCTATCATTACACTAGCGTTCAGGCCCTATACCCAAGATGTGGTTATCGATAATGGAGACAATTTGTAAACAAGCCAACCCAGAAAGAGCTATTGTGCTCGATTCTATCGGCCTCACACATCCATGCAACCTCAGTCAAATAGCCCCAAAACCACTAGTATCTGGAAACGGCTACGAACAAGGCTTATCCTCCATGGACAATAAAAAAAACGCTAGAAGGATGCAAAAAGGCACTGGGTCGAATAAGTTCCCGGGGGCTACTTTGGTCGGCTCAGAACTACTCCAAAGGAAGCCGACATGCCACACACCCCCGAATTATCTCACGTTAATAAAATATACCGATAATGACCTTCAATCCATAAGAACGTTGGTAGGTCCTAACGTGGAGCTTAGAAGTAGGTAGAGGATACCCTGCTTCACGAGTCAGAGCAAATGTGGAGATTGTCTTCTCATGACTTATGATGAGAATGAGACATGACAGTGATGCATTTATAAAAAATAGAATGACTTGATCGTTGGTTGGGAGATGGGGATGTAATTTCCATGTAGCATTGAAATGGATTAGATCAAGACAAAAGCACTAGCTAGAGCCTCAACAAGAAGAGTAGGGGACAGCCAGATGTGGGAGTGAAGGTTAATGGAATCAAATATAATGTCTCGATTTTAGCATCGAATTCCTATTGGTGGCTGCCATTTTAGCTTGACTAGTAAAGAATCACGATGGCTTAAATTAGTCGGTTCTATGTGCCGTCTTTGTGACCAAAGGTAAAATATAGCGCGTGGTGACTAATAAGTTAAATTGGTAAGTGCCCTTTGAAAATAAAATTAAAGGTGTTTTTGTAAAAACATAAGAGTATTAATTACCAGTAGCTTTTGAAGCAACTGGAAGTTATTAAGGGAGAGATATTTCCTTTGAGAGTCAAAATAGCTAGTGCGTCGTCAATGTCTATACAAACCGACTTAAATTTGCCAATTACTTGCCGTGTTACAAGTTCACCTATAGAATAATAAATATGGTGTACGATTAATACAAACCGGAGATAATTCCCTAATTCGTAGAACCGAACCAATGGTGCATGATCCTGGAGTGCA
>SNQN01000044.1:140850-210240 GCA_008642245.1 Bassia scoparia | reverse complement strand
TCAATACATATATTTCGCAACCAATGGCATATAGTGGCAAAGGAGCATTATAAACAATATAAAATTAATAATAATAGAAACGAGTTTTAAAACCACCAAGTAGAATATACGGGCGACCATAGCGGGATCTATGGCATCCCCACCATCAGCCGCTTAACTTGCTAGGCTCAATTACAAGCTCACATCACTTGAATCATTATTTTTTACAGCAAATATTCCGTTATGTGACAAATTACTTATTAATAAGAAAACATAAGAAATCAAACTAAAAATTCAGGAAAATATGAACAAATATATTATACAGGCAATCATATAAGTTTCCGTACATTAACCATATATCCAATAAAGAATATACTTTCCTAAAAGTCTAGAGCTTTGAAAACATAAATTATTGATTAACAACATACCCTAATCAATTATTTACCTTTACTACAAATTTATAGTAGTACAATTTATGATACAATACAACCACACCTAATTTTCCATAAAAGTCCGTCAATTATATAGATACAATATGAAAATTAAAAAGAGAATGAGATGTACGTAAYTCAAGTGGTTAAAGCTTTCCTCCCGGTCTCAATGAATTATGAATCGATTTTCATCACCGTACTTATCGTTTTCTTAGCACCCAAAAGAACAATATGAAAAATGAAGAAGGTCATGTCAAAAAATTGGTAGGTGGTACCATGTACATTCTCGATTTTTTTTTTATTTTGTCTGATCATATTCACATCTGAATGTTACTCAAATTAAATGTAAAAACAACAGGAAAAAGGATCTCGAAAAAAATTTAAGTGTGAAGTTGATTAACAAGATTTTACCGTAAATTTTAGCTGACCTCCTTCCTAATTTAATTAAAAGGCAGTAAAATCCTAACCTTTGTAAGTTCAATAACCATCATTGTCATTTTTTTTTTCATCTAATTTTGTACTTACTACATTRTTTTTTGCCCTTTGACTTACATTCAACTCATTAATCACCTCATTGTTCTTCTCATATTTGGTAACTTCTTTTATTTCAACCATTTTTATTTAAAAATAAAAATAATGAAGTAATAATTGGTTGTCTTTTTCTTCTATAAGTACATATGCATGTAGCTATATATACCACACTCCTACTATTTTCTCTTCCATTCTACTATAAACTCATCAGCAAAATTATTCAAGTTCTAGCATTTGCTTTCTTCTCACTCATCATATAAAATCTTCCCTTACAAATTTCTTTTTTTTTTTTCGAAAGCCTGTGTTCGGAAATGGCTTTAGATGATGATCAGTTTCCAGCGGGACTGAGAGTTCTAGTTGTGGATGATGATGTAACGTGTCTCAAACTACTGGAAACTCTCCTTCAGAGATGCAAGTTCGTAGGTTTGTGTTTGTTTCACTGTGTTCTTTTTTTTCAATTATATTTACAATTTATTGTAATTTTATTTTATATTGATGGTGAATAATTGTGGATTTTTTTTTTTGTTTTAATTTCAGATCTTTATTGTTTAATATCTCCTGGTTTTATAAAATTTATTTTTGGTTTAAATGAAAGATTGTCAAATTTATTAAAAAAATACTTCATTTTTAATNCACTGTTCTTAATAACTGGTTTTTTTCCATTTTCAATTATTAAATACAAATAGCATAGAAAGAGGTTATTAAGAAATGTCAATTTTTAGATCAATTAAAAATACCGTTTAAAAACCCCAAATTAAGAATGGATACAATTGAGTGCACAGTTGGTTTTTTTTTAAAATGTACCCGATTTTTTGATAATAAATARATTTATTTTGAATTATTTAAATTGTCCCCCTTCGACTAATTCTTGATAAGTCTGCCACTGATTAACTTGGCATTTAGCTAAATGTTATAGAGATGAAATAAGTTTTAGTGTGAATGTTCATTCTCATATTTTGTTCCTTCACAATTAACCAATAGGTTTTATCTGAGTTATATGAAATTGGAATGATCGAATTCAAACCAATAAATTGTCACAAGTCATATTTTCATTCCAAGCAACTACTCAATTGCATTTCATATGACACTTGATTTTGTTCATACATAACACMTCATACGATACTTTACTTGTTTGGTACGTAACAGCTTCGGTAATGTGTTTATACAATTTAATTATTTATTAGGGTTCGAGAGAGGTGGATTTGTTCATCGTCATTCAACCTATTGCATAATGTATATTACACGTCGATACAATTATATGCAGAGTACATAAGCATTACATAAGAATCATTAATGAGATTTTTATTTGAGATTCTTTCACAATTTGCGTATAAATGCCATGGGATTCGATTTGGATGACAAAATCATTTTTATGCTTCGATATCTCTATGTATACATAATGAAGAACTCCGACATTAAAATTGGAGAATTATCAAAAAAATTATTTGTTGGAATAGCTTGCAACACTCTAATGGTGTGCAATTTGGGCATGAAAGGAGAAAGCATGTCATAAGCAGCTTAAAGAACAACTTTAATCAATAACAAGAAGATTCATTTTGAGAAATTAAAATTATTTCTTTTCAAAAATTTATTTGTTATCCTTTCTTTTCTCAATAGAACAATTCATGAGTAATTATATAAAATCACAAAAGAAGATCTAATTAGTGAACATTTGAATTATATATAAGATTTTAGTGTAAGAAAATATAGAATTTAGTTCTACATATCAATATAGTTGTAAAMTATGTCAATAAGAACCATTAATAGAGTTCCAAGCATTCACCATTGTTGATGATCTAAGCAAAAAAACTGCAAATATTGTGAGATACTAGTGATCAAGCCCTTCTTAACATTATTTTAATTTGTATCAGATTCTAAGCTAACAATTTAAGCACTTTGGGAAGATTATTGAGTTTAATCTAACATTCAGTTTTATAAGAATCATATATACATGACATACACTCATAATAAACTCATCATCATCAATTAATCACTCATATATGTCAAACCCCTTTATTAAAATTTCTATTATTTTCCAAGGTCAGTCAAAACTATATATTACAATTGCGTCGTTTCAAGTGATAGTTGTATCGCTATCATATGTATAATCTCCGTATWTTAATGGAGTAGAATGATAAATGAATATGTTATTCCATCTTTATTTGTTCTTACTACTTCGATTTCTTTGTCGCTAAAAGATCATATATTTCGAACCAATGGATTGTGGCAAAGGGAGCATTATAAACAATAATAATAATAATAATAATAAAAGAGTTAAACACCAAGTAGAATATGCACTCTGCGGGATCTAGGCATCCACCATAGCTTAACTTGCAGGCATAATTACAGCTATTATTCTTTGAAAACATTTTTTTTTACAGCAAATATTGTTTTAACAAATTACTTAATTAATAAGAAAAACATTAAAGGAAACAAATAAAATCTCAGAAAATATGGAAACATATAATTATACAGGGCAATCATATTAGTTTCCGTAATAACATATATCCAATAAGAATATTGTCCTAAATTAGAGCATGTGAAAACATAAATTATTGATTAAAACAACCCAATCAATATTACTTACTACCAAATTTATGTGTACAATTTAATGATACAATACAACACTACCTAATTTCTCATAAAAGTCCGTCAATTATATAGATAAAAGAAAATTAAAAAAGAGAAATGAAGAAATGTACGTAACTAAGTGTTAAAAAGCTTCTCCCAGGTCCAATGAATTATGAATAAAGATTTTCATTCACCGTACTACGTTTTCTACACCATCAAAAGAACAAATGAAAAAAAATGAAGAAGGTCATGTCAAAATTGGTAGGTGTACCATGTACATCTGTTTTATTTTGTCTGATCATATCATCTGAATGTTACTCAAATGAAATGTAAAAAAAACAGAAAAAGGATCTCGAAAAAAATTTAAGTGTGAAGTTGATTAACAAGATTTACCGTAAATTTAGCTGACCTCCTTCCTAATTAATAAAAGGCAAGTAAAATCCTATACCTTGTAAGTTCAATAACTCATCAATTGTCATTTTTTTTTTTTTAATCTATTGTAACTTACTGACATTATTTTTTGCCCTTGGTGACTTACATTCAACTCATAATCACCTCATTTGTCTTCTCATATTTGGTAACTTCTTTTATTCAACCATTTTATTAAATAAAAATAATGAAGTAATAATTGGTTTTTTTCTTCTATGAATAATATGCATGTAGCTATATATACCACACCCTACTATTCTCTTCCCATTCTAGCGATAAACTCATCAGCAAATTATTCAAACTGTCTAGCATTTGCTTTTCTTCTCACTCATCATATAAAAAATCTTCCCTTACAATTTCTTTTTTTTTTTTTTGAAAGCCGTGTTCGAAATGGCTTTAGATGATGATCAGTTTCCCAGCGGACTGAGAGTTCTATGGTGGATATGATGTAACGGTCTCAAACTACTGGAAACTCTCCTTCGAGATGCAAGTTCGTAGGTTTGTGTTCGTTTCACTTGTGTCTTTTTTTTTCAATTATTTACATATTTATGTGTAATTATTTTATATTGATGGTGAATAATGTGGATTTTTTTTTGTTTTAATTTCAGATCTTTATTGTTTAATATCTCCTGTTATATAAATTATTTTTTGGTTTTAAATGAAAGATTGTCAAATTTATTAAAAAAATATCTTCATTTTAATGTTAATGTATTAAAAAGATTTCCCTTCAAAAAAAAGTATCAAAAAGATGCTAGTGATAACAAAAAAATACTTCTTTTTATATTTTAAAAAAATTATTATGCAAAAATGTTCATATGTTTTATCAAGATTTACATTAATTATTTGTGGTGAATTATTATAAATACGAAGGATATTTTAGCGAAAAAAATCAAATATTTTATGTATAAAATCAAGAAGACATAAGTGTGTTATCATGTATGTACAATAATTTTTTTTTTCCGATTTTTCTGTTTCAGATTCATTTTCATTTTTCAATAGTATTGGTATCYATTTTGCGGTATATTATCAAAGTTTGTATAAAATCATGYGTTATTGTAACATTACTGGAATATCAAAGTTTGTATAAATCATGAAAATATGTGTAATTCATATAAATACAATTAATTATTATTATATTCATTTTTTCTGATTTACATTCATTATCATTTTTCAAAAGTATTGCTAACCTTTTCGCGGTATACTATCCGTTGCACGGTTTAATTAATTTATGGAAATTGGTTGTAATTTTTTGCCTGTGTAATAATATCAAAGTTGGTATAAAATCATTGACCATAAAGTGTATTTTGTGTACGGAGTAAATAAAAATATTCCGTAATTATTATTCTTTTCAATTTTTCCTTCCTARATTCATTTTAATTTTTCAATAGTATTGTCTCTTTCGCACGATACTATCAAGTGCATGGTTTAATTAATTTATTTATGAAAATCCATTGTTGTTGCATTCGTGTAACATCAAAGTTGATAACATCTCTCTCTAGTTATATATGATGACTCTTTGTAGATATACATAACATAAATTTTTGTTTGTAATAATTAGTGACGACAACCACCAAAGCGAGGGAGGCACTGAAGATGCTGAAAGATAAAAAGAGGAAATTTGATATAGTGATCAGTGATGTCGAAATGCCAGACATGGATGGTATTAAGCTCCTTCAACTTGTTGGTCTTGAGATGGATATTCCTGTCATCAGTAAGCTAGTTGTTCCTTCTAGCACATATTTCTTTTCTTTCATATTTTTCTTAATTCTTATCTACATGACATGCTGATATATGAAAGAGTAACTGGGTGTGTTTGCATTTTGACAGTGCTGTCAGCTTACAGCGACACCAGGCGAGTGCTGCAGGGTGTCAGGAATGGTGCTGTGGACTATTTGGTGAAACCTGTGAGAATTCAGGAGCTGCAGAATATATGGCAGCATGTTGTCAGGAGAAAAGCTGCAATTGGAAGCACTTCTGGTTTTGCTGGCAAGTCTAATGCATCTCGAGACAAAAATGACAAAGGAAAAAACATTGAAGAGAATCCTACAGATGACATGAATGACAACAATAACAACAATGATGGTGATAATAATGATGACGATGAAGGGTCTGACGAGGGTGGCCGCGATATTGATGATCCGGCAACCCACAAAAAGCCCAGACTATTCTGGTCTCTCGAGTTGCATCAGAAGTTTGTAGATGCTGTTAACCAATTAGGCCCAGATAGTAAGTTTGAGCATCACTGATTCTTAGCTAACTCATCCCATTAACTCTCATTTTCTTATGCCTTTCTTTTTCTCTTTTGCAGAGGCTTTCCCTAAGAAGATTCTTGACTTGATGGATGTCGAAGGGCTAACTAGAGAAAAGGTTGCAAGCCATTTACAGGTAGGAGTTTATATTTCTTTGCTTTCTTTCACTTTCTTCCATACGCTGACAATATAGAAGCATGGGAGGATTGCAATAGAAATTAATGTCTGTTTTGTTTAACAGAAATATAGGCTTTACCTTCGAAAGGTAAATACTGGGCCAACTCAGCCAGAAACAAGATATGGTGCTGTTGGGGCTGAGGATCCGCACATTGGTTCTCTAGGGGGAGGCTACGGAGTCTATCGGAGCCTTGCAGGGACCGGAAGATTTCCTGGTCATCCATCTTTACCAGATGCTGGGCAAGTTCTTGGTCATTTGAACACAACTTCTGCGTTAAGTCTGAGAAGCATCACTTCTGCTCCAACGCTTCAAACACCCCTCTTGACAAACTCAAGCAACGCCTTCAACACAATTGGCAAGTATGATCCTTTGAGTCCGTCTGGCAATAGGTTTCAGGGAGTTCCTGCAGCAATGCAGATGAACAAGACCCCCTATTTTGGTCCGTCAAACACCCCACTGATGATAACTGGAAACCAGCAATTGAACACAGGAGGATTCAACAGCCAATCACCTCTCTTTCAATCCGCTTCAAATCCTGGAGCCTTAGGGGTTGGGGCTAATCCTAATATGATGCTGGATGCTACAAGCAAGCCAAACTGGGAAACCACTGTCCAACCAGGTGTTCAGGCGCTTTCATTCACTCAAAATGTGGTTCCAACCGCTGTCTCTAGTGATGTCATTGCTGCTCCCAATTCGCAAATTCAGAATGATCAGCTYGATATGTTCTGTGGGATGCCACCTTTGGAAGATCCAAATGGAAATGTCCCTAGCAGCCAAGAATTTCTGAATGGTTTCAATAACTTTAGTAGCCTAGGTCCGATTTGGCCAAATCTTCAGAATAACGGCAACATGTCCAACACTTCAAGCTCCCTAGTCCCAGCTACTGCTCCAACAGCTGTTGACAATGTGAGGAAAAGCACTAACAACATGATAGCTGCTTCACCCTTCAACCAGTTTGAAGGTGTGCATTCACAGACCCTGCTGCGAAATGAAGTTCAGCAAGCTTACAACAATGAAAAAGGTCTGCTGGATGAGCCAAAGCTTCTCTGCAGTTCAAGTCAGAGCAATAATACTTCTGAATACTTAGAGGATATCGTTGGGAGTTTTCTTCGACAGGTATGACTATTCAAATGACTACACCATCCATGTTCAGTTTATCATTAAAGTAAAGCTTCTTTCCTTTCGTTGTCTTCTTTGTGAACTACTTCTCTTAGACCCTTGGGATACTTCAGAGAGTATTTGTGTAATTTATGAATGAAGATACTAATGAGAGTGTATTGATGCAGGGAAATGGAGATGCTGGAAAGGCTCGAGATGACCTTGGATTTGATCCCTACCGCATGCAGTAGCTGCGTTTCTATGCATTTTTATTGTAACATCTATGTATGGATTGTGTTTTTTTTTTTATGTATTTCGGTCTATCACAATGCACAATGAGGACTGTTCCTTGTGCAGTGATATGAAACAAAAACCACATCTTTAAATTGTTGTAACACATGTTTTCTAGTGTTATTTGGTGTCTTGTATTGTTAGCTTATGTTGGCATCTTATCTATTTAATAGAGAGTTGGCACAATTATATCTTTTCAAGGTGATATACCTGTTCGATATTAAGATACTCATTTTGCAATGTTTTGCCATTGATTCTGACATAAGAAGGTGGCAATTTATTTGTCAATATCGTAATAGACTGGCATTCACAAACTCACAAAGTTGCACCAAGTGAATGATAAATTTCATGCAGAATAAAGATGATGATATGATTGGCAAAATATCTTTATCTGTTAAGAACATCAATGGAACAACTTATCTCTAGATTAATTACATATTGGTGAAGATAAATCCAACTAAAATAAACTGCTAAACCGAACATGAATACTTAATTTGAGCTGTAATGTCGAAAAACAAATAGAGAAGATTCTGAAGGGGTTTTTTTTTTTTTTTTTGTATTCGGTATTTAGCAATGAAGATGATTGAACTTAATTGTTATCTGCGGATCATAATTAACCAGCACAATCTGAAAGATGAAAAAAAAAAATCTTGYAAAGCAGTATGAAGATTCAGCCGAAGCCACCTGCAAAAATAAACAGGGCAATTTTTTGCTATGAAGCAGGTTCCGAAGCACACCTTTTTGAGCTACTGAGCTGCCTTGTTGCTCGCCACTTGCTCAAAGCGAGAATAAAGTGTGGCTCTGGTAATAATGGTCTGTGCACCGTGAGTCGGTGAATACTTAACTTTGCATTTGATACGTAGTAATGTAGCAGCAGACATAGACTAATTGATAATCTGTCAATCTCTTATTACTAGGTTCACAATCAAGCATCATAAAGAGGAAAGTTTTGTATCAAATTTGGGCACTCAGGATTCTAATGTTCCAAGAGTTGATATTATACTGTAGAGTTTATTCATAAGTCAATTATAAGTAGAATATGCAGCCCTGCCAATGATGAAAGGAGAAAAGGCGATAAAGCTGATTTAGAAAATCACTGATTTTTGTATGTTGTATTTCTGTCATTTGGGTTAAGGTTTTGTGTATTTGTGTTTTTATCAACTATCACTCTCTGGAGACAAGCATTGAGCCCCTCGTGAAGTTCRTYGATGAGAGGGATACAGAGGTTATGCTAGAAKCTGTAATTGCATTGAGCCCCTCTTCGCGAAAACAGAAATCTGTACTGTGTTCTATGTTTTAGAAGATAGTGATTGTTAGTGGGAGTGATAGTATGCACTAAGTAATGTAATTGAAAAATWAGTTTGCAATCCAAATATGCAATAACCAAACTGCTTTCATTAGATTGTTTGTATTTGTACAGATGTAAAACTAAACAATAGCTAATAGTTCAAGTCAATGTTATGGTTTAATGTTAACATCTGATCTCTCAATTCGTGTCGAGGAACCCATGTGAAGATAAACACAAAGTGGCAAACTTCATACAGTCAAAATTATAGAAGAAGTGACAGTAGAACCGCTGCGAGAGAGAGAGGGAAAGTAGTTGTAACATATTATGAAGCTTTATATATCATGACCAGTGTCAAATTTACACTTTGGCAATAAATTACTGGGCAAAAGAACATGCATACTATCACAAAATCAACTAAGGTAAAGTCACAGACTTGATGCCTTGAAAGTAACTAGCGGTGAGAAAGCATGATATCGTGTGAGCCGCAAGCATTGTTTCTCCTGAAAAAAAGTGGGCAATATAGGTTTTAAAGCTAAAAATTCTATTCAATTTCCCAGCCCAATTTGCGAGCTCTTCGCTCCCACAAAGAAGTCAGCTTCATCTCCTTCCTCAACAAAGTTTCAGAACGCTCTCTAGCTCCCTCGCAGGTTTCTGTTGCTGCAACACACTTATCAGCCTCTCTTTGGTATTGAATAGCTACTCTTCTGGCTTCTGTTAAAGTGACATTCATATGCTGCGCATGCTCTGCAGCAACGCCCTCCTGCAACTTTAACTCTTCTGTCAACAGATCCACAAACTGTTTTGCCATCTCTTTCTTGAGATCAGGGTCACTGCTTCCACAATCTGCCAAGAAATTCTTAATATATCAAAATCAGAGGTATAACACAAAAGGCTGCCATTTTTTCAAAAAAAATTAAAAGATTAAAAAAAAAGGTTTGTTAAATTTCTAGCTACTTAATTAGGGAAGCAGATGCCACATAAAAAGCTGGAGAAAAATTAATAATTCAATTATAAATATACTAGTGGTTGAACTACATCTAGAAGATATACATTATCTGCAAGAGCCAAGCTTTCAAAACATCTACTAGTATTTTTGCTTATTGATAGTGTTATAAAAGATAAATTATATACCTGGAACAGAAAGATTGGCCAGTCCTGCAAGAGCAAATCAGAGAAGAAATATCAGAAATACTGACATAAAAGTATCTTTGTAGCTCAAAAAAAAAAAAAGCATAGTGCAGGAAAAATTCTGCTGGAGAAACATTACTCGTATCATTGAAAAACATGCATTGAAAAAGTTATCCCCCTGATATCAGTACAGAACAGAATACGATGATGAATTGATGATACTATTCAACAGGTTCTACTATTCACTCACACCCAAAAAAAATTCAGGACAACCTAGATAATGGTAATGTTTAGTTAACTCGCTTTACCACTAAACATATCCAAAACAATCTTTGGTCAAGTTAAATTTTAGAAGTGACAGAATTTTAATCCATGATCTCAAGCTATGAGCCTTGCAAGTTGCAAGTTACCAAGCTGCTCTGCCAAGCAAGTTTGCAACAAGGAAAAAGGCTGGTCTTCAACTCTCCATGTACATAACAACTAGTGGAGAAGACAAGGTGCAAACTCTAAACAATAATCAATGCTTTTGAAGTTTTGCTATCCTTGTCATTTCCAAGTTCCAAATATTAAGGTACAGGGGGCAAGAGGGCACCTTTCTCTCAAATTTCATTATTGGCTTGCAGATCAAAGCCTATTAAGTTTTAAGAACACGTAAAAGAGACTTCAGCAAATATGCGTCGTCAACTCTGAAGCTCAGTCCTATATGCCCACACCCCACGCTAAGAGCTGAATCACTAAAACGGCTATTACATTGTMAGCAACCACCCACCCTTAGTCCAATCATATTCTCATATTTAGCAAATGGGATTGTGTGAAATAAGCCATATCACAAGCAACTAAAATGGCTTGCCTATGAACCTGGGGTCACTAGCATCAGTTTACGGAGCTTCTAAAGTGAAGGCATTGATGATTTGACAGGAGTAGCGTAACCAATTGGATTGGGCCTGTCATAGTCTCATTTGCATATAGAAGAATGTTGTATAGCTGCTACAGGCACTGGTTCAGAACTATATGTGACCAGGTGCAAAGTAGGCCTTAAACACTTGCATCATGATTTCATTGTACAATATGACAACAACAATACCTTATTGATGCATGCCATGGGACATGCAGGTGTGGCACAGCCTAGCTTCTTTTATCACACCAACATCAACTTCATCCAAATCTTCTTGCCAGAAGCCCTAATCTCCCTTTTATTAGAAGTGAAGGTATAAATACATGAAGTGGGGCAGTCTTCACTTGACAAAAGCCCCCAACTCATCTATCAATCGATCAAAGCCTTAGTCCCATAAGTGAGGTCGGTTRCATGAACCAAAAGTGTTCATTCCAGATAGTCATCCAACTCATCTAAAGTCTAAACAAACAAATAAGAAACTTAACTATGCGAAACGGATCAATATCCTAGTGGATTCCAATTAAYGAGCGATAGAAGCGATGAATACCCATTGACAAAATAGGATTCCCATCAACAAGAGAAGATCTTTATTAGGGTTTACACAAGCTTGCCCCCTTAGACTTCTATAATTTCRGGCTTTCAGCCATTCCATTACTTTGTACAAGAAATGAGTAATTAATTCCGCGAAACCCAAAGTTAGGTCTACCGATCAATATCAGATGGACAATCCTAAAAGAACCATGTAACAAGTCATAATTACAAAAGACTGATACTTTCTAAGAATGTACTTCTGTTATAACAAGAATTCATCATATAACCCCCTAATTGAACTAAAATTTGACAGCAAAACCTCATCTTGAAACCAAAACAACTAAAATCACTTACCTTTAAGTTACACCCATCTCTAATCGAACCCAGAATCACAACAAAATCATAATTCAATACATAAGCGCAAAAATAACTAAACCCAAATCCCAATAATATCCACAGAAATAAACTCATAATAAAGGCAAGAAAATAAAGAGCTAAAGAATACAAAGTACCCAGATCACAATTCACAACAGTAAAACCAAATAAAACACTAAAAAAAAGAAAAGAAACGAACTTTAATCAATTGGAATAAGATAAAAGAGAGAGAAAACAAACCGGGGGCAATCTGGAGGAGAGAGAGAGGAGGGGGGCAATCGCAGGAACAAGGAGGGCATGAAGAAGAGTGCGAATTCAACTGCTGTTGTTGTTGTTGTTGTTGAAGTTGAAGTTGTAAATGGTTGTGATGGAATTTCCAGTAAATAGCAGGAGCAGAAACACAAAGTGCAGAAATGACAGCGAATAAAACCAAACACCATCTCACCCAACTGCCATTACTTCTTCTTGGAATTCCTCCCATCATCTTAGGTCTGCTGTACTGATTTTGCGATGCGAAGAAGATGATCGAGTGAGAGTTTGTGATTGGATTGTAGTATCCCGAGGTCAGTTAGATCTAAAGATTACGACTTTTGCTACATACTCTTGCTTTCTCACTCTGTTTAAGACTTTAATGCGATTCACTTCTCTTTTTTTTCTTTTTCTTTTTTACAAGTACTACTTTTTTTCCTTCTTTCCTAGGAATGGAGTGATGTAGTCGTATAACTGTGTACGGGGTAGTGTAGTGTATTGCTTGGTTGCTGACTTGCTGTAATCAATTTGATTCTGTGATTAATTTATTCCTATTTTCACTTTTCGATTTGTTTCGTGCTCATTGAAAGATCGATTTGTTTCGTGCTCATTGAAAGATCGAAAGATCTACATTATATAGCCGGTGATACAAATGTAAAATATTTATTCATTTTAACTCAAAATTTTTTAAACATTTTACATTTGATGGTACCTTGTAAGGTATCACCGATTCTATGATAAAATATGTCATTGATCTGCTACTTTTTCCTTAAATTATATCTTTGTTTCTTTGTTTATCAACAAATGCATAGATTAACATGGCAGAAGTATTCCTTAATATCAGCTATTTTCACATTGTATTTTTGTCAAACATTGTCGACGCATATAACCTAAAATATGGCTTCCTATTTTGGCTTTGCATTTTAGGCTTCACGCATATACTTGTATATGAATTTTCAAAAATACCCTCCCTGCTATTTTTTTACTTCCYGGCCTCACTTCTTTCATTCTCCTCCTTCACTCCTTTCTCTCTCCTCCCACAGGACCCCCACGCAACCGCCTCCACCACATGCCAACTCCTCCCCTACAACGCCACCGCTACAAACAAACGCCTCCATCACTTGCGAATTCCTCTCCTGCAACGACGCCACCACCAGCGAACTTCTCTTCCAACGCATGCCAATYATAGTCTTCCCAACCATAAACGCATCTTGCCCTGCCCATAACCGTCACCCCCATAACCCGCGAGTCCACTAATGAAGTCTCTCGACAACCTAGTCGTGCCTCCCTCTTCTTCGCCTCAAATATGATATTTTTTTCATGAATTACAAAGGTTAGGCCTATGAAATCAAACCTTCCCAAGGAGGGCTTAGTTTTTGAAGTTCGGTTTTTTTCCTAGATATGGCGGTGTGCATAGGTTGTCTCTGTGGTTAAGGTGGTTTATGGATGGGTGGGTGATGCRTGATGGTGTGCGTGTGTTTTCTAGTCAATTTGTGGCTAGTCTAGGTGATGTATGGTGGGTCTGTGTATGTATCAAGGTCGTCTGGTGATGGTGCAGGATGGGTGGGTGGGGAGATGGTTTGTTGGTGGTTGTGCTTAAATTTAAATTAATTAAAGGATAAATTTGTCTTCTCACTCAATAATGTGGGTGTCAAATGGAGAAGTGTGGGCGATGATGTTTAACAAAACCCACCTAATTTAATTTTTGTAAATGCTCTGTGTGGCAACCATTCCTATCAAGCCATGGGAGAGACTGTGTATTTTGGCAAGAAATCATAAGAGTAAGRGAAAGTGGTAAATCAAAACTTATTAAAATGTGGTAAAAACATGCTCAAAAATGGAATAAATAATCAATATATGCATAATAATATGAAACAAATCAAAGAGGAAAGTGCACTCATCAATGAATTATAGAGGGCATTTTGAAATTTCTTACAACATTAGCTCCAAAAAATAAAACAAAAAACCAACATTTTTCGTTTTGGACCGTAACACACAAACACGCCGCAACAATTTCATTCTTTTCATCTACAATAAATGTTTTTGAATAAATTTACAATAATAATGTTACTAACCATCTAGTTATAGCACACCTAATTTTCATAACATTTTAAAAAAAGATTCATCGACTTTTATGATCCACCAAATTCTTACCACATATCAAATCCAAATTCATCACCTGCCTTCAATCTCATCAAATCTATTGAACCTTAATCCCAATTTGAACCAACTACCAACTCCTAAAATTCTAACCTCCACCACCACCATTTCTGAATATGCTCTCTATCATTCAAATTTGAACCTTAAAGCCCCACCAACATTCAAATATGTTGTCAAATTCGAGTCTGTTTTGAAATTGTTGTTAGAAACTAGGTCTGAAATATTGGGCTTGGGTTAAACTTTCAATGTTTGGTTTCATATTTGTGGATTATCTGGATTTTATGATTCAAATTTCTAGTTTTGGTTATGAACTTGTGTGTTTCTGAAAACAGTTGGTGCGATTGTGATGATATTGTTGTGAGGAAGTTATGGTGGTTCGTGTGACTACAATGATGACAAGGTTATGGTGGTTGGTAGTGGTGCAACAATGGGTTATTGTGGTGATCGATGGTGGGTTGTAGAAACTATGGGTGTTTGGTAAGGTGGCCATGTTCACATCATATATACCAAATAAATTACCTAATTAAACTCTGATAGATGCACATTAATAATTAAGCTCCATAATCTTGACTTACAAAATTCTTTCTATGAGTTCAAATTGATCGGTGAAGTAGATGAAAGAAGGTGACGGATGATGGTGGAACTCTACTTCTCTCGAGCTCAAATCATTTCCATCCCTAACTATATATAAAAAAGTTGTTAGTAGACACATCCATAGACATGCAATGTGGCTCTACTCCGAGTCTAGTTAACTATTTATCGATCTTTTTCAGTTTTCACCAAAACTTCCAAACCCTACAACATTAACATGAACATTTCTCAACACACAAAAACTTCTAAGAAATAGATCAGAGGTTGTAGAGGCGATGATTTTACTAGARCGACACAAACCTTTCTCCCACTTTTAGTATGCAACACCTACTTCYCAAAACCCACCAAAAAGACTCTTCCTTTGCCAATTCAAGAAAAATGTTGGCAACATCAACTAGGTTAAATAATCATCATTGTATATTCAACCTTTAATTGCATGACGGGGTTTGGAAAAGCAAGGTTGGATCTTTATCAAAAACCCATCAAATTTTTTCATTAAAATTCGAAATCTAACTACTAGTTTAACACCCTTTGGTGTGAACAGGAGCCCACTAGTAGATATTGTCCTCTTTGGGCCTAGCCCGCAAGGATTTGCTTTTGGTGTGAGCTTGTTACCCACCCAAAAGGCCTCTTCTAGGTTGAGGTATCAATCTACTCTATATAGTAGAATTCGTTCTCCTCAACTTCCGATGTGGGATGRAACTCTAKTCCCCTGTTGCAAGATCATTAAGCTAGATGTTGCAAGATTGATTTCTTTCTTGATTTTTGTTATTTATGCAAGATTTCTTTATATGAATTGTATTGTGAACTTATTTTGATGAATTGCTTGAATTGTATTGTGAACATTATATGATTTGTGATTTGATCAATTTTATATTGATGAGTTTGTTATGTAATTATATGTTAAAGATGGAAAAATTTAAAGTATTGTTAGGTTGTAATGAGAATTAACTTCCCATGTATTCCAAATTCTTATGGGAAATAATTTATCGTTGCAACTAAACGAGGCTATGCATGTCAAATTACTTCCCATATATAATCTCTAGGAGTTTTTTTTTTATTATTTTGTTTGTTTGACATGTGAGAAATTCTAATGCCTAGGAATTTCAAGTGACCATGTGAGTCGGAAGGGGTGGGTAATTAAGTTCTCATATTATGTATGGATTCCAAATTYTTACATTTTATACCTTTTGGGTCACCTACAAACAACATAGCAATGTTGTACGAGTAATTCTTAGGAATTTTGAATGCACATACTAATTGAGAGCATAATCATCATTTATAATTTGATACCATTAAAAAAAATTTGCTTCATTGATGTAAAAAAAAAAAAAGCAAAATTCAAGTCTTAAAACAAATCGAACTCAAGCCAAAAATAGAACCAAACGGAATTTACGAAACAAACTGAGTTTTTGAATCGAGCTCGAGTCTTATATACGGAGTATACTTTAACGAACTTGATTAGACCCAAAATTTACACGCTCATCGAACTCACGACTCAAGCTGAGCCCCACGATTCCGTAATGAGCTTGAGCCGATCCCAAAGGTACCCAGTCTGGGTTTATGCGATAATCAAACCCTAACCAAACTCTAGGTAGATGGACAACTGTATAATTGAAGTAGATAACGATGAACCCAAAATGGTTTAGAGCTGAGGAAGAAAACAACAGGCTAGGGGAGCCAACAGATCAAAACTCAAAAAGGTGTTGAAAATCTAACACACCCAAATGTAAGGCACAAACACTGCCACGTAAGCTTGCCACCACCGAAAATATCCTCAAATCAAAGCAACAGTCTTCCCTTTCAAATGGTTGTCATCATCTTCTTCTTCATTATAAACCCTTAATCTTCACTGCACAATCAAACTAAATTACCACCCGATTAAGCATAACACAAAACTCAACAATGGCGGCAAAAGAATCCAAGGAAATGGAAGTCGTGAAAGGAGTCGACCTAAAACGGTACATGGGAAGATGGTACGAAATCGCGTCGTTTCCGTCGCGCAATCAGCCCAAAGACGGCGAGAACACACGTGCGACCTACACGCTCAACGATGACGGCACCGTGCACGTGCTCAACGAGACTTGGAGCGGAGGTAAGAGGAGCTTCATTGAGGGAACTGCTTACAAAGCTGATGCTAATTCTGATGAGGCTAAGCTTAAGGTCAAGTTTTGGGTTCCGCCATTTTTGCCTATTATTCCTGTTACTGGTGATTACTGGGTTCTTTACCTTGATGAGGAGTATTGCCATGCTTTGATTGGTCAGCCGTCTCGCAATTATCTTTGGGTATCTTCTTCTTCTTCTTYRYKTSMATKTTGSRTTGYWKSTTGTTTTGRTTAATTAYGCTCTAATTTGATAGTATGAGATTATGTGCATGTTGCATTGTTGCTTGTTTTGTATAATTATGCTCTAATTTGATAGTATGAGATTATGTGCATGTTGTATTGTTGCTTGTTTTGGATAATTATGCTCTAATTTGATGGTATGGGATCATGTTGCCATCCTTGTTTTGTATGATTGTTGTTTCATTTGGGATCATTATATCGATYGTGCATTGTGTTTTGTAAAATCTCATGGTGCTTGTTTGCGCTGAACATTTGACTTATCAAAGTTATTGCGTTTTAAAAAAATCCCCAAAAACTGCAATTAGTTGTGTTTTTGGGGTTCTATTACGAGGAGTTCTCGCGACATTCGGTAAGTGGAGTAATCTCCCAGGGAAATCGCATGGGCAGCATCCTTCCTATCTAGAACTGCAATTAGTCTTAGTGAGTCCCAATTAAAACTAATTAAAAACTTTATACATTGAGTTCACAGCTTCACATGCAGGGTGAAGAAACAAGTCTATAATTTTAATAACAAATTAAATGGAAAAGAAGAATTGACGGAATAYGTGAAGTGGGTGAAGTGGTAGAAAGATTTGAGCCTAAAAGGTGGTAAAATACGAACTTATAAAACATTAACATGATTCCTGAAGAGATGATAATGTTTAAAATTTTCTATGTAATATAATGACAGAAGTTTCTTCAGTTTTTGATGAGAATTGCYYTAATTTAGCAATTAGGGCACATAAGGAAAGTTTGTAAATAGACTTTTTTATWWAAAAAAATAAATGTGAACTTTAGCACGTTCTGAAATAGAMTTTTAGAARGGCARAAGTTTGAAACAACTCTTTAAGTATGTGAAAAAATAAAAATTMAGTTGTAAGAAGGAAGATACCTTGTATCTAATGAGGTAGCCAAGCAATGAAGAGGGGTTTTAGGCTTTTAGCTCAACAAATTAAACTGCAAGAATATCATTAACCACTTATAAAGCCTTCATGAGTATAATATGCAAGCTTCACCTTTTCCGTCATACAATCCCGTATGGCTGTATCTCAGATACAAAGTACAGAGTTGGCTTATCAGTATCACAAGCTCTAATCATATCATAGATAGGCCTTGTGAAATTAAAAATTTACTTTACTTTTCCTCACCAACTAAGGCAACTATTGCTTACCATTTCTTTCACAGATTTTTACCTTGCCTCGATCATCCTTTTTGTAACTTRTCCTTTTATCATTCATTGCCTTCGTTTCAAAAATTCAAGAATTCACTTAACTTTAAACCTCTGAAGCATAACTACCATGGAAGTGCAACCTGCCAGCAACCTCAAGCAACTTTAGGGAATAAAATGAAAATGGCCAATCCCATGGAATGATTCATAATGAATTTTTTTCACTTGAATTGCATTTCCATGTACTTTTGTAATCTACCGGCATTGAATATACTTCCTCTGTTTCTTTTGCTCGCATCACTTATGACTTAAGGAAGTTTCAATTTAGTTTCATCACTTCCTTTTTGGGAATCAATTCTCTCTATCTCTTGGGTCCCATTAAATTTTTTTTCTATTTCTCTCCTCTCCAAAAATTTTCAAGGAGTCTGTTTTTTTTAAAAGTGATGTGAGTAAAAAAAAAAAACCCCTCAGAAGAAATACTTCCTCCGTTTTTTTTAGATGACCCACTTTGGGTTTTGTGGTTTTTGAGGTAAAATATTGGTGTAAATGATTAGGTGAGTAGATTGGTAATTTAATAAAGTATGTGGGACCCATAGATGAGAGAGATAGAGAGAAAGAGATTGTGGACCCCAAAAAAGTAGAAAGTAAGTGAGATTATATGATAATTTATTGTGGTCCCCATGTCTTGAAAGGGAAAAAAAATCAAAGTGGGACAACTATTTTCAAATTTCCTAAAATAGAAACTGGRYCATCTAATAAAAAACGGAGGAAGTATGTGTTTTTATTAGACTTATATTATTTGTAGCACATGTATTTTTAAAGGCAAGGTTTCAACACTAGGGGTTTTATAAATCCATGGATACACGCCTCTTTACAATTTTGCTGCATTATCATTCGTCAATCGAACCTTATTCGTGTGTCAAACTTTGTTCATAACCTTATTTTTCATGAGATCAACAAGAAAGTTGGCAAGTAGCCATGGAATTAATCTAGGTTTTGTTTGTGTGTCACCCCAACCAATCGCACAATAGTCACTTCCTATTCCTTCCCTRCTGCTTTGATGSGAACTAAGATTTTATTTACATTGTCTCTTTCGTGATTGAGTGAATTGGCTCTCAAGTTATTGTAGCTTTGAGTACCATAAGTTGTTTCCAGCAGATTCAATTGAATTCAACTAATTAATGTGTTTTTTTTTCCCAAAAATGAAGGGCAAATTACCTCTGAAAAACTCTCCAGCTACCTTTGCATCTGAATGGTTTCTATTCCCTAGTAGCTTAACTATTGGGTTTTCTTTTCTTGGATAGTTGGATTCTAGAAAATCAGTATTTTGGCAAGGGAACATGATGAGGTGCTTGCATAGTTGCATCTGTTTCCTTCTTTCAACTTAATCTATTAACTTCTTCATCTCCTTCACCTTTCCCCTTGATTCCAAGCAATGGATCCTAATCCTATGTCTTGTATATGCCCCTTGAAAATCCTTATTTGATCACAAACAATCATCAGAGTTCCCCCTTCCCAACTGATTGACTTTTGAAGGATTTTATTTCCCACAATTTGTCACATTTTTAAAGAAGTGTATCAATATCCAGCTTATGATCTTAAAGATTTGTCCTTATAATGTTGAACTGGAGCACCAAAATTAACCAAAGTTGCAATAAGAACTGATAATTAACTATACTATTGAAAAAACTTGAAATGCATTGATATTTATAAATAATTACGAGATCAAGTAAACCTAAATTTCTTTAAAATCTTCAACAATCTCTCAACCTCATATAGATTATTTTAATAATATGGTACTCACTAATAATAAAATACAATTATAATCAGATTTGACAGAGGCCACTTGCAATTATTAAACTAATTGAGATGACATTTAAAGCTTCAATTCAATAAAGTAGTAACATATTACTTTAAGAAGGGAACTTTATCAAATTGAATAATGACATTGAATGATTAGTAACAATAAGTTACCATTACCAGTACACCACTTCAAATAGCCAAACAAAGCCAAAGATACATCTTTTGAGTTGTGATTTTCTTCTTCTTTCACCCATAAACAAACAGCTGAGGTGTTGCTGCGGTTTGGAAGTGGACAATGACTGCTGAGGAGAAAAGTAATGTGGCAATTCTGATTAGGGTTGTTGTCAAATAATCATTTGCATTTCGTTATTTTTCGAAGTGGTTTTGTTGTTTTGTGGATGGTACAAAGCCTTTTGAAATATAGAACGTTTTGGAAATGGAAATGTGGAGGTCAATTGTGTTTCTTTGGTATTAGACAGAATTGTCAATCAACTCAATGCAAATCTTTGAAAAGTTAGAAACGGGGGTAATGTTGCTAACTTAGAGCATAGAGAGACAGGGAAGTAGTATAAATGTAAAGAATTTGCTATGACAAAGTTTCAATGACATACTAGTATAGTTTAGCAAGACGCTGGTATATTTGTATGCATCATGCAAGCAAGTAGTGAATTACTCCCTCCGTGCCCTTTGATTTGCAATGTTGCTGTGTTGGACCCTAAAAGTTCTCACAAGAAGTGGATCAATGTTGTGGCGAAAGGGTGACAGTGTATGTAGATTGAGACACAACAAGACAAACAGTTTGAACTGATGATTAATTAGAAACTCCCCAAACCTATCTAAGTTTATAGCATGTGTGAACTGCAAAGTGTCCATTCATTTTCAAATAGCTATTATAATCAATGATCATAAATGTCTCTCTCTCTCTCTCTCTGTGTTTGTGTGTGTTTTACATTTTCTATATATAACTACATTAGTTTCCTAAGTACTTTTCTCATCTCAACATAGAAGTTTTGAGTGAATTTAGGTGATGGAAGTATTGAGGTCCTACTGCTAGAATAAATCTACAACGTATATATTTTATTCTATGATTTGCATTCTTGTCAGCAAAATGGCATTACAAGTTGGCAATTATTCACTATATCACAGCCGAGTTCTTATTCCCTTTCCTTCTGTTATGGGCTTATGGCAAACAAACTCAGTTAATAGAGCTTTTAAAAATCAACTACTCTCTCTACATTTGTCTTCAAATACAAGCACAACTAGATGGAACCTTCAAAATAGGCAAAACCAAAAACAGCCATTTATCACTATAGCAAAAGATACAAAGGAAATGTTAGTGATGAAAGGGGTAGACTTGAGCCGTTACATGGGAAGATGGTATGTAGCATCATTTCCATCGTGGTATAATCAGCCAAATGATAGAGTAAACACAAGAGCAACTTACCATCAAAACCCAGATGGTACAGTGTATGTGCTCAATGAGACATGGAGTGGTGGCAAGAAGGGTTACATTGAGGGCACTGCATATAAGGCTGATGCTAACACTGATGAGGCTATTTTTAAGGTTAAGTTTTATTTGCCTCCTTTTTTACCTATCATTCCTGTTTTGGGGGACTACTGCATTTTGTATCTTGATGTGGAGTATCAGCATGCCTTAATTGATCACCCTTCTCAGAATTATCTGTGGGTATGTTGCTATTCACCAAATTCTGTTTAATTTCGTATCTGTTTGAGTTTTACTCCWTAGCAAATAGAGCCTAAGTGAAAAGTGTGTTCTAATCAACTTGATTTTCTTACACGAGAATTATCGAAACTTTGAACTTAATGTTATATTTTGTATATCTTGGAATTTGTATGGATATTTATAGTTCCTCCGTTCTTTCTTACTTGCATCCTTTTCCTATTTAGGAAATTACGAAATACTTGCATCCTTTTCTTTTATAGTAAATTGTTCCACCAAAAATTACAACCACATTTTTATAAATATAATAAAATAATTTAAATATCACTTGCYTGTGGGTCCACTTTCAAACTTTCTTCTCTTTCTTTGTTATATAATATTCATCTTTTGGGGTCCATTCTATTTCTCTCTCTTCCTTAATTCCTGTGCACCACTAGTTGGACGCGAGTAATAAAGAACGTAGGAAGTACATATTTAGAGGCAGGCATGTTCAACTTTTATCTTACTTTATTGGTGTTTGTTGTACATATTTGTTGTGAAATTTAATTTTTTGGGAATTGGTTATGCACATTAGCCTTATTGCTTGTTTTAAGTAAGTTGAACATCACCCTGTTCTGTGGCTTACAACTGAGATATAACAATTTCAGTGTTTGCGAATAACTTAGTAGTACTGTCAAAAAACACTTAAAAATCCCAGAAATGTCAGCTTTTTTTTTCTCTTCCAAATCTCTCCATCACGACCGATTCAAGTCAAGGAAACTAGGACAGAGGAGTGCTAGAAACCAACCGAAGTCAATGCAACTAAGTGAATTTTATTCAACATATGGTATTACATAGAAGTCCCAATGGTTAATTCTTGTCGAGGGAGTATCAGTTATCATTGTCTTTCTGAATTTTTCCAGCATTGGGTGTTCCTAAATAGGCTAAATTCATAAATTCAGTGTAACTCGGAAGGAAGATAAACTGAATGTTTGATTTTGGGTTATTGCAGATTCTTTGCAGGACGCCTCACATGGACGAGGAGATATACAACAAGCTGGTGCAGAAGGCCGTCGATGAAGGCTATGATGTCAGCAAACTCCACAAGACTCCACAGGCTGACCCACCACCAGAGGGTGATGAAGGCCCCAAGGATACCAAAGGCATCTGGTGGATTAAGTCCCTTTTCGGTAAGTAGAGCATGCCAACTAGTAGAGGAGCCATATATGAAGAATGAAGAAAGACGTCGCTTGAAAGTCACTGTCTGTCTGTTGGTAATCAAGATTCAAGAGACTGTAAATTTCTGGTGTGCAGTTCATCATCCAATAGTAAACTAGTACAATTATATAATTTCCCAACGCTTGTTTTTTTTAGTTGGTTAGAACTTCCATGGTACTATGTTGTCGTAGTCGACTGTGTTGTCATTTTTAGTTGGTTAGAACTTAGAAACTTCCATGGTACTATGTTGTCGTAGTTGACTGTGTTGTCAATTAACTTTGTCTGCCAATTTGAATTAACTTCCATGTCTGCTTGGTCATGTCTTTCAAATTGGATTGTAGTGGTGAATGCAATCAAAAGCCCAAAATTTGGACTATTGATATGTATAAAAATAAAGAGCAAACACTTACTCGTACAAAACTTCAATGGTATTCTCAGGAGTTGCTCTCAATTTGCTCAATTCACTCATTTTATACAAGAAAGAAGCACATGTGGAATGGGTAAAGAATTTGAAAGACAAGTTTTATGTGTAACTAGCTACTTYCTTCATCTCTAATTATTTGCTACATTGTGACTTGTAGTTCTATTCATTTGATAACTTTGTTTGTYTTTAGATTTATAGACACTAGATGATGCACCGTTTATAAGCATTACTAGTTTTCTACRTATGCGTCAAGCTCATGTGATAATAGTATATCCAATTTATTAAAATAGCTTTACTCAAAAAATAATTAAGAAGGATTAGTGAGGATAGTAGTGTAATTTCACTTGATTATAATATATTCAATTACCAAAATAACTTTATTAAAACAAAAATTTAAGGAGAGTTAGTAAGGGTAGGGGGTAAATKTAGGTGGAGATCACCGCCATTTACCTCTCCATTCCCTTGTATAATAGAGATAGAAAAAAAAACAATGTCATGATCTAAGAAGTACGGATACTCCACCAAAATACCGTGTCCCGTGTCGGACACGTGTCAGAAAGGACACTCCTCGTATATGCGTAAATTCGTATTTGACACACAAAAAAACGTATTCAATTTTTTATTATAGTTTTGGACACACGGGCACGGATAAGAAACGTGATGGACATGTGTCAGACACGTTTTTGAAAACAAGACTTGTCTTCTCCTATTTTAACCTAAAATCATAACATCTATTATATCATTTATGTCGCTCCTAGAACTCTTCTTTTCTCTCGTCATTCACGTCGCTCTTGCCAGTTCGCCGACCGCTGATTTACTTCACATATTTGTTTGGTTTTTAGATTT
The DNA here is from genome assembly GCA_008642245.1 of Bassia scoparia. Classification (NCBI taxonomy): domain Eukaryota; kingdom Viridiplantae; phylum Streptophyta; class Magnoliopsida; order Caryophyllales; family Amaranthaceae; genus Bassia; species Bassia scoparia. The sequence goes on along the minus strand of SNQN01000044.1, from coordinate 185,823 downwards.
TTTTGACTTTGTTTCACTTAAATTTAAACATTTTTATCGCGGACCTCTAACTTATTTCAATTTTTTATATGAGAGTGATATTGTTAAAGTGCTGGTTTACTTATATAAAATGCAATTTTGTAAAATTATCTTCAATTTGATATGTTTATTATATGACTATTCGCGCGTCCGCTATTTTTAAGTTGATGTTTTTTTCGTCTTGTGTCGTGTCTGCGTCCGTCCCCGTATTCGTTTTGGTGCAACCTAGGTTATGATTGATTTTGTTTGATTTGTTTCAATTTGTGCTTTTCAAATACTATTATTCCACGGTGTGCGCATGCGCGACATATTCCACACTATCATACTGTAGATACCACCAATAGTACAACTGTAGCAAAGATTAATATTTATTAATAAAATTAACTAAATAATTAGAGTGATTATAAATACATTCTTAACATTAGAATTTTAAGGACATAAACATAGCTCTAGCTATGTTTAAGCATTAAATTTATTTCTTAAAATGGAAACAATTTAGGAGTTTAAGTCAAAATTACACATCATTTATTAATTCAACTTTTAATTTTTATGTTAAGCTTCTTAAACATAAATCTAAGGGTTATGTTTAACATTTTCCAAATTTTAATTAGTCCAAAATTATATTAATACAATTAATAGGTACATTTATTCAATCAATTAAAACCTTAACCCCTTAATTAGGGTCATCGATTATTGCTAAATTTTACAACTGCACAAACTTTGTCATAATTCTGTTTTTAGTATTACAATGAAGGTAGTGCAATTATCAACCTCTTGCATGACTAATGCCAAAGATTATTTTTCTTACTTCTCATATGGTCCCATAATTGATGACTGGGGAAAGCTTCAAATAAATTTGAAGTAAAATTATACAAGGCCGGGTCACAATTATATCCACTATTTTACAAGTATAATCACTTCTAAGTTTTACATTGTTTTCATGTATATACATTTCTTGGGGTAACAACATGAAAAATCTGTGTTCATTTGGTAGTGTTACATCAGCTGGAAATATTATAATATTCAACAAAGGAAATCAAAAGCGTACTCCAATTATTGCTTTCTTATATTGTAAATCATATGTATCATTTGAGATGTGTCCCATTCCAAACTTCAATCAACATATTTGCCTTCAAATAAAATCTTGAAAATAAAAAAATAGAAATGTCAATCAAACTTATACATTTTTGTTTAAATAGAAATATCAATCAAACTTATACAGTTTTGTTTAGATTAGAACACTAATCCAACCCTAATTACCGAAAACCCTCAAGCCAACAAAAAATTATTCATCCAAGTGTGAAATCATTAAAATAACCATCCAATGTCAAACAGTCAAACACCATCCCAACAATCCCCTTTTTAAAAATAACCCACACAAAGAATGCAACCGAAATAGCAATCATCAAGTTGTATACATGTCATGAATTTTAGAAAAATCAATGCTTATTGTCACCATATCATTGGGCAAGAATCCTTGAGAGCTGGAATAAAACCCCCAATGAAGCAATGATTGCACATTTCCCAACTTACATCATTTATTTCACATCAACCACTCTCACTCAATACCACACCTATCTTTTCACTAAAAAGGGAGATTCTCTGACCTCACTCAATTTACTTAATTACCCTCTTTATACACTTGCTGACTTAAGAATAAGGGGGGATAAACGTCAAATTATCTCTTTTTTCAGGTGCCGACGAACCGTCCAAGCCCCCGACGAATCATCCTGGTGCATAGCGAGTTTCTCAAAGCCCCGATGAACCGTACTAGACTAAAGAATCATAAGGTGACTCGACGTGCTGATGAGTCTGAGTTGGAGAATCATCATCTGACGACTAGTGTAGAGCCTATTCACCCCTCCAATCTTCCACCTCACCTTCCACGTTACACTTGTAACAACAGGTATTATCATTGAAAGTCAAGCATAAGTATTGCCATTGTTCGACATTGGATTATTTTATTCAGTAAAAGTCTTAGTTTTAAAAGGCACAATGCGCACCGAGGCATACATGGTCCTCGGAGCCTGGGCTCAAGGCGCAAGCGTGAGACGCACTATATGTCCTAAAAGCTTCACAATTTAAAAATAGAGCATAATAGCATATTTTGTACCAAAGAATAGCATAAAAAACATATTATAAATGCATAAAAAGTATAACATAGCATAGTTCACACTAAAAAGTCGCTAAAATATGAAATACCAAACATAGATAGGTAAAGAGATGCAAACATAGTTCTCCATGCTTATATGATGGCCTAATAAAAATCTAGAACTCTAGATACTATAAMTCTACTCCATTTCATATTCATCATCATCATCTTCACCGTAGTTAGTCTCGCCCTCATCACCAATGTCCTCTTTTACCTTCTCATCACTATCTTATCATTCAATTCCACAACTCTACGTAAAGCACGTGTAGTGAAAGTAGAAGCAACAAACTCCACTTTATCAATTATAGAAGATCCGTAGGCATCTCTAGTAGACCTTGAAGCTCTAGTGTAATAACTTGGATCATTTGCTCGGATACTCTACCAACCACATCCCATGTTACGTTGTCATCACCCCACAAAAATTCATCATCATCTTTAGAATTGTCTTTCATTCTTCCAAAAAACCACTCATTGCTATCATCAGTCTCATCTAAGAGAATAGGATCTATTGTGTCTTTCATATTGTAGCGCCGACTCAAAGCACGATTATATTTGACAAAGACCATGTCATTTAATCTACTTTGTGCCAAGTGATTCCTCTTCTATGTATGAAGCTACATTTAAAAAAACTTGTATTAGTTAGTCTATAACTCTATATCATCTAAAACATGTAACATTCCATAAACTAATAATGCATTTAAAGAAATTTACTTATAAGTTGAAAAACTCCCCAATTCCTTTCACAATCGGTAGCACTACAAGTGAGGCTAAGTACTCTTATGGCAAAACTTTAAAAATTAGGAATACTAGATTCATAAGTGAACCACTACCCCGTTACTAGAAAGAAAACAATTACAATAAAGTAAACACCATATTATATTACTAATAGGAATATTATAATAATATTATATATATATATATATTATATATATATATATATAATATATATATATATATATATATATATATATTATATATTATATATGTAAATATGTAATCAATGTTATAGTACAGTACAAGTTATTACCTAGTGATTTTGCCTTCCTATTCCTAATCACCTTCTTTTGTCCAAAAAAACTTGTTGTATTTCTATATGCATACAATTCTTTATCAATCTTATCTTAGTTTCTCATCACGAACTAACTTTATGCAATCAAGTAAACCTTTTATAATTTCTCAACAACATATACTTGTCCGGGTTTCATAGAAAAAACTCCAGATTAAGAAAATATCGGCCACATGCAAAGGGCGGTGAAGTTGACACTCCCACCTTGTATCAATAATTTCAAAAGGTTTTCTTTTAATCTACCTCTTTGTTTCCAAAATCTTAGCAATAGCCTCTTTATCTTTATCCATAGCTTCAAAAATACAAACCCACAAGTGGCCTTCGCTCTCCATCAAATTCTAAGAACCTTTATACATGGTCTGGACAACTTGAGAGCATAAAGAACATTCCTCGAAATTGTATGTTCTTGTAAAATAAAGGTAGTCACTTTCTTTCCACTCAACTCTTTTGAACCATCTTGGAACATTTCCATTCTTGGGAAGTAACCATCTTCTGGCCTTAAATTTTTCTTTTGCTTGTGAATTGAGAAGAGTGATGACGAATGTTGCAATCTTTTAATCAACAGCCTATGTAAATTCCTTTGATTTGTGAACTTTCTCATCATGTGTCACAACTGGATGAATAATATATATATATATATATATATATATATATATATATATTATATATATATAGGAATAGGATCATGTGAAAACACAAACCTTAGTGAAAACTAAAAACTTTTTAATCTTGACCTTAGGATTCGAGATGGACGGTCACGATTTAATCTATGTATATACTTGTATTTCAATTTGGGGTACATTGAAGGTTTAAAAGGGTACACGTGTACTGTTCATCTACAGTAGCTGAAAGTCTTGTGTACCCCTTTACTGCTTGTATGTACCCCTTAAAATGTAAAATGTACCCATTTATTTTGGTTTTCACATTTTCATATAACATATGGTTTTCATTGGATCTTGACTCTCTCTCTCTCTCTCTCTCTCTCTCTCTCTATATATATATATATATATATATATATATAGACTTAGGATCCACTAAAAACCTTACTTTTGGTGAAAACTAAAAATTAGGACATTTTACATATACAATTTAGGACATTTTTAGGATTTAGGACATTTGTGCATATAATTTAGGATATTTTTACAATTTAAGACATTTTGTGATTTAGGACATTTTCATATGCAATTTAAGACATTTTTCGAATTTAGGACATTTTTACGATTTTTAGGACATTTCCACGTAAGCATGCCACGTCAAAGGCGCGTCAACATGCCACGTAAGCCACGTCAGCGCCACATCACGTTAGYGCTGACGTGGCATGCCACGTTAGCATGCCACGTCAGCGCTAACATGATGTGGCACTGACGTGACATGCTGACGTGGCCTGGGGGCTGACGTGACATGCTAGCGTCAGCGCCAYGTCAGCACCCCGAGCCATGTCAGCATGCCATGTTAGTGCCACGTAAAGTCAACGCTGATGTGGCATGCTGACGTCAACGCCACATCAATGCCACGTCACGCCAACGCTGACATGGCATGCTGACGTTAGCGCCACATCAACATGCCACGTCGGTGCCACATCACGTCAGCGCTGACATGGCATGCTGATGTGGCTAGGGGTGCTGACATGGCGACGTGCGTGGCGTGGTGGCGCTGACGTGGCGACGTGTGTGGCATGGTGGCGTTGACGTGGCATGCTGACGTGGTGCTGAAGTGTATGGTTATGATGACAAATTAGTTCAATGGATGTGATTTAATTTCTAAAGATGAATGGTTGAGATTTAAGGTTTTTAGTTTTCACCAAATCAATTGGTTTTCACATGATCCTTTTCCTATATATATATATATATATATATATATATAACCATTCATGAAAATACATTTTTGTAGTGCATTCTTCACCGGAGGTAGTTTGTCAATATCTTCAAACATGAGATCCATGCAATGTGTCACACATGAAGTCCAATAAAGGTGTTGTCTTTTGGCCTCAAGTAGCTTTCCTAAAAAATAAGAATGTGAAAAGAAATTAGATTAAAATAAATATGGAGGAATTTAATTCAAATTAAAATAAGAAACAAAGAAGCTTTATATTTACTGGGCTTTGACATAGTTAGAGGCATTGTTCGTCACCACTTGAACTGCATTTCGCTCTCCAATTTCTTCTATCATATCATCAAACATCTTGAATAATATGTCGGCATTTTTCAMAATACTAGAAACATCCATAGATTTGATGAACATGGAGCTCAATGGGTAGTTGACAAGAAAGTTCACTATGTCGATCTTTTTTAGCAATGAAGTCACGCCATCCATCGGACAATATTGAACAACCTTTTTGTACCCATTCTTTTTCGTGATCCTCCATTTGTTTCTTTGTTTCATCAACTTCATTCTTATGGAGGGTAACCCTTAACTCATACATGCTTGGGGGTTTCATTGTTGGACCATATCTTCCAATTGCTTCAATAATAGTTCCAAAACTGTTGAAAAAAAATTCCCGCATCATAAAAAAATCTAACAATATCCTCACAACCCTTAGATGCTTATTTTCAATACTAACAACTTCATTATCTTTACCTTTCACTTGACCTCTAAATTTAGGTTTGGGGGTCACAAATATATCCATTGGACCTCTTTGTCTTGGTCTTTTAGAATCACATACTTTGTCTTTCACTTCACCCCATAATTTCACAATCTCCTCTTCTTCATCATTAACATCACAATACTCATAATTAGGCATCATTTGAGTTTTCATTCTTGATTGGGCTTTTTTCTCTATATATTGTTGAATTTACCTTAACGTCTTGAGGACACTTTATTTAGTAGCATTCCTAAAACCACTAACCAAGCGTTGTTTTGCATAATATGCACCTCCTGTGCTTATTTTTTGACAAAACATACAAGTCCAATTGTTCTTATTAAGGGGGTCCGATGTTCAATATTTTCACACCGGATCCATAGTGTCTGAACCCAAAGATATGTTTCCTACCCAATCTAAACCTTGTTATATTAAAAACTCGTACCCCAAAGATAGACATGTCTCTCCCTCCCTTATTTTCCCATACAAATCAGTCATTCCTCACTCCACAACAACCCACGTCATTTCTTCCTTTTCCCCCCTTTTTTTTAAATAAATTCTAGCTTAATGACATTACTGTAATTTCTCTCACCTTTTTCATACGCAAAAAAATCTTCTCTGGCTTTAATACACTGCTTATTGTTTTCTTTCTTTATTACTTGCAATTTAATTTCTTCTTCATTTAGGTTCGAGCGGCTTCCATCAATCAGTTTGATCCGCCTTTTCGTATTCACTCTCTCCTTTAATATTAGTAGTAGGCCTGTTCAATGGGCTAGATTCGGGCCGGGTCGAGCTGAGATTAAATGGACCGGGCTAGGCCTAATATAAAATAAGAACGGGCCGACCCAAAGCCCACAAGGCCCTGCCCATATTATTTTCAAAAACACAAGCTTTAATTATCAAAAGGCTGTACAAGAAAATTTTATTAAACATCTAAACCAATATATGAAGTTATAACCACTGTTCAAACTAATAAAATTTTATCAGAACAAGTAGAACAAGGCAATATGGAATCATTGCTTAAATTTTAATAATATGTGACTTATGAGCCTTGTTCTGACTTATGACTCACGAGGTTCAGTATTTCTGTGCAAACAGAAGATATATGGTACCCTTAATTGACAATTATACATTTGCTTTTGAGTTTTGTTGTGATCATTATATCATGAAACTGGATACTGCACCTAAAACAGATTGTAGAATAAAACATAACAATGCTGGAAATACAACAAAGAAGTAAAGCAAAAGATGTAATTAATGAAAACGGGTAATTTATCATAACTCAAGAAGTAAAAATGGACCAAGCAAGAGGCCACGACGAAACCATTAAGATAGCAAAACGGAATTGCAAGATAGTTCTGCTGGCAATCCATACAAACACTACAAAATTAACCAGCTCTAAACAAAACTAGAAGAGAAAACAATAAGCATTGAATTTAATTAGGGTTTTGAATTTGGGGGATTTTTTTTTAAGAACATGTCATGATTGAAGAGAGAGAAAATAAGGGAGGGGTTTTTGTTTTTGATGCAAAAATAAGGAAGATGTCGTGATTGAATTAATTGTGAATTTGTGATTTTGTTTTAGTTTTGTTTTTTTAACTTAAAATTTAACCCATAACTTTATACCCATTATCAAACTTTTAGAACCCATGTCCAACCCATTTATTTATAATCCATTTATAACCCATCCATTTAAGGAAATAAAAGGGCCTAGCCCTTTTAGAGATGGATTGGGTCCGTGTTGTAACCGGGCCCCAACCCAATGAACAGGTCTAATTAGTAGTAACGGATGCAATAATTTCACTCCAATTTATAAATTTTGCACCCTCTTTGTAGTAGCTCGAATCTCCCATTGAGGGTCCAAGTGCATTGTTCCTGGTATGGTTTCTTATTGTTTTTCATATTAGTTTGTGTTTTCCTAATTATTGTTGTGCTATGTATCCTAATTTCATTTTTTTGTATTTTCTATTTTTTTCTCCTAATTTTGTGTTTTCTTGATCTTGGGATTCCTCGAATTCTTAGTCCCGTAGTCYCGCTCACTTCTGTCACTATGAGGTTAGGTTTTTTTCCCCCTTTCTTTGTATGTTTGAATTTGTTGATAATTTAAAATTGTGATGCTTTGTCGCTTACTTTAATTGAATTATTATTTGATTGGATACTCGTAGTCAAAGTGTTGATTACCCTTTTGATTTTTAATGTGATTTGCATGCTTTGGATAATGGAAATTTGGTCATCAATCAATTGTGCATCAATTGTTGGAGAGGCATAATCATTGAAATGGTTCACCATTTGACTAATAATAAAGTATAATAATGCTAAATTTGGTTAAAAAGTACATAACAAAATCGATCCAATGTCCCTTCATTTTTTTCACTTAAGTTAAACATTTCTTTCTTTTTTTGAATGAATTTGTGTTCGACAAAATCAGAGAAAGGCTAATTCAGTAGCATGAACTAATAAGAGTTTTAATAGCAAAATTTGATACAAACATGTTATAGGTTATTAGTGAAGCACATGCCACTCACGTGACATGTTATGTTTATTTTTTTGTTATRAGGTAGTTAGTTGGTTATTTGTTTGGTTGTTAGAATAACTAACTTGTAATTGCCTTTGAGCTATATATAAGCTCCTGTAACCACTGTAATAATTCAATGGATTCTTGCGTTCTCTCTCTCAAACTCGCATTGGGGTTGCCCCAAATATCATTCGATTTATCAATTTCTCTTCATACTMTATTCTTTTAGCTGCTATTAGAGCTGTGATTTGAGCTTAATCTAATAGGAATTCCCTTCCTATTACATTGGTATCAGAGCAAACACCACGAAATCTTCCATTAAAGCTTAGTTTCGAGCTTCCTTCATTCTTGAAAATTCATCAATTTTGTGTCAAATTTTCTTTATAGTATCACTCGTTCCTTGCACCCTGCTAAGTGTTTGATTGAATTCTTGATCCAAAATTCTTGTAAGAACTCTGGCTCCTACAGTTACTCGAAGGGTAGCAGCAATGGAGGCTCATTTTTTGTAGTCATTGGAGGAAAGATTGGATGCTGAGCAGAGAAGAAACTTGGAGTTTAAGGAGAACTTGATAAGGATGACCAATGAGCTGAATGCTAGATTGAGGCATGAAGAAGAAGATGATTCTCCTCGATCAAATCCATCTCATCAGTGAAGCATGCATCATGGGAGAATTAATGGGTATGTTCCTAAATTGGAATTTCCTAAGTTTAATGGGGATAATGTCAGAATGTGGATTAAGAAGTGTAATAAATACTTTGCTTTGTTTAAGATCTCTGATGAACAAAAAGTGAATTTATCATGTTTGAATATGATTGATGAGGCTGAGTATTGGATGTCTAGTTATATGTCAATTAGACAGAATRTTGATTGGACTGAGCTTGTGGTAGATGTGTCTACTAGATTCAAGGATGAATTAGGGACTAATGTGGTTGAAAAGTTCAATAAGTTGCAACAGATTGATAGTCTTGAGTCTTACATTGATTAGTTTGAGCATGTCAGATCTGTTATGTTGCAACAAAGCCATTTCTTGCGCGATTTATACTTTCTTGATAGTTTCATTGTTGGACTTAAACCCAATCTGAAACCCTTTGTTAGAGTATTTAAGCCTACTTCCATTTCTTCTGTTGTGGAGTATGCTAGACTCCAGGAAAAAACATTGCAAGCCTCCAAGGTTCAGCCAAGACCCTCTCAAACTTCTTACCCTAAATCCACTTTCAGAAGTTACCCAAATACTTGTTCTTCCCAAAATCCCACCCCATTATCATCATCATCCTTCAAATCATCTACAAACCTAAACATAGTTGCAAACTCTTCTACTAGCCAAAATCCATCTAATGCAACCTCCAGTTCTGATACGTCTTCTGCAAGGACTCAAGTAAGACTTACACAGGCTCAAAGGAGGGAGAAACAATTGAAGGGGTTATGCTATTTTTGTGATCAACCATATGGGAGGAATCATATCTGTCTATTGAAGCATACACGATTGTTCACTGTGGAGATTCCAGGGGAGAATGATGGGGAATTGATGGATGATGAGTTGGAGGAACAAGTAGAGTTGTTGCTGCCTGAGGTGGAACCATGCATTTCTGTGAATGCTTTGTGATGGATTTCAAACCATGAGAATCAATGGAGTGGTAAATAAGGAGGTGATACACATTCTAGTAGATTCTGGAAGTACTCACAACTTTGTGGACTTAGGATTGGCTAAGAGGTTGGGATTAGCTATTGAGTCCATTTCACCCTAAGCAGTTGTTGTAGCTGATGGAAACCACCTAGCCTGTCAGAATGCTTGCAGTAACTTTTCCTGAAAATTGCARGATGCAGAGTTTGCCTCAGATGTGTTACTTATTCCTCTTGGGGGATGTGACATGGTATTGAGTATTCAATGGTTGAGTAGCTTGGTTACAGTTACATGGTATTTCAGACAGTTGGTCATGAAATTTAACTATGGAGGAGTCCATTATAAGCTGAAGGGAATACCCCCWAAGTCTACCAAGCTCAAGAATCAAATATCAGCTAAGTTACTCACAAATGCTGCCCAACTTTTCTTCCTTCAAATCAGTCCACCAAATCACCCTGATCCTCAAATTCTCAGCCTAAATGCCACTCAAAATCCAATTCCTGATTGTATACAACAACTTTTGGTTAAGTATCAACTTATCTTTGAGGAACCTAAGTCACTTCCACCTTCTAGAGGAATTTATGATCATAAAATTCCTTTGTAATATGGAACCAATCCTATCAATATCAAGCCATACATGTATTCTTTGAAGTAGAGAGATATAATTGTGAATTTGGTAAATGAGATGTTAAATTAGGGAATAATTCAGGACAACTGCAGTCCCTTTGCATCACCTGTGGTCTTGGTGGGTAAAAAGGATGGGTCTTGGAGGCTATGTGTGGACTATAGGGAATTGAACAAAAAGACAATTAAGGATAAGTTCTCTATACCTGTGGTTGAGGAACTCATTGATGAGTTATCTAGAGCTGTAATTTTTAGAAAAATTGACCTAAGAGCAGGCTATCACCAATTGAGGATTCATGAAGCTGATGTGTACAAGAGTGCTTTTAAGACTCATCACGGACACTTTGAGTTCCTTGTCATGCCCTTTGGCTTGACAAATGCACCTGCTTCATTTCAAGGGTGGATGAATTAAATTTTTAAAGGGTTACTAAGGAAATGTGTCCTAGTCTTTTTTGATGAATTCCTGGTCTATAGTCCTTCTTTGGAGACTCATCTTCAGAACCTGGAGTTGGTTTTCCAACTTATGCTCCARCATCAGCTCTATACAAAGGCTAGTAAATGCTCTTTTGACATTCACAAGGTAGAATACTTAGGGCACTTCATTTCAGCTCAAGGAGTGGAGACTGACCCTAGTAAGGTGGCCGTGGTGCAAGCCTAGCCCACTCCTGTTAATGTTAAGGAGCTCAGAAGTTTCCTTGGGTTGGCAGGATACTATAGGAAATTTGTTAAGCACTATGCATGGTTGAGTAAGCCCTTGAGTCAGCTTYTGAAGAAGGGGGAGTTTCTTTGGACCCCACAGGCTCAAGAAGCCTTTGTTAACTTGAAAATGGCTTTCATCTCAGCTCTAGTTTTGGGGGTACTTGATTTTTCAAAGTTATTTGTGGTGGAGACTGATGCGTCTAGTGTGGGAATTGGTGCTGTATTGATGCAGCAGGGGCATCCTACCTCAGTAAGACTTTGGGACCCAGATGGCGGAAATTATCAGTGTATGAGAAGGAACTTTTGGTTGTGGTGGCTGCAATTCAAAAATGGGAGCAATATCTTTCTGGCCGRAGGTTTCTCATCAAAACAGATCAAAAGAGCTTGAAGTGGTTATTGCAGCAGAAGATTTCTACCCCATTTCAGCAACTCTGGTTGTCAAAACTAATGGGATTTGACTATGCCATTGAATATAGGAGTGGTGCTGAGAATGTGGTTGCTGATGCCTTGTCTAAGGTTTTAGGTTCAGAAATTTTGCTACTGGCTCTATCTGTATTGGACTCCAATTTAAGTCAGCTGATTCAGGAAAGTTATCAACTAGATGCTAGTGATTCTCAGTTGTATTCTAAGTTGCAACAAGGGGAATCGGATCCCACATTTACCTTGTAGGATGGTTTGATGAGAAAACAAGGTAAAATACTTATTGGTCCTGATGATGCACTCAAAATCTCAATTCTACATTGGTTGCATGCTTCTCCTCAAGGTGGTCATTCTGGTAGGGATGCTACCTTGCAAAGACTGAAGCATCTCTTTTATTGGAAAGGAATGACTTCTAGCATCACACAATATGTCAGAAATTATTTGGTTTGCCAAGCAAACAAACATGAAACTAGGGCTACACCTGGTCTGCTTCAACCTTTATCTATTCCTGCAGAGGTTTGGGTTGATATCTCCATGGATTTTATCTTTTGATTACCACCTTCACAAGGTAAGGATGTTATCTTGGTGGTTGTGGATAGGCTCAGTAAGTATGCTCATTTCATGTCTCTTTCTCATCCCTATTCTGCATTAGAAGTGGCTCAAGTCTATTTGGATTCTGTGTTTAAACTTCATGGATGACCTAGGGCAATTGTTAGTGACAGAGATGCAGTGTTTTTAAGCAATTTCTGGACAGCTTTGTTCACCATTCAAGGCTCTGAGTTACTCTTATCCTCTGCTTAACACCCTCAAATTGATGGGCAGACTGAAGCTGTAAACAAGTGTTTGGAAACATACCTTAGGTGCATGTGTGGAGAGCACCCTAAGGATTGGAGTATGTGGTTGCCTTTTGCCGAGTGGTGGTACAACACCAACTTTCATAACATATCCCAACTTACACCATGGCCTATGAGGTGGTCTACAATCAACCATCTCCATTGCATTTTCCCTATCTACCTAGGGAGTCTAATTAAGGTTGAGGGAGTGGACAGATCACTACAGAGAAGGGAGGCAATGGTTAAAACACTCCAATTTCACTTACAGAGAACTCAAAATAGAATGAAGATCCAAGCTGACAAGAGAAGGAGTGACAGGACATTCAGTGTTGGTCAATGGGTTTGGCTTAAACTACATCCCTATAGGCAGCATTCWATGAGAAGAGTTGCTAATGAGAAGTTAGCTGCAAAGTTTTATGGTCCATTTCAAATTGAAGCAGTGATTGGTAAAGTAGCCTACAAGCTCAAGTTGCCYGATTCAGCTCAAATCCATCCTACATTTCATGTTTCTCAGCTTAAACCATTCAAGGGAACTCTTCCAGCTGTCACTCGCATTCCTTCCTGGATGCATAATCTAAGTACTGCTTCTGAAGTTCAGCCAGCTGCTATTGTTGATAGGAGAGTAATCAAGAAGCATAATAATGCAGCGGTGCAATATTTGATTCAGTGGGATGGATGTCCTGTGTCTGAGGCTACTTGGGAGACTGCAAGTGATTTTGAGCAAAGATTCCCTAACTTTCCTACTGCTGTGACGCAATCTTGAGGACAACATTGTTTTTAAGGGGGATGGAATGTTATAGGTTGTTAGTGAAGCACATGCGACTCACGTGACATGTTATGTGTGTTTTCCTGTTATGAGGTAATTAGTTGGTTGTTTGTTTGGTTGTTAGAATAACTAACTTGTAATTACCTTTGAGCTGTATATAAGCTCCTATAACCACTGTAATTCAATCATCATMATAATAATTCAATGGATTGTTGCGTTCTCTCTCTCAAACTCACATTGGGGTTGCCCCAAATATCATTCGATTTCTCAATTTCTCTTCATACTCTGTTCTTTTAGCTGCTATTAGAGCTGTGATTTGAGCTTAATCTACTCGTAATAGGAATTCCCTTCCTATTACAAAACAGTAATATTGCGGGCAGTGCCACTAATTACAGTAATACTCTAGAAATAGTTTTAATTGCAAAATTTCCAAACTAAACTAATAAACTAGGCCCTCTTCAGCAATATAGTGAATTATCCATATTTTGCTGTATGTTTTTTCAAGGAAGCTGTATGTATTTATTTGATTTAACTTTTGTTTTAATTTTTCCACTTTCATTTGATCGTGGGAACGTTTTTTAAAATTAAAAAATCCTTATATTGAGGCTAAATCATTGTTGACGGTTAACTATTTATTTACGAAGTATTTTTTTTATAAGAAACGGTTAACTATTTATTTGTTTGTTAATTTCATCATTCTTTTAAAAATAACTTGGATTTGATAGCTTGTAGTTGTAATTGATTCATATGCCCATTATACCCATATGCAAAATAAAACTTGTCCCTAAGCTTAGGCAATAATATATTTTGACCAGCTTTGCTAATCACTTGATTATATCAATTCAACTCAACATCACTGAATAAAGGCTTATAGGGAAGAACCTTATATGTTCAGTACTTATTGCATGCTCTATGAATGTCTTCACAATCATTGCTAGAAGAAGCACTACATTTGATTCAGGTGATCCTGGACTCCTGGTATTTTGATTGAACCAGATAGAACAACTAGATCACAGTCCACATTACAACATGTTATAGTGTCGTATATATGAGTTTAACTTATATATGAATCGTCTAGATCTGTATCTGAGTATGTAGGAATCTCCTTTACCTGCTATATATACTTTTGCATTACCTTCTTGTGGAGAAATCTAGGTGTGACTTGTTTTAATCAAGTCATACAAATTAGTGACTTGTATTATCAGGTTATGGTTTTGGTATATGGAGTAAATTAGTTTGGTGACTTGATATTTATCAAGTCAATTGGTTGTTTTGGAGCATTCTGATGAAGAGGACAACAAGCTTTGGAAGCTTGGAGCTGATTTCGTGGAGCAGAAAGCCTCACCCGAGCAGGTGAGCGTAGCCCCGGGCAGGTGGCCAGGCCCCCGGGCTGGTACGCAGAGCAACAAAGCAGCAGCGTTTTGGGAGCCCTCGCACCCGAGCGAGTCCGCTTCATTTGTTCGTGACTTGTGAATTGTGATGCTGCTATGCTTTTTGTCTTGGTTGGCAATTTCATGCATGATATCATTGATGATACTATATATATATAGGTTTAGGATCCAATGAGAAGAACCCTTAAAATGAGAAGTGTGAGAAGCAATCTTGGTCCTTCGATTTTAGATGGCGGCAGGATGTGCTAAGTATATAGTTGACTGTGCAGCGAATTTTCCTATGATGTGATTTTTTTATTGAACACTTTATGTTAAAAATATGCACATCATGTATAAATTATGCACATATAATTTTGTGAGTGAAATTCTGACCTCCATTCAAATCTGACCTCAAGATTGCTGCTCACGCTCTCATTTGATCCTAAAATACTATATATATATATTGTTAATATATTATATATATTATATTATATATATTATATACATTATATATTATATATACTATTATATATATATATAGGATATAGTCATGTGAACACAAATCTTAGGTGAAAATTAAAACTTTTAATCTTGACCGTTAGGATTTGGAGAATGGACGGTCGATTTAATCTATGATATACTTGTATTTCAATTGGGTACATTGAAGTTTCAAGGGTAACGTGTACTGTTCACAATAGTAACTGAAAGTCTTTGCCTTTATCTTGTATGTACCCTTAAATGTAAATGTATCCATTATTTTGGGTTCACGTTTTCATATACATGTGGTTTTCACTGGATCCGACTCTCTCTTTCTCTCTCTTCCTCTTCGCTCTCTCTCTCTTCTCTCCTATATTATTATTATTATATTATATATTATAATATATATATGTTATATTATATATAATTAATATAAGAAGCACCTTAAATGACGTGACGAAGCATCTTGATTGTTAAATTTTGAATCGAGGGCAGATTTATTTCATGGAAAAGTATATGTGAAATTTTTGTACATAATGTGCACATTTTCTTGTGAATGTGTCAAAAACCAAAAATTATGCACATTTATGTACAATTGCAATTTACTACTAAACTTATGCACATTTGACCGTTCATCTCAAAATCAACTACCAAATTGCTTCTCACACTTCTCATTTTAAGGGTTCTTCTCATTGGATCCTAATTTGACCATTAGTATTTGCTAGAGCTAATAAAGAATTTTTGAAAGAGATAAGAGACTTGTCTCTTATAGCAAGCGTGATTGGACAATCGATCCCTAATTTGACCATTGGTTTAATAGCAATTTGGACGCAACCAAAATGAATGTATCGGAATCCTTCATTTAGGTGTTTGTAGACTGACTCTTCATCTAACAATTGGATTGACATTTGCTTTTCGGAGACACTAGTGGTAAATTCCTTAATTTGAATTCCTCTGCCAAATATGAAATCCCAATTTGTTTTTTCTTAGATATTATCTTTGGAAATGGCTGGAAGATTCCAGTTTAATGGGTCTTGGACTGAAATTTGTTTCTTTTGGACTGGGTGCGAATTTGGATTAGAAGCCTTTGAAAAAACCTTTATGAGCTTTTTCTTTAACATTTCTCTATCATTAAACTGTTACGATAATATGTTACTATTATGGGAACAGTCTGCCAGGCGGGAACACCTAATCTCGGCTTACCAACGATTACAACAGACAACCAGAGGTTTATCGACACAGTAGTAGTAGATTATTATAACAAGTCTAACAATGCAAAATRTATAAAGAAAAGTACAGATAGATTAATCCGACTGGCTCTGATACCAAGGACCGATTTACTTTAATTGTTTTCATAATTTGAGTAAAGATCTTGAAGACCCTTACATTCTTCAAGCTTTGACTCTTGATATCAATTTTCAAAATGAAATTCAATWTGAAGGAGCAAGGAACTTTTCCATAATTTATCGTCTTTATTACAAACTTTTAAATACTCAAATGAATCCTAGATGCAAGAATCGTTTTGCTCTGGGAGAAACTTTGTTATTTAAGGTAGGACATGGTGCGGCCAATATGTTTCTCAGACATTAAACTGGAACGAAGTAACTGTTCCAAATGAATGGCAACTCCAAACCCAACCAATTCCAAAAGCTCTAACTGAGAAGAAAGTTGAGCAAATAATTGAAGAACCAGATGGAAGGATTCTCATCCGATTTAATTCGAATAGAGAATATCCATCCACTTCTTCAGACTGTAATTTTCAACAACCAAGATCCTCCTGCTCTTCTCAACCTTTTCAGAGATCAAACACCTTTCAAATATGTCGAAGAAATCCCATCTCAACACTTTCCATCCCAAAGTTATAAAATCTTTGAAACAAATCCCATTCCAGAAATAGCTGATGAAATGCCCTCACTGACCAGGTCAGACATGAGACCTCCCTCTTCCAGTATAAATGTCCTTACAAAAAATAATTTTCAAATTAATAAAGCAATACTTCAAGAAGACTTTTCTTCTGTAAAAAATACGCCCAAAGAAAGTAGTTTCTTTCAAATTTTGATAAAGAGTCCMGAGAATTTTTACGAGAACAATGGTATTCGTTTATGAATAAATTATCCACTAATGTTAACTTTTTTACATGGTTCCCAATCTTTTTAAGTAATGAGAATATCGCTTATCCATTTTCAGAAAATAATTTAAATGTTAATACAAGTTTGATCCAAAAATGGACTTTAAAAGATGGAAAGATAATTTCATCTGTTCATCCTCCCTTAGCTGGCCTGCAATTATCTTCTCCTGAAGGAAATTGTGTAGCGGCACCCTTTAAAATAGGTAGGGAAGCTAATGGCTCAGCAGTTCCAAATTTGGGAGATATAAAAAAGGTTTATGAGCAAAACAATTTTTCCAATCAGATTTTACATACAATTTCAAAACAAGTTGATGTAATTTCAAGCCAAGTAGAAGCTCTATCCTCAAGCAGCTCTTCTAAGCAAATAAATGAGGATATTTCAAAAAAATTCAAAGGTGTTATTCTCAAAGAATCTCCGAAAGGAGAAAAACATAAATTCCCAAACGAAATTTAAAAACCCCTTATTAATGTACTAACCGTTTTTGCTACTCCAAAGGGAATTGGTCAAAACCAAATCTTGAAAAAAATTTCTGAATGATTCGATAAGAATGTCACATACATAGAAAAAGATAAAGAAAATGACATTTCCAATATCTTTTCTTCAGATGAGAACTCTCCTAACCAATTAAATAAAATTCACTTTAAAAATTGGAGGAACAATCCCCTCCGAAACTATTATTCTAGGCCAACTCCACCTGATATATGTTTCAAAGAAAGGGGCACTTATGCCAATTCAACAAAAAACCTATAGTGGTGACCAATTATATGATTGGAATATAGATGGTCGCTCAGAAAATGAAATTCTTAGAGTCTTAGAAGAAATGTGTATGGCAGCCAATGCATATGTTTCAAACGAATTTCCAGTTGATCAAATAGCCTAACACATTATTAACGAGTTCATTGGTCAATTAAAAAACTGGTGGGATAACATTTTCTCTCGAGAAGAGAAAAATCAAATTATCCATCATGAAAGAATGGATGAACACCAGACTCCTATTAAAAATGGATTTGCAGTCTTGGTCCAAACAATAGCTCTCCATTTTCTTGGAGGAGGAAATGATACTCGCCAAATTAAAGTTCTTCATTAATCCTCAGTAATTTAAGATGTCCAACACTCAATGATTATTGATGGTACAAAGACACTTTTTTAACCCATTCTTTTACGGCAAGATKGCCAACAACCTTTCTGGAAAGAAAAATTTTATTTCAGGCCTTCCAAACTTATTCGCTCAAAGAATCACCCAAAAACTCAAAGAAGAATCAGGCCTTGAAATAGTTCCATATGACGATATGAGTTATGGACATTTATTTCCCTTTATTAAAAGGGAAGGATTGTCCCTTTGTAATGAATTAAAAATGTAGTCTAAATATGGTAACGAAAAGGCCCAAAGACGAAGAGAACTTGGATCCTTTTGCGAAGCCTTTGTTTTTGAAAAGATTCAAGCTCCCTCAACAGCAAAAAGACAAATAAAACAAAAACATATAAAAAGATTTCATAAGAGAAGATCCAACCGTTCTCCMGAAAAGTTCTATCAAAAGGGAAAGAAGAAATTTTCAAAAAAGGATT
Source organism: Bassia scoparia (assembly GCA_008642245.1). Taxonomy (NCBI): domain Eukaryota; kingdom Viridiplantae; phylum Streptophyta; class Magnoliopsida; order Caryophyllales; family Amaranthaceae; genus Bassia; species Bassia scoparia. The sequence continues at coordinate 166,988 of SNQN01000044.1, read as the reverse complement.
TCAAAAATATAATTTGCTACAAATGTGGCAAGCCTGGCCATAAAGCAAATAGTTGTAATTTCAAAAGAAAACTAAATGAAATTTTCCTTGATGATCCAGAACTTAAAGAAAAACTTTTGGCAATTTTTCAGTTAAATCAAAGTGTGCTCGAAGAAACAGATAATTCCAACTCTTCTAATTCAGAAGATTACTTTCTCCAAGTTGACAAMATTAATGAAGATTCAGACACCTTTGAATCTTATCATTCTATTCAATTATGTGCTAATGGTTTATGCATTATTTCAAAACCCGGGAAAGAGAGGGAAAAGGAACTTCTTATCGAAATGATTGATCAAATTCAAGACAATACCCTCAGAAAACAATACCTCGAAAGATTAAGAGAAATTGTTTTAAAATCTTCCCCAGTAGAAGAACATTCAAAACAAAAGGAATTTAGACTTTCTAAAATACTCCAACAATCCCCTCATAACAAAACTAAACTAGCTCCAATCAACACTCAAAATCTTCAAGTTGAAGTCAAAYAGTTAAAATTTCAGGTAAGGGAACTTAAGCAAGATATTCTAAGTCTTCAAACAAAAGATTTAGAATTGGAAGCTAAGATAACCCTTCTCCAATCCACAAATCAAGAAACCAAAGAGTGTTCAAAAGGTTCAATCCATGTAGCTGATTCAGAACCAGATGATGAAAATTTTTGCCAAACTATTGAAAGAATTAACTATCAAAAATGGTATTGTCCCATCACTTTAATAGTCAATGATGATTTCCAAGTAAATACGATTGCACTATTTGATAGTGGTGCGGACCTGAACTGTATTAAAGAAGGATTTATCCCCTCTAAATTCTATGAAAAAACAACTGAGCAACTTAATAGTGCAAATGGACAAAAACTCCAAATAAAATACAAACTTCCTAAAGGATACATTTGTAATGGGGGATATTGTTTCAAAAATTCTTTTATTCTTGTCAGGGATATTAACCATGATGTTATCCTTGGCACTCCCTTTTTAACTCAAATTTCTCCATTTTATGTAGATGAATCAGGAATTCATACTACCATTTTAGACAAATCTATCACCTTCAAATTTTTATCTCCAGTAAAACACAAGGATATTCATCTTCTTCAAAGCCATTCTATTTTTAAGCAACTTAACCAAATTTCTTCCAAGCAACAACAAATTCCTTCCATCGAATTGAAGAACAACTTCAATGTCCAATGATTCAGAAAAGAATAACAGAGTTTCATGAAAAGCTTCAACAAGAAGTCTGTTCTGATATTCCAAATGCTTTCTAGACACAGAGAAAACATATAGCTTCTCTTCCTTATGAAAAGGACTTTTCTGAAAASCAAATTCCAACTAAAGCTCGTCCAATTCAAATGAAACAAGAATTGCTCGAAACTTGCAAAAAAAAAAAAAAATTCAAAACCTCCTTGACAAAAAACTAATTAGACCCTCCAAATCTCCTTGGTCATGTGCAACCTTTTATGTCATGAACCAAGCAGAAAAAGAAAGAGGTGTTCCAAGGTTAGTTATTAATTATAAACCCCTTAACAAAGTTCTCCAATGGATCGATATCCTATTCCAAATAAAAAGGATCTTTTAAATCGACTTAAAAAATGCAACATTTTTTTTCCAAATTTGACATGAAAAGTGGATTTTGGCAAATCCAAATAAAAGAAGAGGATCGATATAAAACTGCATTTACAGTTCCATTTGGCCACTACGAATGGAATGTAATGCCTTTTGGTTTGAAAAATGCTCCATCTGAATTTCAAAATATCATGAATGAAAATTTTAATAACTATACTACTTTTACTATAGTATATATTGATGATGTTTTAGTATTTTCGAATTCCATAGAACAACATTTCAAACACCTATACACTTTTATTCAAATCATTAAGAAAAATGGATTGGTCGTTTTCGCTCCAAAAATAAAGCTTTTCCAAACAAAAATACGGTTTCTTGGTCACGAAATTTATCAGGGAACTATAAAGCCGATTGCAAGAGCCATAGAATTTGCTGATAAATTTCTAGATGAAATAAAAGACAAAACTCAATTGCAACGATTTCTAGGGTGTCTTAATTACATATCTGATTTGTTTCCAAATTTACGTCAAGATTGTGCTCCATTGTATAAACGTCTTCAAAAGAGTACGTGTGTTTGGTCAAATGAGCATACCCAAATAGTAAAAACCTTAAAATCTAAAGTTAGAAACCTTCCATGTCTAGGGTTACCTCATCCAAATACATCCATGATTGTAGAACTTGATGCCTCTAATGAAGGATATGGTGGCATCCTTAAGCAAACATTAGAATCCAAATCTGAACAACTAGTTAGGTTTCATTCAGGAATCTGGTTAGGACCTCAAAAGAATTATTCGACTGTCAAAAAGTAAATTTTATCGATTATTCTTTGTATTTCAAAATTTCAAGATGATTTATACAATAAAAAATTTCTTTTAAGAGTCGACGCAGATTAGCAAAAAAGATACTCCAGAAAGATGTCCAGAATATAGTCTCAAAGCAAAGATTTGCGAGATGACAGGCCATTCTATCTGCCTTTGACTTTGACATAGAATTCATCAAAGGAGAGAAAAGTTATCTTCCAAATTTTCTAACCCATGAATTTTTGCAGGGCAAAACAAAATGAAGACCTCCAAGCATTCAACCTCATCCAACACTCCCAAACCTCATATGACCATACACCCAACAGGGATACCCGTCTCCAATAATCAATTTGYAAACCTAGACACTTCATCTCCAACTTCCTATGCCCAAGTTGTTGAAATAGAGTAGTCTTACATCCAAAAGAATTCATTTGAATCTATTATCCTTACAACGAAAACTTCCATTCAAAACCTTTCCAAGGATGAACTCCAATAAAAAAATCCAAAACATCACTTCTCGAATTTTTCCAATCCATTTTAACTGGTTTCCAGCTGAAATCACCAAGCCTATCCAATACTACCGTAACATTCTCCTTGACACAAATTCTGTATACTTCCGAGACAATATTTCCACTTCCAATAATTACTCAAAATGCCTAATTTTCCAAGTACTCTCATTCACAGATTGGGGAAGTACCCCAGCAACTCCCAAATCATTTTACTCAAAATACCAAAATTCATCCCTTCCAAAAACCTACAACTAACTACTATGATTATATATTTTCCTGGCATTATGCTTTCCTAATCCAAAGTTATTATCACTCATGGTTTTTCAGCTTCCATACTGATTGTCTCCAGAAAAACAAAACCTTTTCAATCTGGTTTTTTGACTGGTGGCAAAAAGTTGGTGCCATTCAGATATTTTCCCGCCAGAAGTCGCAGCAGCCTTCAATAAATACTCCTCCCTTACATCCATGAAATTAAGAAGAACTCCAGTGTACTAATATATATCGTTTATTTCTGCCAAATTTTCAGGATATCTTGGATAATGTGCTGGAATTACTCACTCCAGTAATTATCTCCCACAATKCCCTATTATCTCCTTCGCCACTTTCGAGTTAAGTGGTGGAAGAGCTTCAAAGTATATCCAAAGTTATTAGAATGTGTTACTAACTATTTCAACAGCCGTTCCACAACCCTTATAGAATAGAACAATTGGACCAAATCCAACTTCCAATTACATCAAAACCAACAGCAGCAACAACTAGCATCACCTCTTCAAAAAGTCATTACTCCAGTACCCTTTCCACCACTTCCACCTCAAACTCTGCAAAAAACTCTGGACAAAGCCTCTACGTCCAAGCACAAATCAAGACAAAAGTCTAAATATATAAACACGGCCCAAATGGCCAATGCCCAACTTTTTGAACAATTCTTAGAATTCCTCAAAAGCAGCCCATCAAGTTCCAATCAACATGAAGTTTCCTCCTCCGACTCAGGCTCCTGTGAAGACCCATTTGGAGGGCCTCTTTCTCAGGATCCGTATGATTTCTAAAAAAAAGAGTAAAAATATTGTTTGAAGCTCCAGTTACTGTTCCAGAGTATGTATTTTGTCGGCATACATAGTGTCGGCATACTCTCTTATTGCTCTTCAAAATAATGCATTCCAGCTGTCCACCTTGATCAGATTCCACTTTCCGAATTATGCACCACATTATCTCCAATTAGTCAAAAGTTGTTATCATATTKCTCCAGTTAGTCAAAAGTTGTAATAACATTGCTCCCCATTGTACTGTACTTGATTCCATTACTTCTGCCTATATAAGGCCTTGTAGATGTACTTGTAAGATGATCGCAGTTTTAGAGTAATCATTGAGTTACTCCTAACTAGCACACCTTCCGATTGTAACTTACTCAAATTGAAAATTATCCAAATAAAAATTCGATTGTCCAAATTATTGTTCAATATCTCTTTTGCATTCGCAATTGCTCTACAACCTTTGCAATAAAATCTGTAAGTTTTAAATATATATATATATATATATATATATATATATATATATATACAATATCGATATCTTTTGGGCTTTCTTGTTCGGCAATTCTCGCATATTATTTTGTACTCCGTATATCTTTTGTACTCCCTATAAATAGTTGGTTAGGGTGAATTATTCATTAAGTCTTAGAAAGCTTAGGCCACTTTTGTGAGGAAAACATATTGAGAGTATTAGAGAATGAATTCTTGGGAGAATTACCAGTCTCTCAATTGTATTTTGTTATACCCAGATTCTTCATACCCGTAGCTAATGTGTTGTTGACAGATTCGCAGGTTCACAGGTTCCCAAGATTGCAGGTTCGTTCCACGGACAGATAGGAAACATCGAAAGGCTACGCCCAATAAGATATCACGGCCCAAGACGTCAGGATAAAGCCCAAAGAAAAAGGCCACTAAGATGAAGCAGTCAGAGAGATAACTACCACCCGATAATCTTGGAACAAGGGATAAGTCATGAAGAACGTGCATGAGTCAACAACTACTCTCCAAGGGAACCGGTCCAGGCAGTTACTTCACATAGCTGTTGATGATCCCTACAAGTCAGGAAGCAGTGGCCTCGCAAGAAGTTACACATATAGTATAAAATAATCTTGTATCACTGTGAAAAAGACATWACATTCCTATCACTTTAAAAGCTATTGTTTCTTATTTACGTGGGAGAGAGATAGGAGTGAACTAGTGAAGATACTCAAGAGCTTCGTGTTTGCAACCTGTACTCGAACCTGTAATTGATCGAATTCGTAGTGGATTGGTGGACTCATAGCCACCCGCGATTTTTTACCCTTATTCATGGGGTTTTTCAGCGTCACCATGTCTGGTGTTGTCTTCTTTTCTTGCTCTTTGTTTAGTTTTTGCCATTTCATTTGTTGTTTATTGTTTAGTATACGTTAGTTCGAACCTGGTTATAGTCGTACCAGCTTAGGTTAGATTATTGTCTAATTTTTGCATAAACAATTTGGTGCCCACCGTGGGGATGTAACTAGGTTTTAATTTTTTGTCATTCGTTGTATGCTTGTTTATTCGAAAAAGAACAATAAAATGGTAGGTAGTTGTAGTCAGTTAGGAACCCCACAGTCCAATCAGACCCAAGAGCAAGTGCTCGAAGAGGTCAGAGAAATGTTGCGCAAGAAGCCCTGAACCAAGCCCAAGAGGAAAACCAGAAGATTACTGAAGAGGCTCGAAATCTATCTGCGGATGCCAAGACTGCCAAAGAATCCCTAGAATCTATGCATAAGGAGTTGGAGTCTGCCAAGAGTAGCTGCACCCCTAGAAGAAGGAACCTAGAGAATATACCCTTAATAAGGAACCTGGAAGAAGAAAAAACGAGCAGCTCAGAGGCCGTTATGGAAATATKGGAAGAGCCACGGAACCCAGAAAAGAACAAGGATTCCGAACTGAATCCGAATCCTAGCAATCAGAAGATGGCTATCTTAGAAGCCCAGAACAGAAAGATCATGAAGTTATTGACCAAGCTACCTGGAGCGCCCACCTTGGTGGCTTTGGAAGTAAAAGACGGATACGCGAGATCCCCCTTTTTGGACGAAATAGCGCGAACCAAGATTCCTAAGAAGTTGAACATTCCYGCCATGCCGAAGCTGTATGATGGCACCAGTGATCCGGTGGACCATGTGACCCAATATAAGTAGAGAATATRGCAATTGTCAAATCCCCCCTCATCAGGTTGAAGCTACCATGTACCGATCATTTGGAGCCACTCTTTGCGGACCTGCATTGCAATGGTTGATTAATTTGAAGGTCGGTTCCATCGCGAACTTCTCCAGCTTGGTGAACAAGTTCTACTAGCAGTTTGCTAGTAGCCGGACCTTGAAGAAGCAGCGACCTGTATTGACTCACCTAGAAGACCAGAGAATCAACTAGGGACTTCCTAGACCGGTTCACCAAGGAGATGATCCACATCCCGAACCTGGATCTGCCAACCGCTATTGAAGCTTTCCGAAGGGGAGTAACCTATAACTCTCGTTTATATTATGAACTAACCCGTTATCCATGTCAAACTTTTGATGAAGTGAAGTCGAGGACATTAGCGGAGGTCCGGGTCAAAGAGGACGAAGCAGCCAGAAACGGTCCCCGAGTTTAGCGAAGGACAGATTCTTTCTGAGGAGGATGGAGACACCAACCTTACCAGAAGAAGGACCAGGCTTCCTCTAGCCGAAAACAGGTACAGAATGTTTCCTCTGATGTGCAGGATACAGGTTCTCCAAGGGAGCATCAAGAGTACCCACCCCTGTCCAGCTATTGTTTCTGCGTAGACGAAGCTGGAGTCGTGGATGCCCTTAAGGAGATCGGCCAAGGAGTCAGATGGCCCAGGAAGTCCGAGCGCCCAGACGAGTTGAAAGACAAGTCCAAGTGGTGCAGGTATCATAATGATCATGGTCACTAGACTGAAGACTGCAAAGCTCTGAGGAACAAAGTTGCTTGGCAGCTGAAGAAGGGTCTTTTAGATCATCTCCTGGATCAGAAATGTAAAGGAGCCGAGAARCCRAAGCAGGATGGATCAGGTGGTCCGCCACCACCCCCTGCCAATGCGAAAGTGATTAATGTAATATGCGGCGGATCCGAGATATGTGGTCTCACCTATTCAGCTGCGAAGAGGTTCGCTAGGAGTGCCACTGTGAATCATMTTGTACTTGGAAGTCCGATGTCCGAGCAAGAGAAGAAGATGCGTGAAATGACCATCACCTTCGATGGAGGTGACTTAGAAGGAGCTGAGCATCATGACAGCCTAGTTATCTCACTATATGTAAGCAATTTCTGCATGAAGAGAGTACTGGTGGATAATGGCAGTTCGGCCAATATCATCTTCAAGAAGGCGTTCCTGGAAATGGGACTCCAAGAGGCAGACATCATTAAGAATTCAAGAGCCCTCGTCGGGTTCAGCAAARAAACTCAATACACTTTAGGAGAAGTCACACTCGCTACATGGGCCAAAGGTGTGAACATCACATCCATGTTCAATGTTATGGACTGCCCCTCCGCATATAACATCATTCTTGGCACACCATGGTTACACAAAATGAAAGCGATCTCGTCTACCTATCATCAAGTTCTGAAATTCCCATCCCCCTGGGGAGTCCTCATAATCAAAGGAGAGAAAAACTGCAAGAGAATGCTACAGCCAAAGCATGAAGCCGAAGGCAGAATCCATCTAGCAATCACAACAGGGCTCGGCACCACCCAAGCCAGAAGAATGCCAATTAGACGAAGTGGTGCTCAACCCAGCAAAACCAGATCAGGTGGTACAAGTTGGAGCCAACCTGTCACTTGAGCAAAGAAGTTGTATCATAGAATTTCTCAAAGCAAACAAAGATTGTTTCGCCTGGTCACACGAAGACATGGTTGGCATTGACCCGGAAATCATCACGCACAAGCTGAATGTAGACCCCTCTATGAAGCCTGTGAAGCAGAAACGAAGGAAGTTCGCACCTGAAAGGAATCAGATAATTAATGAAGAAGTGCAGAAGCTGTTAGAAACTAGTAAGATCCGTGAAGTGAAGTACCCTAAATGGCTGGCTAATGTAGTCGTCAGTAGGAAGAACAGCAAGTGTAGAGTATGCATCGATTTCACAGACCTGAACAAAGCATGCCCCAAGGACCCATTTCCATTGCCCCAYATTGATGCCATGGTAGATGCTACGGCTGGACACAAAATGTTAACATTCCTAGACGCATATTCGGGGTATAATCAGATCCTCATGCATCCAGAAGATCAAGAGAAAACCCCGCATTCGTAACAGACAAAGGCGTATACTGCTACAAGGTAATGCCCTTCAATTCGGGTTGAAGAACGCAGGTGCCACGTATCAGAGATTGGTAAATAAGATGTTCCAGGATCAGCTTGGTGACACCATGAGGTGTACATTGACGACATGCTAGTAAAATCGAAGCTGTCAGCCGATCACATTACGCATCTGCAACAAACGTTTCAGGTACTCCGAAAACACAGAATGAAATTAAATCCTACTAAATGTTCTTTCGGAGTCTATGTAGGTAAATTCTTAGGTTACATTGTGACACAACGCGGAATCGAAGCAAGCCCGGATCAGGTTAGAGCCGTGATCAATATTAGATCACCAACCAACCTGAAAGAAGTACAAAAGCTAATAGGTGGGGTCGCCGCATTGAATCATTTCATCTCGAGGTCATCAAAAAAATGCCATCTGTTTTACAACGTTCTACGAAAAAAATAAAGGTTTCCAATGGACTGATGACCACGAAGTAGCCCTTCAAGAGCTGAAACGTTATTTGATGACACCTCCTTTGCTGACGAAGCCGAAACCAGGTGAGTTGCTGCAGCTATATCTAGCTGTAAGCAGTCAAGCGGTAAGCGCTGTGCTAACCCGGGAAGCTGAAAGCCAACAACTTCCTATATATTACGTCAGCAAATCACTTCTAGATGCAGAAACACGGTATTCCTCACTYGAAAAACTAGTTTTAGCCCTCGTGACTGCATCTAAGAAGTTGAGGCATTATTTTGAATCCCATCCCGTAGGTTTTATGACTAACTATCCTGTGAAGATAGTGCTCAGGAAACCCGAATTGTTTGGTCGAATGGCCAAGTGGGCAATATCACTAAGTAGCTTCGACATTAGGTACCACCCAAGAACAACGATCAAATCACAAGCTCTCGCGGAGTTTGTGGCAGACTTCAGTCCCGACCTAGAGCAGAAAGCTAAAGCTGAAGCTGAACAGGTAAACCAAGTTACAGGTAAGGGTACTTGGGACCTATACGTAGACGGATCATCCAACTTCAGAGGAGCCGGTGTAGGTATAGTCCTGAAGTCGACAAAGGGGGACAAGATAGTCCAAGCTATTACTTGCAATTTTAAAGCCACTAACAATGAAGAGGAGTACAAAGCTTTGATTGTAGGTATGATGTTAGCCAAAGATCTCGGAGCCACCAATCTGAACGCATACTGCGACTGTAATCCCCCGCAATTTTGAACAATTATAATTATATTTTCTTAAAAATATATTATGATTATTTTAGAAAAACGATATATTTTTTTTAAATTATATCATTTTCCACTCAAAAGATATTTTGAAAGCATATTTATTTTATGATTACTTGATTTTATTTTATTTATCCAAAAAAAATCTTGGAATTAATCTAACTAAAAACCTAGATTACTAAAAGGGTTTATTCCCCTTACTAAAAAAAGGCATTCACGCCCCATTCTGCATTCATTCATCATTTTCAAAAAAAAAAAGAAAAAAAAGAAGAAAATGTGAGGGAGAGAGAGAAGGAAACTGTGTTGTGCTACTGGATTGCTAGCTGTGCGTGCCGCCACTGCAACCACCACCCACCACCAGCCACCATCAGCGAGTAGTCGGTCCTCCCACTCCCCCTTCTTCTCTTTTAATTTCCTTCCTTTCTTATGGTTTTAATTGATTTTAATGATAAAGTCTTACAATTAAATTATATGCAATTGTTTTAGGTTTAATCTCTAATTAATTTTTAGTATTATTAACTTGTTTTGATGAATTCAATTAAAGAAAATAATTTTCATATTTATTGAATTGTAAAAATTAGGGTTTTTCACGTTTTGATTAATATGTCCAGCTTTAGTATTCGATTTTTATTTATTTTTCTGCTTTTCAATAAATTACAATACTTTGGTCGAGTAATGTTCATACTAATATACAATTTTTTTAAAATTTTCAGAATTTTAAAAACATGTTTACTATTTTAAAAAAATTCGTTTTTGAATCGACAGTTTTCAGGTTCAGGTTCGGTTTTTGATTTTTCATTATTTTTTTGTTTGTCAATAATTTATGAAATATTTTTCCAGTGATCTCTAAGATATTATACACCTTTTGTAAGAGTTTCATAATTTTCCAAGTAGATTTACGATTTAAATAAATTCGTTTTCGAATGGACTATTTTTCGTAAATCTGATTCGGTTTTTGATTTTTACTTATTTTTCAGTTCATCTATAATTTACGAAAATTTGTGTGAATATTATGTATACAATTATACACTCTGTATAAAAGTTTCATAAATTTTCGTATAGTTTTAGTATTTTAATAAATCATTACATCAGATTGGYAATTTTCGATTACAAAATATGTTTTGTTATTAAAATTAATTAAAAATATTTGGCACGAAAATACAAGTTGATTATGATATTTCAGAGTTATTAAACATATTCAAAGTGATTTTAACCATTGAAAATTATGACTTTTAAAGTTTTTAAAGAAATAAATGAATGGTTTATTGTTTAAGCGTTGAAGTTAATCTTTAAAACATGTTCGAGGTTGATTTTTAAAAGTTTTATGGGGTTTCAAGGGAATATGTATTGATGTAATCTTGTGTTAGGAATCAATAATATTTGATTTCTATTTGGTTGCAGGAGGAAATTCTCCTTGAGTTATTGTTGAAGTGAAACACACATAGCTGAATTGTTTTCTTTTCAAGGTACGTACTACTTGCGGAACCCTTGATGTTTTTGTTTGCTTTAGGGTGTTTGAGAACTTAGAGGCATGAGTAGGAAACGTCCATGGAATTGTTTGGTAGTCACGAATAAATTATCTATTTGTGTCTTGGTCTATATTCGTGGAAATTGAGGAATAAATGTGGGAAATGTCTTACTCTTGAGGATTGTTAGGAAGTTTGTTAATGGTTATTTTTCTTATATGAGGTGGTTTATAATACAGGAATGAATTAAGTGGAGTCAAGTATCACTTGCTTCATGAGGTAAATTTTGGTATATGGTTGAATTTAAGTGGAGTTAAGTGTATCTTACTCCATGAGGCGATTTTATTACTCAGTCATGACATGATGTATGAATTGGGTWAAGGGATGTATTCAAGTCTTATTGACGAGGTTAGTTGGCTTKTCCAACAGGDTTATTAATTAAAGGAACGGTTAGTGTTAAAAAGAGTTTCAATGTGAATTGTGGTCTTGTTTGTGARTCATGTGAATTTGTCTATAATTAACAGTTAAATAAACTATGAAAGAGCAATAAAACTCTGGATTTGTGMACGTCTAGAGTATTGACAATTAGGGGTAGGGGTTGCGATTTTATTCGCTTCCTTTCTAGGGCCGTCTTATCAACGCGTCTCTTTATATTTATTTTAAAAATGGATTTTATCCAAAATGGGGTTAGTTTGAGATCTCATCTAACTATGGTGACGGAGTCGCGCCCGTTCGCCATCTGGTTTATTGAACTTTTAATGCCTTTCRATGGGGAGACATGGGGAATTGAATTGTGGCACCTAGTGTGTCTGGTTGAACTGTGGGACCTCGTGTGTTTGGGATTTGGACAACCTTGTCTATTGCTCAAATCATATCTAATATTATATAATATATTGAGTCATGTCTTGGAGTCGAGTGAATTATTTTGCAGGTACAATCTAGTTAACAGGAGAAGTTGATGTTTTGGGATTGTGTTATATTGGAGTAGCTGTATGTAATAAGTAGTGATATATTGATCTGAGTTTGGGATCTGTTGTATATGTATAATGTTGTTAAGTGGTTATGAACACCACGGTTGGGTTTTCTTTTGTTTCTAAGTTGGTGTCGTAACTCGGTATGTCCAATTTTTAGGGGAGATGTTGTCCGTTTGTTTTCTGATTTCGTAATTTGTACGTACTTAGCTTTGCTAATTGTGTGGTTTGTGTTGTTGTTAACGTCCACCCTTTCTTTCTTTTGGTGGACCTGTGATGATCCTTATTTCATCTGGAAATTATGGGGAGCAGATTTCTCACAGGTTTTGCAATAAAGTGACTAGACTTGGACGGATGGTTTGAGTGGAGAGCCGAATGTACTTTAATAATTTATGCATGTATCGTAGACTTTTCAGAACGATTTGATATTTTGGGTTTTGTTATGTTTTTAAAAAGGGATTTTACCTTGGTTTGCAAATAAGGGTCGTAATGGTTCCAACTTATTTAACGAGTTTTACATGTTGCGATTTTAATACTTTGGTTTGAACTATTTCGCTATCTTGATTTCCGCTGCAAATTATTATTTTAGCCTAAACGTTTTAACACGTGGCGGTGACATGCTAATGGTTCTCCGTATTGTCATTTAATATTTCACAGGTAAAGTGGAGAATTATTGGGGTGTTATAGCGACAATCTACTCGTAGCCAGCCAAGTGAACGGGGAATTCGCGGCCAAAGATTCCAAGATGGCAGCCTACCTGGAAGTTGCRAAAGCTAGAGCGTCTGAGTTCCTATCATTCAAAATCACCCAGATTCCAAGAGATTAAAATTCGCAAGCTGACGCATTAGCCAACCTGGGATCCGCCCTTAGAAAATCCAAGTTTATATCCGTCCCGGTAGCTCACCTGCTCAACCCAGTAATCTCCAAGAAGGAGCCCGTCATGAGCACATCAGAAGCTGAAGCTGGTAGTTGGGTAAAACCCATCCTGGATTACTTGGTGAACAACGCCTTGCTAGATGAAAAGCTAGAAGCACGGAAGCTGAAATTCAAAGCATCCCGTTACTCAGTCATTCATGGGGTCCTATTTAAAAAATCAACCAAGGGGCTGATGCAAAGATTCCTAATTGAAAACGAATGTCCAAAGACCCTCCAAGAGTTCCACGATGGTGAATGCGGAGCCCACGTTGCAGGAAGATCACCAGCCAACAAAATACTCACCTACGGTTACTACCGGCCCTCCATCCAAAAAGATGCACATGATTATGCAAAGAGATGCCCCAAGTGTCAGAGGCACGAGCACATGACACACAAGCTAACAGAACAACTGCATCCTACCTTAACCCCATGGCCTTTCATGAGGTGGGGAATGGATATAGTGGGCAAATTGCCTCAAGCTCCAGGGCAACGCGTTTACATGCTCACCATGATGGACTACTTTTCTAAGTGGATCGAAGCTGAGGCGTTCAGCCAAATCCGAGACAGAGAAGTCATTCACTTCATCCGGACCAACATTATCTACAGGTTCGGAGTCCCTTCAGAGATCATCTGCGACAACGGTTCACAATTCATAAGTGACAAAACCCGCAGCTTCTGCTAAGAATGGAACATCACACTCACGATGTCCACCCCCAGGTACCCGCAAGTAAACGGACTAGCAGAATCAAGCAATAAACTCATCATCAACGGTATCAAACGAAGGTTGGAAGCTGCAAAAAGGCAAGTGGACAAAAGAGCTACCCAGAATACTTTAGGCCAACAGGACCACACCTAGAACATATACGGGTCACACTCCCTTCTCCCTTGTTTACGGGTGCAAAGCTGTGATCCCAGCTGAAGTATTCACACCTTCCGCCAGGTACGGTCTAATTACACCTGACGACWACGACCTAGAGCTAGCCAGAGATCTGGACACAATCAAAGAGCTCAGAGAAAATGCCCTCATACGCATGGCAGCGTACCAAGGCATAGTAGCAAAAAGTTTCAACAAGAACGTGAAGGCGAAAGTGTTCAGACCCGGCGATTGGGTTCTAAGGAAAGTCTGCGCAAATACCCAAGAGCTCAACGCAAGCAAGCTGGGCACCCAGTGGGAAGGACCATACCAGAGTGAGAAAGTCATAGGCAACAGAGCATACTGCTTAGTCACTCCCGAAGGCATCCCAGTTCAGCGAAGCTGGAACGCAACTAATCTGAAGCAGTACTACTTCTAAGTCACACATAAGTATCTACAATGTTAAGTTTTTAAAGTTCATGCACGAGATGCTAAGCTAACTTCGTAACCTATAGGGGCTTTAAATGCCAGGTCTGACGGGCTCTAACGCCAAGTTCAACCGGCCCTAACGCCAGGTTCAACGGGCTCTGACGCCAAGTTCATAGCTCCAATCGCCAGATTCTACGGGTTCAAACGAAAGATTCATGACTTCAACCGCCAGGTTCACGGCTTCAATCGCCAGATTCAATGGGTTCAAACACCAGTCACGMCATATTCATGCACGAGATACAACTAGGTTATAAACACAATAATCCACCGATCTCACAGGTACGTTGATTACGATTATACAAAGCTCCATATGTCACAAGAATTATTAAGTAACTTTGCAAAAATGACTATGAAACACAAGCATGCATGCAGAAGAAAATCAAAGCACTAAGTAAAGCAAAGTAAMACACAGAATCATAGCATTTTATTTACTTAGCAAAAGAYGTCATAAGAGACAAAGTTCAAAAGACACACTTGTCTCCTCGGCCAGTGGTAAAGATAGCATTCACAAGACTATGTTTACGCAAAAGACACGTTGGCTTCTAGACCAACGGTAAACCTAGAACAAAATGTTTAAAACAACCACTAAAAGTGCTAAGCTAAGCTAAGGAGTGTCCTCGATAATCTCGACAGACCCCTTGGACCTCTRAGTGACATAAGTGCTCTCCTTGCTGATGTCGTTCAAGTTCCCCTCTTAGTTGTCCCCTTCAGCTTCCGCATTCTCTCCGCGTTCCGAAGCTGCAGCGTCCTTGTTACCTTCAGCTTGTTCAGCTTTGTTCTTCATCTTGTCTGACCATAAGTCCTTGATCGCACCCACCTTGGCAATGTATCTATCAACCAACTTCTTGCAATCCTCCCTAGTAGCCCCTTCATGGTACACTTTGAAGGCCATCTTAGCTCTCCCCCTGAATATGGCAACTGATTCCACATCSAAGACTTCCTCGTTCAGCCGATCAATCTCTTGGTTCAAGACCCCAATGTGCGAGTCTTTGCCTTCGACCTCCTTCACCTTCAGTGCATACTCAGCATCGAAGGATTTCTTCTGAGCAGCAAGAGCCTTTTCCTTGTCAAGACCAGCAGCCTTCAACTTTTCTTTCAAAGCCTTCACCTCACCTTCCAGCTTCACCACGTTCTGAATCGTGGATCTGGTGACAAGGGACACTTGCAAAGCCTGAAAGCAACTAATAACAAACTTAAGAACCCATCGTATATAACCCAAACACACAAAGAACAGTTCAACTTATACCTGAAGCAAATGCCCAATCCCCTGGTTGAGCAAAACCTCTGTTTCTTTCTTCTTCAACCGAGAAGCAGCAGCTGGCATCAACAGCTGGCCAGCTTCGGGCCAGATTCCACTTTCCACTCCATCTAAAGCCAGAAAGTTGTTGGGAAGGGATATATTCACCCCTCCAGCATCAACCATCATAGGAATAACAGGTGGCCTACCAATCTTGGAAATATCCACTATGGTCACATTATCAGTCTTAGTCGAACTCGAAGTGCCCTGCTCCCTCTTCCTTTTAACTGCTCTTTCTTCTATCTGAGCATCCGCCAGTTGAACTCTCCTCCCTGAAAAGACCAACAAAACCTAATCAAAGCGTGACAACTAACAAAACACTAAAAAACACTAGTTCAAAATACCCACTCGAAGTCATAGCTGATAACAATTCTGGTGCAATCTGGAACTTCTTTTCCGTAGCCGGCAAATCCCTGAACTTTTGTACTTCTCCTGAACCCGACTCCTCTACCTCCACGTCCAAACCTGCAAAACAACACAAGTAAGAAGACATCAATGAAACATGATGCCAAAAATAAAACAGACCACCCATACCTTTCCAGTTCCACCCACAAATCAGCCAATCTTCYATATCCCCCAAAGAGTCCTTCTTTACAAAGAAAAAACGTGTTTTCCATCCCCTATCGTTCACTCCCTCATCGTTGACTAGTTTTAAGCCAGACTTAGATATGAGAGTCATCCTCCCCCCCCAGGAAGCCTCTTGATATCGTAACATGAGAGAAGGTCCGCAGTAGTGAACCCTTCCTCCCATGAACTAGTCTTTTCCTCGATGACCCAGCAAATACGCCAGAAGGACGGCAGCATTTGGCCGGGGGCAACACCGACGAGACCTAAGAAATCACGGACTAGAGGGGAGAAAGGGAACTTAAAACCGATGGTAAAGGGATACTCAAAGAAGGTGACGCAGCCACCTAGGCATGACTCAGGCAACTGCTCATCGGAGGGAATCAACACTTCACACGACGAAGGGAAATCGGCTAAAGCCACTATCTCCGACAATTCATCAAAGTTGACGTTGCTCGGAATTTCATCATTCTATTTTCCCATCTTCTTCTTCGCAACCGACTTAAAACGCATGAAAAAAAGAATGAATCGAAAGGAAAACGAAAGAAATACCTGAATCGAGAAGAAATTTCACTCGAAAAAACGATTTGATCGAAAAGCCCCAAATTGATTTCGACGAAACCCTAGAAAATAGCTTCGGACCGAGTGATTCTCCAGAAAGTGCTTGAGCTTTTATAAATCTTCAAACAGTTCGTCGTATTTATTGCCCAAGAAATTAAAACTCTGAACTAACTCCCCTCGATTTCTGCGATAAAACACAAAAYATATATCTCAAAGATATTTTTGGAAATTAAAAGTCACACGCATCACTGTTCAAAAAATCAAAGTTTAACTTGCAATGATGAAACCGATGTTCCCCCATTACAAGTTAGGGGCTAATTGTGTTATACCCAGATTCTTCATACCCGTAGCTAGTGTGTTGTTGACAGGTTCGCAGGTTCACAGGTTCCCAAGATTGCAGGTTCGTTCCACGGACAGATAGGAAACATCGAAAGGCTACGCCCAATAAAATATCACGGCCCAAGACGCCAGGATAAAGCCCAAAGAAAAAGGCCACTATGATGAAGCAGTCAGAGAGATAACTACCACCCGATAATCTTGGAACGTGGGATAAGTCATGAAGAACGTGCATGAGTCAACAACTATTCTCCAAGGGTACCGGTCCAGGCAGTTACTTCACATAGCTGTTGATGATCCCTACATGTCAGGAAGCAGTGGCCTCGGAAGAAGTTACATATATAGTATAAAATAATCTTGTATCATTGTGAAAAAGACATTACATTCCTATCACTTTAAAAGCTATTGTTTCTTATTTACGTGGGAGAGAGATAAGAGTGAACTAGTGAAGATACTCAAGAGCTTCGTGTTTGCAACCTGTACTCGAACCTGTAATTGATTGAATTCATAGTGGATTGGTGGACTCATAGCCACCCACGGTTTTTTACCCTTATTCATGGGGTTTTTCAGCGTCACCATGTCTGGTGTTGTCTTCTTTTCTTATTCTTTGTTTAGTTTTTKCCATTTCATTAGTTGTTTATTGTTTAGTATACGTTAGTTCGAACCTGGTTATAGTCGTACCAGCTTAGGTTAGATTATTGTCTAATTTTTGCCTAAACATATTCCATTTAATTATCCATAATAAACATATTCGTACCGGTCAGGAGGACGTACCTATCGCATTGATAGTGAATCTCGTTAAATCTTTGTGTTTTATTTGTATCATCTTATTTGTTTGTTTTTGTAGTTTGTTCAATTTCGGCGCTTCCGTCACAACACTTCTTAATAGCAATATATTGCATCAGTTTTCCTATTAAGTATTGGGGTCATGTGTTTGTAAGATAGCAAACACTACCTCTCACGGTGTAAGGTTTTTAGATCATGGTTTGCTTTTGACAATCACATGTTGCTAGACAAATTGCTTTAGTTTTAGAGAAGTGAAAGGACTGTTGGTATGTGAAGTAATGGTGCTTGGTTGTGATTATTCTGAAATATTTGTATTGTTGGTGCTAAAATATTTGTGTTGAGATATTGGTGCTGATGAATTCTAAATATATGAATTGGTTTTGAAATAAAAGAGCTGTAATATTGTGAATATGTGCTGAAATAATTTGATATTCTGCGGTGGCGGACCCAAGAATTTCAACTTGAGGGTTCAAATTGTGGTTTGGATGATCGGATTATCGCTTGGATGTTTCTTTTAAAAAAAATTAGAACACATACTAGAAACAATATCTGACATTCCCTGATTTATTTATTTAAAAAAAACATGAATCAATTATCAATTTTAAATTTCTAACATTAAATCATGCACTAATGTTCGATATCTTACAAATTATGTCTTAATGTGATGCAATTTACAACATCAAGAAAGTTGGATGTGAAGCAATGTTTTTTATTTGGGTTTTTCTTATCGGTAGCCTCCTATTTTTGAACCTTATCGATGGTAGCCATGTAGTTTTTTTTCATTATCAAAAATAGCCACCAAAAATGTTTCAACCCGTGGGAGAGCAAAACACTTACTTGTAGGTTCGGGGGATGACTTCCTCTTGATGCTATGAGCGTATTCCACAAGCAAAGGTATTTGAGTCCTAAGTCAAGTCCTAGTGTCTTCAAATGTGGGGTCTCCAACTCACGTGTCAAGCTTCCTTGGCACCTGCAAGAAGGCGAGTAATCCCTTAGGATTATTGCCCCTCCGAYGGTCAAGTTAGACTGTGAATGAGGAGATGAGAGTAAAAGTATGACAAAAGCAAAGACAAGAGAGAGAGAGAGAGTATTTAGAGTAAGTTTGAGGTTGTTGATTGATGTGATGTAATTGAATGTGTCCCTTTTGGGAAAAATGGGGGTATTTATAGACTTCCGTAGTTTTCTAGGATCGTGACAAGTGGCACAATCTTGGCAATTTGAGCCTAAATGGGCCTTGGGCTTTGAAGAAAGCCTTTGTATACAATATGTATTTATACACGTATTTCTACTGTATGAACATACATTTATACGTATTTTGTTTAAGGATTTACATGAACCCAATGGCCTTGGGCCCTTGCTTTGGATTGGGCCTAATTTGAAGAAATCGGGCCCATCCTTATTTGGGCTACATCATTTGCCCCTCGGCCCAACCTGAGAGGGAGCCTAGGCTCGGGCTTAGGTTGGGTCGAGTAACCGTTGGAGCACCCCAGCCACCAGGTTAGTGGAGGTAGGTGAAAAGTTTTGGGGGGGGGCGGGGGAAATTCAAAATTCGAAAAATTAACCCCCCCTATATAAGGAGGAGAGAGAAATGAAAAATCACTTTTCACCTTCACAATTTATTTCTTCTCCCAAATTTACTTTCTTAGCTTTTACTGCGATTTTCTTCTTTTGTGTCGTCTGCTTTGCTATTCAAGGATTTCGGCTCGGCTAAGCTTTTCATTTGGCAATCTTTGTACTCGGATTTTCTTTCTACTCGGCGCTCTTTGTGCTCGGATTTTCTTTCTACTCGGCAGAGACTACACAACTCTAGGTATTTTCCCTTTGCTGTTTCGTCCTTTGGTTTTTATTTGTACACTAGTTAATAAATGGCATCTTCTTACTCGTCGAACGATCTCTTCGGCATTAGTAGAAATAACAAGGGGTCTGACTCACCTATGGGGGTGAATCAGTCCTCGGCTGAATCTAGGGTCTCGGCACTCCCTGACCCTACATCCAAACCTTATTTACATTGCATTCGTTTGTCCTATGGTGGGTCGTCAGCTCCTGTACTTGTTGTGCAGGCAACAATGGAAAATCTCAATGATCTACATACAACGGACCCTTGGCATCCTATGTGGAGGGAACACACATGGGCAACTCCTCTCCAAACTCTTCGTCTAGGAGAGGAGATTCCACCGCCTGAGGAGTCACAGAGAAAGACACCAGTGGAAGCTGGAAGTTCAAGCCAAGCGCCTCCACCTAAGCCTTAACAATCCGAGGGTCCTCCTGCCGAGGAAGGTGAGGATTTTGATAAACCGCTTTCTGCAATTCCCTTGGCGGTACACTTTCCTGATTACGCTTCTCTTCTTAAATTTGCCGAGTCTAGAGGTTTTAAACTACGCTTTTCTTCAGGTGTAGCAGSCGACCCCTCAGATATCGAAGATAGTGCATCAAATGAAGAAGAGGAAGAGGCTGCTCGTCCAAAACTCAGTGCCACAAAACTRAGAAAACAATTCCCTACCATAGRAAGAGGACCAAATGAGCCGGCCCGAAACCTTCCAGTTTCAAATAAACCCCTTCACCCTGGACCTTTGGGAGCCAAGATAAGTGAAAAATTCAGAGCCGAGACTCTACCAATGATGGCCGAGTTGAGGAAAGCCTACCACATCCCCAACAATTATGATTTTATACTACCTGATTCTGGTGACACCATTACGGATGCACCGAGTGGTTACTTTGGAGTGTACCGATCGGTTYTAGATTTTGGAGTTAGATTTCCCCTCCACCCTTTCATTCTCTACCTCCTTGATTTCTATGACATCGGCATTTGGCAATTGACCCCCATCTCCTAGCTCAATGTCATGACCTTTTTGGCCACCTGTGGCATGAAGAGAATGAAGCCGACCATAACAGTTTGGTTGTACTTACATTCCCTGTCCAGGAACAGGGAGTCTGAGCCAGGATGGTATGTTCTTCGAAACTGAACATCATATCTAACTTTCTGGACCAAACCTTCCAAAATAAAAGATTGGAAGGAAGAATTTTTCTTTGTCAAGCCGAGGAGAGCTGACACAGCCGCCTTTCTCCAGAAATGGAATAATAATGCCAGAAACATGGGAGAGGTCAAAGTGACCGACAAGGTGACTGCCAAAGAGTACTTGGTGAGGGATATGTTCATCATGGTGAGAAGAGAGTTTGAGCCGGAGAAAGAGGAGTGGGTACCGGGTAACTGGATTGCCTTTAGAGATTGGTTGTATGACCCACTCTTTTTATTTGCTGCTGGCCTTCGAAAGGTCAAAGCTTCAGGTAGAAATTATTTTTATTGCAAGTTCCTTATTGATTTCTTTGTTTTTGCTAACCATACAATGTTGTGTGCAGAGGATATAGACAAAATTAAGACGAGTCTGCCAGCCGAGATGCAAGGGAACATGGGTGCTGATGAGTTCCTTGACCTTTTGAAGAAGAAGAGGGAAGAGAAGAATCCGATTCCCGAGGTAACAACTCTACCCTTTTTTTTATATTGAACAAGAGTATAACCGAACTGAGGGTTGAAGAACCCGTCTCTAATTGGACACGTTTTTAATCAAATGAGAATATTCTGAAAAGAATTTCCTTAGCCGAGCCGAGGGTAAAAAACCCTTTTCTAAACACAAACATGGGGACTTAGGAAATGAAAATTTTCTAAGTACCCATGATTGCAATCAATTGAGGGTTTTTTTACTGTCGGCTCGGCAATATTCTGAAAAGAATTTCCTTAGCCGAGCCGAGGGTAAAAAACCCCTTTCTAAACACAAACATGGGGACTTAGGAAATGAAAATTTTATAAGTACCCATGATTGCAATCAATTGAGGGTTTTTGACAGTCGGCTCGGCAATATTCTGAAAAGAATTTCCTTAGCCGAGCCGAGGGTAAAAAAAAACCCTTTTCTAAACACAAACATGGGGACTTAGGAAATGAAAATTTCTAAGTACCCATGATTGCAATCAATTGGGGGTTTTGACTGTCGGCTCGGCAATATTCTGAAAAGAATTTCCTTAGCCGACTCGAGGGTAAAAAACCCTTTTCTAAACACATACATGGGGACTTAGGAAATGAAAATTTTCTAAGTACCCATGATTGCAATCAATTGAGGGTCTGTGACATTCGGCTCGGCAATATTCTGAAAAGAATTTCCTTAGCCGAGCCGAGGGTAAAAAACCCTTTTCTAAACACAAACATGGGGACTTAGGAAATGAAAATTTTCTAAGTACCCATGATTGCAATCAATTGAGGGTTTTTGACTATCGGCTCGGCAATATTCTGAAAAGAATTTCCTTAGCCGAGCCGAGGGTAAAAAACCCTTTTCTAAACACAAATATGGGGACTTAGGAAATGAAAATTTTCTAAGTACCCATGATTGCAATCAATTGAGGGTTTTTGACTGTCGGCTCGGCAATATTCTGAAAAGAATTTCCTTAGCCGAGACGAGGGTAAAAAACCCTTTTCTAAACACAAACATGGGGACTTAGGAAATGAAAATTTTCTAAGTACCCATGATTGCAATCAATTGAGGGTTTTTGACAGTCGGCTCGGCAATATTCTGAAAAGAATTTCCTTAGCCGAGCCGAAGGTAAAAAAAAAACCCTTTTCTAAATACAAACATGGGGACTTAGGAAATGAAAATTTTCTAAGTACCCATGATTGCAATCAATTGGGGGTTTTGACTGTCGGCTCGACAATATTCTGAAAAGAATTTTCTTAGCCGAGCTGAGGGTAAAAAACCTCTTTTTTTGGATATGATGATTTTTTTTCTGACTTTATTGTTTTGTTTTTTGTAGGCTCAAATGACTCCTTACGGAGCCGTTAAAAAAAAATTCGGCGATGCCAAGCCGAAGAAGACCCCGGCAAAGAGAAAAGGCACTTCTGTTGTCGGCGAGGAGCCAAAAAACACCAAAAAATTCAAAATAACTTTTGCTGCTCACCCAACAAAAGGGGCCGAGCAGCCTGTTGCTAAGAAAACAGCCGAGAAGGAGGATACTATTCCTTCTTCCGCCAAAACACAGTCTGGAGGGCACTCATCAAAACATAAGCCCTCCAAGACCTCAAAGGATGACCAATCATCCAAACATTCCTCAAAATCTGCCGGTGATGGGGCAGTTAATAAAGAAGCCGAGAAGTCGGCTGAAGCTCCAAAAAAGAGGAAAAAGTCTCTTGCAAAGAAGAGAAAAAGTCATTCTAAGGACTCCAAAAGTCCTTCAAATAAAGACGACCAAGAGAAGACATTTCCTGAAGTCGTCATTGATCTGGACGACGCTTCTCCAGATCAACAAATTCCAGGCTCGGATTATCAAGAGCCACCTTTCAATGTTGAAGAGGAAGAAACGAGGGGTCCTCCTCCTCACTTGATGCCGGAGATCGACATTGCTGCTCGGCTAGCTCGTGATGAGATGGCCAATCAGGATCCTAAATATGTCAACTCCATTCATACATTCGACCTGATGAGGTAGGATCCTGCCTTCAATCTTTTCGCCTCTAAGGTTGATGAGGGCATCTACCAGCCGCCTTCGGCTGAAGAACTGGCCAAGAGGTTTCCAGACGCTGAACTTCTGATCCATGTTAAAAAGGAAATCCTCGAATAAATGCCGGAGGTGACAAAGCAAAGAATGAGAGAGCACATTTCCAAGGGTGGTAAGTATTACCGTAATGTAGTAACGACCATTCGGTTTTCAGACGACACCGGTCCTTCGAATCCTTATGACCCGTCGGTAATTGCATTCCCTGTTTCAGTGAACACATCCTTGGAACAACAGAAGAAGCTATGGAGCACAACACGGCTCCATCCAACTCAGAAGCCGACAGCGAACTGAAGTTCTCGGCCTAAGAAAGAACTAAAATGGCCAAGAAGATGCTGAAGGCGGTTCATCCCTTCTACCCCCAAACATTACAAGGGTGTGAACAAGACTTCATCAGGCCTCTTAAACGAGACCTTATGGATGTAAGAATTTCTATCCTTTCTTAACTTACAGCTTACTTAGACTTGAATGTTTTCTAACAGATTTTTCTTAATTGGTCAGGCACTGGTTAGAGTGGATGCCATTGAGCGAAGACTCCGCCAAGAGATCGAAGAGAGCAACAAGAATCGTAACTTTGCCATTGTTGCCGGGGATTTCATGACGGCCCAAAAAGCAATGGTTTGTTGTGAAAACTTAGCAGTTGAATGTGCTCTTCGACAACGGATGGAGTCTCTTCAAAGCCATTCAGCTAAAGGTGATGAACGACTATCTGTTGTCGTCACTGCCCTGGTCGGCTCCTTAAGGAACGAACGTGCCTTGAGAGCCGCCAAGAATGCTTAGTCGGAAGAGAAGAAGAAGATGCAAGAATAAATCTCTCTCCTAAAGAAGGAGAAAGAAACAACCGAGTCTTCCAGATCCGAGCTAGAGGGCAAAGTGGAATACTGGATAAATATGGCTGTGGACGGCAGCCTGTTGGTAGAGGAGCAGCTCATGGGGTATGCTGCCGAGGCTTTTGATATGCTCGAGTCTCACAGCACCTCAGACTCTTTATTTCGTCGGATTCAGTACCGACGAGAAGTGGCCGAGGCTATCAGAAAGAAAACCAAAGCCCCCGAGCCCTTTGTACCGACTCCCCCTCCTTCTAATGACGAGGAAGAAGACGACAAAGAAGAAGTCGAGGAAGAGGGGGACGACGAAGATGAAGAGGAGCTGACAGCCGAGGAGCTCTAAAAAAGGAATGCAGATGAAGAAGCTGCTGCCTATCAACAACAAGTCTTCAAAGAGGCCTAAGAGAAAAGGCTGAAGGCAGCAGCTGAAGCTTAGAAGAACAAAACTCCTTCCAGGACTTAGCTTTTCTTTTTAGTGCTCTTTCTGTAATCATGCTTGTATATCCACCGAGTATAGGCTCGGATTAGAGCTTCAAAGTTTCTCCTTGTAACATATTTATCAAATCAATGAGAACAACTAACTTTTGATGAAATCATAAATTTCGTGCTTCCTTAGCTGCTTGAACACTTAGAATATTTTTGCTTCTTTGTATTGCCAAATGTCTTAACTTCACCAAAAAAAAGCCGAGTAATCCCAATAACATGATGGAGTTAAGAAGTTAACTTGCAATGGTTGAATTGAAGAAACAACTTTAACTTAAGGAAAAACCCAAACAGTTAGCAGTCATAAGATCTGCTCGGCACATCCATACTTTGCTTGCCCCATTCAATTTAACCATTGCTCGAGATTGGCTGAGATGGTCAAGTTTATAAGATTATTGTGTTGATTGACTCAAGGGCGAGTAGTTGCATTGAGTCAATCAACTATCGTTGATTGCCCTTAAACTTGAGCATCGAGGTGTTGCCCTAGCCGACTATTTACCCGGCTGAATTCTCATGACCGAGTTGCCCAAGTTGATCAAAGAACTTCAAGTTTTGTCAGCAAATTTCTATTTATTTAAGGATTTTCAACTCTCGTGTCGGTAGAAATTTGATGCCTTTGACAAAAGGACTTCTTTTCTATTTAATGACATTGTTGCAAGCAGTTGAGGGTTTTCAAACCTCGTCTCGGCCAGAATTTTAATGCCCTTGAAAAAGAACACCTGACTACATAATTGCAAACAATTGAGGGTTTTCAACCCTCGTCTCGGCCAAAATTTTAATACGCTTGAAAAAGGACTTCTGTTTAGCCGAGTCTATATATACATATATCTTTTAATAGTAAGCTTGGATGATCAAGTTTATGAGAGTATTGTGTTGATTGACTCAAGGCCAAGTAATGGTGTTGAGTCAAGCAACTACCATTGTTTGCCCTTACACTTGAGCATCTAGGCCTATGGTCATAGAGGTGAATTAGGAATACATCTAAATATACTTGAATAAGTAATCTAAAGACGTAATTATGTAATGCCCCTGACAAGAGGTCTTTTGTATATACTTGAACATAAACTTGTAAACTCTTGCCCTAGGCAGAGTTTGAAAGTTAAGATTGAGTTCTTGTTATTTAAAAGCCTAGCTTGTAAATAACAAGTGTATTGTTTTAGCTGAAGAGCTGTAACATAAACTTGTAAGTCTTGCCCTAGACAAGCTTGAAAGTTCATGAATTATGCTTGTAAATCAAAGTTAGATTTGAAAGCATAGACAACAAAGTGGCACAAATGCATGGGAGGAACTAGTGAGTCTTGCTCATTTCATTAATTGGAGAAAGAATGGCATATGCCAATTAATTACAAAGTGAGAAAAAGTTTAGCATCTCTTAAAAATGACTGAATAGTCTATATGTAGTACTAGGGGTGAGCAAAGGTCCGGTCTGGACCTGAAACCGGACCGGACCGGACCTGAATTTGGACCGGACCGGACCGGACCGCCGATTCCGGTCCAGGTCCAGGTCCAAAGAAATTAGGGGAGCCGGTCTTCCGGTCCGGTCCGGTCCAAAACCGGGGTTTTCAGGTCCGGACCGGTGGACCTGAATATATATATATATATATATATATATATATATATATATATATATATATATATATATA